>VXAZ01008602.1:219293-246872 GCA_013399875.1 Gymnorhina tibicen
CCAGCACCCTGGGGGGGGGAAGGGAATAATGGACTTTGCCACGTTTTATTGGGTTGATGGGTGCGGAGGGAACACGTTGGCCTCTTTGCTCACCCTGTATCATGCCCAGCTCTGGCTGAGTGGTAAAGATGGGGGATGGAGTGATGAAGGATAAGGGATGACGGATGAAGGACAAAGAATGAAGGATGAGAGATGAAGGATGAGAAATTAAGGTGGAGGGAGGAGGGATGAAGGAGGACAGATGAAGGATGAAGGATGAAGAACTAGCAGTGGTTTCTGGCTAGGTTTTTACTTCTTGCCCTGTGATGTTCCTGACTGTGCCTGGCACCGTGCACATATCCTGCACTGTGGCTGGAGGCTCCCCAAAGGCTGGACTATTGGGATCTTACATTTATTTAGGACCCCCCTAAACATGGGAATCATTTGGGAGCCCTGAGCCTTCAACACACTGCATGTCCAGGGCCTTGCAGTGTCACAGCACATCCTCGGGGCTCTCTGTGCAATGGGCACATCCCTGGGCTGCTGGCACTGGCCCCAGTCTGGGAATGAGGCTGAGGAGATCTGACGGTGAAAACCACGTCCATCCCCTTCCCACTCACCTCCAGCCCCACCGAGCCGCCCAGCTGGGGAAAACACATGGTCCCTCCAGGCTGCCCCATGCAGCCAGCCCAGAACACGTGTGTCCCCACACCTGCACCAGGTCCAGTCTGCCCGGGACAATAAACCCTTGTCCTAGGGCAGGAGTGTGCTGGAAAGAGTTTTCATGGGGTGGGGTGGAAATTGTGATGATAAGGAACTTTCTGCTGCATTCCACTGAGTGTGCACTTCAAGTGATAAAGCAACACTTGCCATGGGGCCAGGGTGAGCTCCCCCACAGCCCACTGCCCCCCCATCCCCACTCAGAGGGGACACACCAGGCTTTCAACACACCTTAAATCCAGGGAAAAGCTGGAAACAGCCTCACAGTGTTGCCAAAACTGCTCAGCAGAGACCTTTTGCAGTCAGACAGCAGGAGCAAGGACTTCTGGGTCCCTCTTGCCATTACAGTCCCCAAATCCAGGTGACATCGAAGGGCTCCACCAGCCTCAACACTCACTGGAACCACTGAAAATTATTTTAGCAATCAGAAGTCTGAAATAAATGGTAAAAAGCCTGACTGCTTGAGGTGTTTCTTTTATTTTTTTGGAAGGATCAGAAAAAAAGATGTTTGTTTAGATGAAAAATTTGGACTGGAGGGGTGTTTTTTCCCCCTCCCTCATGGCAGCATCACTACAGCTGGGAAAGCAGCTTAGCGAATTATACACTATGATAATTGATTGAGTTCGTCAGTAAATAAAGCAGCAGCCTTCAAACTCAGGGTCTGGAGAGGGAGGAAAAAATTCTCAATGTAGTGGTTTGTACCAACAGGTGCAGGAGTCGTCATGCCCATGAAACCACAGCCACCAGGAAAAGTGACACACAGGGCTGCAGTCTGGATTTAAAAAAAAGCTCTTTTGGGGTTTAAAAAAGGAAGGAATAATTTCTCTGCAAAAGGGAATCCTTTCTCTAACCTCCAGAAGCTCCTTGGTTCTTCAGAGAGATGGATCAGACAGAAGTTATGAAGCAGCCTTGAACCCTTTGAGAAATGGTGGGATGGAGAAGCCAAAAATGTGGTTTCTAATGAAAGAAGGGGAAAATGAGCTTGAGCATCCCCAGCCAGAGGACTTAGGGCTGGGATATACCCACGTAAATCACCAAATCTTCCCTGTCAGCACCAGGACCATCCCCAAATTCCTGCTCCTTTGCTCCACCACACCTGCTCACCATCTCCCATCACACCACCATCATGAACACCTTGCAGTTCCCCTAAGAAACATTTACTGTCAAAATTCCTTATTTCTTTCTTTTGGGAATTCTGGGCTGCACCAGTGAGTGCCCCTTCCAACACTGCTGACTGTGGGCAGGGAGATTTTGCAGGTCTGGCAAGCCAAGGAACTGACCCAAAATGCCGAAAGCAAGTTCTGCTCCTTCATGTGTGAGGCACCGCCGCGGTGTCACCACCGACGCGCTGTGGTGACAGTCCGGCCATCGCGCACGTGTCCGCTCACACGTGCCCCAGAGAGGGGGAGGACAAAGTCTCCACAGAGTGATGATGGCAATGCAAACTGATGGGAAGCATCCTCTGGCCCAGGGCAGCTGCCGAGGACACCACATCTCGCCCAGCGTCCCCCAACCCACATCCCCACGAGCAGTTCTGCATCCGTCTCCGTGGCAACGCATTTTTCACATTTTTCAGTATCTCCTGCCCCTCTGGTCTGTGGTGCTGGCAGCGCTGGGTACCATGCAGGCTGGGAGCAGAAGGATGTCCATCACCCACCCCAGCACCCTGAGAGGGGCGGGAAGAGCAGGGACTGGTCCTGCTGCTCCACAGAACGCCCACGGGTGACTCCGAACCCAGCCTTAGTGGGTGCTGGAGCACAGAATGGATATGGGGCAGCACATAGGTAGCCACGAGCATCTGACAGCTTGAAGGCATTACACCTGCCTTCCTAGACCAACAGCCACGTCACTTGCCAGTGCTCTCCTTCATGTGGAATATTTTCCTGCCTGATGCAGCTGGAGTTTTATAAGATAGGATGACACAGAGCTGTGGGCATCCTTGGAGATGCAGCCTTCGAGAGGAACTTCTTCTCCCATGTGAAGTCCAGCAGCAGCAGCAGCAGCAGCCCCTCACACCAACCTTGGAAGACGTTCTTGTGTAAACTGATGGAGCGCTGCCCTTCTGCAGGATCATCCACTGGACACATTGGCCTTGGAAAAGGCTTCACGTGCTGGGATTTCTGCACACCAGTGACATTGCACAGACTGTTTCAGCCTCATTGCTCTCCTGAAACTCCCACTGGTGCCAGAAGCTGCACCACGACCCGGAGCCGGAAAAACCCCTCCCTGGTGCAGCTGGAAACGGAGACAGGAGGGGGCCAGGAAATCTCCATTCACTGGAGCTTGGTCTCCAGCCAAATTGGAGCCAAACCAACCATTTTTTTCCAACTTCCCAGTAAACTGGACTTTCCAGAGAACTGTGGCTGGTGGGGAAAGGGGTCAGCAAGGGGGGCTGGAGGCAGATGCTGACTTTGTCTCCAGCTCCATGATGTCCAGGCTCGCAGGTGGTGCCGGACCCTACCCTCCCATGGGCTTGGGGTCAGAGGGATGAAGAATTTTCATGTGCCCACATCAGCCTGCGCAGGTGGAAGGTGCTAGAACGGGGTGTGAAGTTGGGATTTTTGGAGTGAGGTTTAATAGACATCAGAGGGTTACAGTCTTCTAAGTCCATTTTTTTTGGAAAGGGCTCTGCACACCCCACAGGGTCCCCAGTGCTTACAGGAGGATTTCTCCCTTTCTGAGTGGCCACACTGTCCCTATGGAGTCACCCCAGTGACTCACTCCAAGGGGCTGTGATGGTGTCCAGCTGCTTTGCAGCTCCCAGAAGAGACAAAATGTCAAGGGGTTTCCCTCTGTTCCCCCCAAAAGAAGCTCTCTCTATGGCAGGTGTTCACTCTGTCCCTATGGGCTGGTTGCTCCAACAAGGAGTGATGGGTTCAGTCAGCCCAGGGCCTAAGTTCAGCCCAGGCACCATTCTCAGGGCTGAGGCCAGGCCCTGGGGAAAAGGGATTTAATTGATTAAATAGAAAACAAAGCAAAACTAAGGAACTATCAAGCCCACCAACGTGGGTCTGGTTTTCATTTTGAAGGAACTTTTTGTTACTCCTTTGTCATCAGCCTAATTCCTCCAACTCCAAAACACTTGGTGTGATGTAATTTCCCTCACAGCCAGGAGAAATACTCTGTTTCTTTGGAAAATGAGGTTGTGCCGGGAAGGGGGTCACTTTGGCAGGAAGCAGCATGAGATGGACCTTGGCTGTGTCCCACAGGAGCAGTTTCCCTCCTGTGCTTGCCCTTGTGGCCCACCGCAGGTGGCCGGGGTGTTGCTAAGGGGCATCTGTCGGGCATGGGGAGATGTCCTGCCAAGGACCAGTTGAGCTGGATCCCCCTGCGCCAAGTCAGGAGGGGACTGGGACTCTGCAGGGGTGGAGCTGCGTCTCACCCACCCCATCCACCCCAGCCTTTCTCCTTTCCCTTTTTTCTGCCTTTCCCTTGATTGTCCTCCATCTCCTTCCCTCCCTCCTGTCCCAGCCCCTTCCCCTTCCCTCCCGGCAGCGCCAGGAGCCAAAAGGACTTTGCACACCGCGGCAGCGCTCGCTCTTCCCGCAAGCCTTGGAGCCGCCGAAGGGAGAGCAGAATGCTCCGGTCTTATCTGCGAGGGGAGGCAGGCTCGGTGGGCAGGGTTTGCGCGAAAGCTGCTGGCTTATAAGCAGCCGGCAGCGGAGGCAAAGCTGTCTCGGAAGGCACCGAACGGGGCCCCCTCCGTGCAGCGCTCCCGCCGCGATGCCCTCGGCGCTGGGGCTGCTGCTCTGGCTGAGCCTGGCAGGTGCCCTTCGGCCCGGCCTCGAGCCCCCCCAGCATGCCGCCACCGAGGAAGGGGCCACCTTGTTCGCCAGCGACTACAACCGCACGGCCGAGCTCGTCCTCTTCGAGAGCGTCTCGGCCAGCTGGAATTACAACACCAACCTGACGGCCGAAAATGCTGCTCTGCAGGTGGGTGGCGGGACGGGGGCGATGCTACCACGGGGGTGTCCCCAGCACCGGGGACTGGGGGGGCTGGGTCACGGTGGAGACACTTGGTGTGGTTCCCTTCCTCCCTGCGGGCTTCTGTCTCAGCACCTCAGGGTGGCAAACCAGGGCTGGGACTTGTAGTCCAGGAGCCGCAGGGTTCTGCCCCAAACTGGTTTTGAGAAAGACTCTGCCGCAGAGTGACAGCTCTGGTCCCAGAGCAGAGTCCAGGTTATTTTTAGAGGTGATTCCCTCCTCCCAGCGCCTTCCACTTTCCTTTCCCCCTTCCCAGAACTGAGTCAGGTGTCAATTGTCCCTGTCCCCATCCCCGCCCGCTGACACCACATCCGAGTGCTGGGGGTTTTCATTTGGGGCAGACACCAGGAGCCGAAAGTGCACAAGCAGCTGGGTGGCATCGGGACTGAGGCTACCGCCTCTTGTCTCTGTGTCCCCAGCCCACGGGGACAAAGACAGCTTTGGGAAAGCACTCCAGGGTATAGGGAATTAGACATCAGCCCAGCTATGCACAGGCAGAGCCCCTGCGGGGAGCAACGTTGTATGCATCCCACAGGCATGTGTGTGTTTTCCCAGGGGTTTCCACGTGTCTGGGTTGTATTTAGTGGGGCAGGGAGCTGGAGAAACCTCGGGTCTGCTCTCGATTGGGTGAGCTGCTGCACAGCCCAGGCCAGGGGATGGTAGTGCCTGGGCAGGCTACAGGGGTTTCCCCAGCCCCAGCCGTGCTCGGGGAGCTGCCTGTGGCCCCACCATGGGGTCATGGACAAGTCACTGCATGCAGCTCGGGGTCCATCTGCCAGCCCTGTAGCTACAGGTGCACAAGGGTCAGTGCAGCCCATACGTGACCACGGTGTGTTCAGCGAGCCCAGTATCACACAGGGGCTGCCACACAGCCCTGAACCCTCCAGATCCTGTGGGGATGGGAGCACAGTGTGCCCTGTGCAGGAAGGAAATGCGTCTTCCTGTGTAGGGGAAAGATCACTGCCGGGTCTGGCCACTGCCAATTTGGCAGGACACTCAAGAGGGCCCAGGTGCCCCCTCAGCCTTTTTTTGTCGAGCTGACATGATGTCTGGGCAGATGCTCAGCACTAGCTGCAGATGTGGTGGGGCTGGGGCAGAGCAGGAACATCCCAGTCACACTGAGTCTAAGGTTAGGGCCAGGAGAGCACCTTGCATGGACTTTTCTCAAAAGGCGTTTCCAGACCAGCTTTCCCCCCTTTATGTGATATTAAATGTGTGAGGATCATGTCCAGGAGCTCCCTGCAATGTCAAGGCTCCTAAGCCAGCCCAGGTAGAGGAGGGGATCTGAACCTCTGAGATCAGTCCATGATGGGGCAGCAGGGAGGTGTGGTGGGATGGGGAGTCACTGACTGCTAAAGGAATAACAGCTGGCCAGCAGGACCCAAAAGGCTGGATTTGGGGGATCTGGGAAAGCATTGGGCCAGGCAAACCCTACGCATCTATAACACCAGAGCAGCTGAGTCAGGCCACCAGGGCATGGGGGCAGCTCCAGGGCCTGCCATGAAAGGGGACCCTGTGACAAAGGGACGTGAGGGGCAGGAGGCCAAAGCCAGGGGCAGGGATGGACAGAGGGATGCTGGACCAGAGCATAGATGCACCATCTCTCGCAAGCCAGGGTTGTGGGCAAGAGGCTGGCATTGGGATTTGGGGGCTGCTCATGTTTGGGTGCAGAACTTCTGCAGGTGCCTGGGCCAAGGCACTCCCAGTGTCCTGAGCTGCATCCTGAGTCTTTACCCTGCACCCAGGAGCAGGGAGGGACTGGGGTGAGGGTTTGGTAGGGAGGCTTTGAGGCTGTGGGTGTCAAGGGGCTTCTGAGCCCCACACAGGGGCATCCCCTCCAGAGAGAGATCCCAGATGTGGGGGTGAAGGGCCAGAACTGGTGGGCATGGCCACGCCAAGGGGGTCTCAGGCAGCACCGGTGACCTCAACTCACTCCACCAGAGCTGTCAGGAGAGTTTAGGGTACAATTTCCCTGACCGAACACAGGTGCCTGTTCAAGGAGAAGACAAAACACAGCTGGATTCTGCTTCCTCCAGCTCCTCCAGCTCTGCACAGGGTCTGGGAAGGGGTAAATGCATCCCCTGTTCAGATGGGTGACGCAAGAGCAGGGTGTCTGTGGGGCTGGCACGTCCTGGCATGTTGGGGGACTGGGGCCAGTTGGTACAGTGATGCTGTGGGCACCGGGATGTCCAAGGGAAGTGGTGGGAGCAGTGCTGGGTAGCCAGGGGCACCTGGCACTTTTGGCATTCCCACCTCCGTGTCCCACAGCTGCGTGGGTATCTGCCTCAGGCAGCCTCCAACTCTGCCGCACCACAACTCCCTTCCTTCCCTGCTGCCTGCTGAGGGAATGTGAAGATTAAAATAAAACAAACCAGGCATGTTGGAGCCAGACTAAAAATGCCACGAGTCACAGCTAATGAGCTCCATAAATCACAGCAGGATGGCACATGGACACTGACCAGGCACTCTGCACCATCTCACTCCACCTGCGCTGGGCCAGGACACTCTCAAAAGATCAGAGTTTCCTGAAAATACAGCTGATACTGACCAGGCTGGGATACAACCACCTTCAATGGACCCCACCCCAAAATCGTGGCCACAGCTCCAGCTGCCTAAATAACCCCTAACAGTGCCAGCAGCTTCCTGCCAGCCCATGGCCCCAGGAAGGGAGATCGAGGCTGGCAGCAGTTGGGTGACAGTGAGACACCCAAAACCGGGGACTCAGAGCAAATGTGTGAACCCCACATGTGGCATTTACAGGTCACGGGGTTCAGACAGCCAGAGAAATGTATAGAAATAGAAGTGTACAGACATAGTGAGGACATATAGGAAGGAGAAAGGTGAATGTGGCACCTTTATAGTTATCTTTTGGGCTTCTGTCAAAGTGAGAAACAGCAGGAATAGAAATAAAATTAAGCCAGACCTCAGAGCTCCTTCTGAAACCAGGGTCTGGCAGGTGTCAAAGCCAGCCCGGGAGCACCCAGACACCCTGACCGCATGGCCTGGACACCCAGTCCCAGCATTCCCATCCCGTATGAAACCATGGAGCTCCCTCCTAAACACCCTCACAGGCCACCTTAGTATGTGCTCATCAGGAGTTCCACAGGTGAGCAGGGGCTGCAGACACTGCTGTGCCAGCTGGAAGCTGCTGTCTCTATCCGTGGGTGCCATGGACTGGGGACAGCCCTGCCTGTCACTCCATGTCCTGTCACCTCTGAGTCCCACATGAGTCCCCTCATGACTCTGTCCCTGGCCCCCAAACCATCGCCCGGGTGGTGGCATGTCCCATGCTGGTCCTGAGCCCCCATGTCCCCTCTCACCATGCAGGTCAAGGCGTCACTGGAGGAGCAGAACTTCACAGAGCTGTGGGGGAAGAAAGCCAAGGAGCTCTATGGCGACAAGTGGCAGAACTTCAGTGACCCCCAGCTGAGGAAAATCATTGGCTCCATCCAGACCCTGGGACCCTCCAACCTGCCCCTGACGGAGAGAGAGAAGGTAGGCGAGGTGGCGGGGAAGCCCTGGGCATGGCTGGGGTGCTGCAAAACCCCTTAGAGGGATTCTTCGCAAGCATCCAGACTCTGCTGCTGACCTGTTGCATTTTGGAGGGTGTCACTGGCCTCTACACAGTGATTGAGGAGGAGATGGGGTGCTATCTTCAGGGCATGTGGGCTGCCCGCTGGCCCTATTACCCAGCCCTAACCTCATCTTGGAGCTATCCCAGCACGAACTGGAGATTTCTTGCTTACACAAAGCAGTCTTGGGCACCACCTGGAGACCAGCCAGGCTCTGCCCATGGCTGGAGCCAGCTGTCCCAACCCCTCTGGGCTCATCAGGTATGCAGCCCACTGAAAAGAAGGGCTGATGCAGTCACCCAGCTCCTGAGCCCCCCATGAGACAAGAAATGCTGTGCCTTGGCAACACAGTTCCATGCTAGGGACATCAGGACATCCTGAGCCTTCCCCATCACAGTCCTGAGCTTTAAGGGCAGTTTACCTGAATTTTGATTTCCATACATGAAAATATTGCCCAGGCTGAGGCTGGCAGCCACTCACCTCCACATAAGCGCAGGGACAGGCCCTTCCATCCTGACCCACAGCTCCCTGACAGCCATTCCCACCAAAACCCTGGCAAAGCCTAGTGATACAATCCCTTCCGGAGAGCTGTCGGCCCCGGTTCCTTCCAGGAAACCCATCCCTGCCTTCTCCCAAATAACAGACAGCATCATGTCTCCTCCCTGCACATCAGTCATGTCTCGCCCATCCCTGGGCAGCTCTATCCCACAGCCATCATTGTCCCAGTCTCCATCCCCTCTGCACAGCTGGAGCAGAGGAATGGGAGTGGAGAGAGAGACAGAACAGAGGAATTTCCTTCCCTGGGAATGGGCTTCCCAGGCATGTTCCAGGAAACCTCCTGTTGCTATTGTTTGCTGTTGTTGAAGTTCACAGAAATAAATCCCCCTCATTGTCCTGCTTTTCTTCTCCTATTTTTTTTGACTCGTTTAGATACTGATGACTGTGCCATGGACCCACTGACAAACAGTTTTATAAACAGCGCCTCTCTGGAGCATGGCTGTGCAGGGATTGTCTGTCCCAAACAGCCTCCCTGCTCTCACCATGCCAAAACCCTGAATGATAACACACTTATCTCACCAAAAATGTGCTGTTTATACACCAGTCCTTCCCCACATCCCCTGGACACACACACACACTCCAGAGCTGGGAAGCCTGTAGATCCCTCCTGAAGGGCTGTTCCTGTCCCCTTGCAGCCCCAACGTCTTTTCCTTTCCCGCAGTACAACACCATCCTGAGCGACATGGACAAAATCTACTCCACGGCCAAGGTGTGCCTGCCCAATGGCACCTGCTGGGATCTGGAGCCAGGTATGGTCCCCATCCCCCTGATCCTGCCAGCTGCTGAGCACCCCATGGCCATGACTTTTTCCTGGTCCCCACACCTCTGCAGAGCTGTGGCATATGCCCTGCTCTTCTGCCTCTTTCTCACTTTCTACTTGTCCACTTTGTCCCAGACCTCTCGGACATCATGGCCACCTCCCGCAGCTACAAGAAGCTGCTCTACGCCTGGGAGGGGTGGCACAATGCCGCGGGGAACCCGCTGCGCCCCAAGTACGAGGAGTTTGTGAAGTTGAGCAACGATGCCTATACAATGGATGGTACAAACCGAGGGGATCCCCAGCCAGGGGGTGGTCAGGGACCAGGGGTGGAAATCGGGACTGGGACAATGGGATGCCCTACTGCTCTCCCCACCCCACATGCAGCCAGGCATCCAACTTCTATTTCCCAGGTACCAACACTTCGGGGAAGGGGGAAAAGTCCTGCTGCTGGTCCCAGGTCCCACCTTTTGGGGATGGGTGGTGGGAGCAGCCTTCAGGGTCTGGAGCCAGAGGTCTTCCCTGTATCCCTGGTAGGATTCGATGACACAGGCAGCTACTGGCGCTCCTGGTATGACTCAGACTCCTTTGAGAAGGACCTGGAGCGCATCTACAGCCAGCTGGAGCCACTCTACCTCAACCTGCATGCCTTCGTCCGGAGGAAGCTGTACGATCGCTATGGGCCCAAATACATCAACCTGAAGGGTCCCATCCCTGCTCACCTCCTGGGTAAGAGATGAGACTCTGACAGCCAGTGCCCAGGGGTGCTAGTGGTGTCAGAGGGGCACACACAAGGCCAGAGAGGTCCCAGTTATCACTGTGTTTCTCTTCTGACCTGCCACCAGCTCTACTCCAGCTATTTTCTCTTCTCAGGGAACATGTGGGCTCAGCAGTGGAACAACATCTATGACCTGATGGTCCCCTACCCTGAGAAGCCCAACCTTGATGTCACGAGCACCATGGTGGAGCAGGTGATGGGCTGAGGGACTCACTGGGGGCACCAGGGGGAAAAAACAGGAGGTGTTGCCCAAGGCTGGACCACGACATTGACCCCATGGGAGTTGTTTCTCATACTTGTATAGGGGACAGCAGAAAATCCATGTCTGGGAGGGGAAGGGACAAAGAAATGGTCTCACTGCATCTCTGGGAATGACCAAAGAGGCAGCAGGTGGACAAAAGTGGGCAGGCACTGGGACTGCTGCCAGTCCACAGGCTGGGGGCTGCATTCCTGCATTCACACCATCACACAGCTCCAAGCACTTCTTGGGTATCAGTCCTGCTCCCTTCCCCTGCCCCTGCTGAGCTCCAGCACCATTGCTCAGTGCTTTTTAGCAATGTTCACACCAATTCTGGGGCTGGGCCTCCGCATCATGGTGAGAGGGGAAGGACCTCAGTCCGTGGGAGCAACTCACCTCTTTCCCACGGTCCTGGGGGAGCACTGGAGGCAATGCCCGAGGCATGGGCAGCCCCTTCCTCAGCCATAACCCACTGCCTGCTGCCCATCAGGGCTGGAATGCCACCCACATGTTCCGGGTCTCGGAGGAGTTCTTCACCTCCCTGGGGCTTCTGGAGATGCCCTCTGAATTCTGGGAGGAGTCCATGCTGGAGAAGCCGACGGATGGGCGGGAGGTGGTGTGTCATGCCTCAGCCTGGGACTTCTACAACCGCAAGGACTTCAGGTCTGTGGGGGCATGCAGGGACCCAGGGCTACAGGGCAAGACCCTCCTCCATCCCCATTGGCGGTCGCCCTTTTGGGTACCCCCAGCCTGGCCATGCAGCCCAATATGGCACTTTCTGAGGCGAGGTCTGGAGTGACAACACTGCCCTGCCTTCCCCTCCACTTTCCCTTACCCTGTGGGTAGTTGCCACCCTCTCTGAAACTGTGGGGAGTCCTTCCCATCAAGGGGATGCACAGGCAGCTGGGGTCCCTCCCTGGGCTCAGGCAATCCTGTTTTCACATGGCAGGATCAAGCAGTGCACATCGGTGACCATGGAGCAGCTGTTCACAGTGCACCATGAGATGGGCCACATACAGTACTACCTGCAATACAAGGACCAGCCCGTGTCCTTCCGCAGCGGCGCCAATCCTGGCTTCCACGAGGCCATCGGTGATGTCCTGTCCCTCTCTGTCTCCACCCCCAGCCACCTCAAGAAAATCGGTCTCCTCAGCAGTGCTACTGAGGATGAAGGTATGGCAGCCACCCTGGGGAGCTGGGTGACCTGGAGGGCTCTAGCACTGGAAGGAAAAATGAACTGGAGAAATAGCATGCCAGGGTGGGTTGCAGTCTGGCAATATAGCCCAGAGCTGCCACAACCCCTTCTTATCTCTATGGGTCCATGCACAACCCCCTCTTGTCTCCATGGGTTCGGGTAGGACTTATTTTGTCTCCATGGGTCCATGCACAACCCCTTCTTGTCTCCATGGGTCCAGGTAGAGCCCTTCTTGGCTCTATCCTCTTCACCCCTGAGGCAGGAGGGATGCTCTGCAGAGCTTGTCTGTGCCTTTCCCTTCACCATCAGAGCCCAAACCTGAAACAACATCTTTGTGCTTGATTGGCTTTGACCTTTCCAGCATTCCTCCTCCCTCCCTCAGCAAGAAGCATCCACCACCGGAACTCCCGGTGCAGCTTTACGGATGTGGCACCAAGCACTTACATGCACAGTCACAAGGGCGATTGGCAGGTGACATGTCTGGCTGCCAGCCGGCACGGCACGGCAGGTCTTGTCGCTGCAGGCACTGCCCAGCTTGGCAAGAGCCTCATTCCCCCACCCAACATCCCTCAGCCAACACGTCAAAGCAGATGGCGGCAAAGGAAACTGAGCAGTCCCAGACCTGCCCCAGGCGTCTGCTTGGTGGAGGAGGGACAGTCCTGGGATCCTCCTGCCGTGTCATTAAATACGTTTTATGACAAGAAAGACATCACAGCAGCCAAGAGCACTGGGCCAGTGCTGCATAAACACCACGAAGCAGATGGTCCCGGCCTCAAGCCAGTGCTGACCGACTTGCCAGCCCTTGGCAGCCAGGCCACCATAGTGATGGCAGCCAATAGCCCCTCAGGGCAGTGCTGCCGACCCCTCTCTGACCCCTCAGCTTCAGCTGGGTCTCCAGCAGGTCTTTCTCCAAGCTGCCTTCCCCAGGTTTCCTTGAGGGGAAAAACAGATGTCACCATCCCCTGTGCTGCTCGTGATATGGTGGTGACTGTCCTAGAGTTGAGTCTGGTTCTGGGTCTAAACCATCCGAGCCTTTGCAGTGGTGTGACTGCAGATCAAACTCCCCCAAGCCCCCTCACCTTGAGGCCCCAGGGTGGAAGTGTGAAGAGTTACACTCATCAAAGATCTTTTAACTCTGAGAGCTGGGCTAAGGGCAAGGGGACACCACACTTGTCGCTATCACTGTCCCCACTCAGTAAAAGGCACATGTTGCCCCAGGTAGTAGCTGTATCTACAGAAACCTCCTGTGTCCTACACAGCCTTCTCTAGGAGCAAGGTTATGTGTTGAAATGCTGTCCCCATTTCTCATCCAGATCTGCCCACCCTCTTGTCCACTAAAATTCTGGTGCCTGTAGTGCTGTCTATGCAGACTCCTTTCCAGCCTGGTTCAGGCTCTGTTTCATGCAGAGAGCAATATCAACTACCTGCTGAAGATGGCCCTGGAGAAGATTGCCTTCCTGCCCTTTGGCTACCTCATTGACCAGTGGCGCTGGAACGTGTTCAGTGGCCGCACGCCCCCAGCACGCTACAACTATGACTGGTGGTATCTGAGGTAGGAGACAGTCACCAAGGGCGGATGGGGGTGTGGAAACTGGGGATGTGCAAGGAAAGGAGGCAGGAAAGAGGAAAGGAAAGAAAAA
Organism: Gymnorhina tibicen; assembly: GCA_013399875.1. Lineage (NCBI taxonomy): Eukaryota > Metazoa > Chordata > Aves > Passeriformes > Artamidae > Gymnorhina > Gymnorhina tibicen. The sequence goes on from VXAZ01008602.1 coordinate 232,715, forward strand.
GCATAAAAGTAGCCATGGAGGTGGTGGGAGAACAATGGATAGATGGGTGGGTGGGTAGGATGGATGGATGGATGGATGGATGGATGGATGGATGGATGGATGGATGGACGAACAGAAATACATGGAATCATGCTCTAACTGTGCAGATTTCTTCAGCAGTGTGCCAACCCTTCCCATTCCTTGACTTGATTCTTCTGACCGCTTATTATTCCCATGCTCATGCTGTTTTTCTCTGTTGTCCACAGAACCAAATACCAGGGAATCTGCGCTCCGGTTTCAAGGAATGAAAGCAACTTTGACCCTGGAGCAAAGTACCACATCCCAGGGAACACACCTTACATCAGGTAGAGGAAGTGTTGGCAAGGGGACCAAGGTTTGGGATGCAGTGGGCGGGGGATCACCTCTGCGGGCAGGGATTGTCATGTGCTGCTCCTGCTCAAGACATAGAGATCTCCCAGCACTTGGGACCACAAATGGTGGGGTTGAGCTCTAGGACTTGTCTGCTTCCCCTTGTCCCCAGTTCTGACCTTCATGGGCTTCCTCGGCAGGTACTTTGTGAGCTTCATCCTCCAGTTCCAGTTTCACAAGGCGCTGTGCCAGGCTGCCAACCACAACGGTTCCCTGCACACCTGTGACATCTACAGGTCCAAAGAGGCTGGAGCCAAACTCAGGTGGGGACAGAGGAGGGTCAGGAAAATCGCCATGGGCAGATGTGTGCATGGAAGCTGATGGTGTGCAAAGGAAGGAAAGAAGAAAGGAAGGAAGGAAAAATGAACTGGAGAAATAGCTTTGCAGATGGATGGATGGATGGATGGAAATACATGGAAGCACTGGGGTGGGGTGAGTGGTCCTCACCAGAGTATTGCTATTGTCCCTGCCACGAGCTCCCACCCAGACAAGAGGTCACTAAAGCACAGTTGGCTCCTGTTGATTCCCTGGGTGTTAAACGCACGAGTGTGTGACAGGGAGTCCTCAGTTCCCACATGCAGGACAGGTGGTGGCTTCCAAGACAATTCCCAGGTTCATGTCCCACTCAGGAACAGCATCTTCAACCCTTAAGATGCTGAGATACTATCACTACTTCTCTCCTATCCACCCCCTGGCCTCATGCTGGCTCTTGCTGTTCCGCTTCTCTGCAGGGAAGTGTTGAAAGCTGGGTCCTCGAAGTCGTGGCAGGATATCCTCTTGAATCTCACTGGCACGGGTCAGATGGATGCTGGACCCCTTCTGGAGTATTTCAGCCCTGTCACCAAGTGGCTTCAGGAGCAGAACAACAAGACCAATGAGGTGCTGGGCTGGCCTGAGTTTGACTGGCATCCCCCTCTCCCTGAAGGCTACCCTGAAGGCATTGGTAAGGCTGCAGCTCCATGCCAGGTCTGGGGAGGGTCAGGAAGACGTCCCCCAGGGGACATCATTAACCCACAGGCAGAAGCAGAGGGAGGACTTTGCTGTGGGTGGGGTGGTCCCCATACCAGGAAAGAGAAATAGCCAGCTCCAGTGAAGTCCCACTGGGTGTTACTTCCCAGGAGGCAGGTGCCATTGTCTGAAGCTGTGTAATGATGTCATCAGTCATGGCGTGAAGGATTTCTCTTCTCAGTTGTATCCTTTTTGCTCACATGGGAGAGTCTAGGGCATGCAGCTTGTCCTGTTATCCCATCCTCTGTCCAATGGGACACCCCAGCAGGGCCCCTCTGCCCTCATTTCTTAGCTCAGCCTGCTCTCAAGTTGTGGCATCCTTCAATGGACCTGCAGTTCTGGGAAAAGCTCAACTATGGCTTCTCCATGGGACAGTGCTCTTGCAACTCTCCTGACCTTCCTCACCTCTTCCCCCGTTTATTTCCTCCTCTAGACAAAATAGCAGATGAGGCACAAGCTAAAGAGTTCTTGTCTGAGTACAACAGCACGGCCGAGGAAGTGTGGAACGCCTACACTGAGGCATCCTGGGCCTACAACACCAACATCACTGACCACAACAAGGAGATCATGGTATGGGAATGAACCTGGGGCTGCGCAGGGAGAGCCAACAGCCAGGGAAGGCAGCTGTACCCAGGGCATGTTTCACGGGAGCTCTGAAAACCAGGGCAGCCTCTGCCCCTCATAAAGGGGTAACGTTCTCACCCAGGAGGTGCCTTTTCCTTGAAAACCCTCATCATCCCATGAGGTACCCACAAAGGCAGCTATGGGGAGGGTGTCAGTCATGGGATGCCAGGTGGTGTTTGTAGTGGTGGCTTCTCCCTGAAGCAACTTCTCTTCTCTCATTGTAGCTGGAGAAGAACTTGGCCATGTCCAAGCACACCCTGGAGTATGGCATGAGGGCCAGGCAGTTTGACACCTCCGATTTCCAGGACCAAAGTGTCACCCGCATCCTCAAGAAGCTGAGTGTCATTGAGAGGGCAGCCCTGCCTGAGAGTGAGCTGAAGGAGGTGAGTGGCAAGGGGACAGAGCAAGAGAGGGTGTCCCTTGCCATCACCCTGTGTGAAGACACAAGCTTCTCTCAAAATTTAAGAAATGCCATTGGGCAGCCACCATCTGCCTTGAAAAAGGTGATAGCTTGGTACCTTCTACACAAAGCCAAAATCCTTGTCTTCGGGGTTTACCACTCAAAGGTTGCCTATCCCAGGCTGCAGTGGGGCCTGGATGTTTGGATGACAATGGCACATTGCTTGTGTGCCCCAGGCCCTCTTGCATTGACTCCATGTTGCCTCCGTTGGGGTCACACTGGATCTTGGAAGGGACCAGAGTAAAACACCAGAAAACACCTTGATGGGCTGGGACATTCTCCAATATCAGGAGCAAGGATAACCAGTTTACATACTCTGATTTCCTTTGCAGTATAACACCCTCCTCTCAGATATGGAGACCATGTACAGCGTGGCCAAGGTCTGCAGAGAGAACAAAACCTGTCACCCACTGGATCCTGGTAAGATCTAGCAGGGTGTCGTGTGGGGCATCTGCGCTGGCCCAGAAGGGAGGGATTTTTTTTAATTGGGGCATGAAGAAAGGCCATGAAAAGTTCTTTCACCTTCTCTGTGATGGCCTCTGAGCAACACATTGGGTATAGAACCATTGCACCTGTTCAGCCCATCCAGCAGCATCACTGTGGCTTCATTGCTCTCTCTTAGACCTCACAGACATCATGGCCACCTCTCAGGACTATGATGAGCTCCTCTTTGCCTGGAAGGGCTGGCGGGATGCTTCTGGGAAGAAGATGAGGAACAACTACAAGCGATACGTGGAACTGAGCAACAAGGCAGCCATCCTCAATGGTCAGTGCCCCTAGAGCCCACCATGGCCCTAACCCCCTGTGAGCAGAGGATTGGGCTCTTCATCCAACTGGTGGTCAAAATCCTCAGGGTGTGGAGGTCTCATTAACTCCCAAGAGATCTACTCTCTCACAGATATGGAGGGATCTGGAGTGTCTGAACAGCAAGAAGGACAGTGTCTGACAGCTTCTGCTCTTGCCTTACCACAGGCTACAAAGACAACGGGGCCTACTGGAGATCCCTGTATGAGACGCCCACCTTTGAGGAAGATCTGGAGAGGCTGTATCTGCAGCTGCAGCCCCTGTACCTCAACCTGCACGCTTATGTACGCCGAGCCCTCTACAGACAGTATGGGGCAGAGCACATAAACCTCAGGGGTCCCATCCCTGCCCATCTGCTAGGTAAGGGGTCTGCTTGAGCTAAGCTGTGTCTCCCACCAGGTGTGGCTGGCTCTGAGCCATGCCAAGAGTTAAGACTGGTCTCTGTTCAGCTCTGGCTGAAGGGACAAGGTCCCCTGGGATGGGTCTGTAGAGACCAATCTGCCCCAGGGAAGGGCAGCACGTTCAGCATGACTAGACCTCTTTTGCGTGGATGGGCTCCTGCCTACCTTGCCCTTGTGCAGGCAGGGCAGGGACCAGGCAACACAGGAACCAGGCAATGCAGGGACCAGGCAGGGTGATCCACCTGGTTGCTCTCCTCTCCCTGTCTCCCTCCTGACGCATCATCGTCCTGCGCTTCCCAGGCAACATGTGGGCTCAGTCATGGTCCAACATTTTCGACCTGGTGATACCTTTCCCAGATGCCACCAAGGTGGATGCCACCCCGGCCATGAAAAAACAGGTCAGTGATCTTCCAGGCCGCTCTGGGAAAGCTCCTTGGGACCCAGCAACCTTTGGCTGTTGCCACCACCCATGTTGCCAAATGCTCTACTGCTGCCAAAAAAATCCATGCCTCATCTGTATTCTCTCCCTGCCTTTATATGCCAAGACCTGGATCCAGGTCTAGCTGACTCCAAGAGATCCACCTGCCCAGAACAAGGCTACCCCTGTCCTCCCATCATTCCATATCCCCGGCACCCCAGCATCCCCCACTGTCCCTCACCAGGTCTCTGCTCTTTCCCCAGGGCTGGACACCCAAGAAAATGTTTGAAGAGTCAGACCGTTTCTTCACCTCTCTGGGCCTCATCCCCATGCCGCAGGAGTTCTGGGACAAGTCCATGATTGAGAAGCCATCGGATGGGCGGGAGGTGGTGTGTCACGCCTCAGCCTGGGATTTCTACAATCGCAAGGACTTCAGGTGCCCATGGGGAGCAGGTGGTGGCCACAGCTGATGTGGTGCTGGGGCAGAAAGCAGCACCTTTGTAGAATAAGGGCACGGGATCTGATGCCACCTCAGTGTATCTTGCTCTGTGGCTGTGGCACCCCAACTATGGCACTTCCCTTGATACCCAAAATGCTGGCAGGAGTCCCCATGGTGGATGGAGGGCTATCCATGCCTGCCCTGCCCTGTCCTGTAGCATGGAAAAGCTGATGAACAGGGACAGGGAATGGGCAGGGTCAGCAGGAGATGCAGAAGGAAGAGACCAACCCCATGGAGTAGGGCCAGCCTGGCCTGGCATCAGATGTGGGGTGGGGGCACATAGAAAGGAAAAACAGCTCAAGGGGATGTCATGGTTCCCAGAGGTTTTCATGCCACCACTGCCCTTCCTACTCCCCCAACCCTTGTGTCCTGGTCCAGGATCAAGCAGTGCACCACGGTGAACATGGACGACCTCATCACAGTGCATCACGAGATGGGCCACGTCCAGTACTTCCTGCAGTACAAGGACCAGCCCGTCTCCTTCCGTGACGGGGCCAACCCTGGCTTCCACGAGGCTATTGGGGATGTCATGGCCTTGTCTGTGTCCACCCCCAAACACCTGCACAGCATCAATCTGCTGGACCAAGTCATGGAAAACGAAGGTGGGCTGGAGGGCCACACAGCAAATGTGGGGATGCTGATGGGAACAGCTGGAAATGCAGATGGTCGGGAGGGGATGGGCAGGGCGGAAGGGCTCAGGGACATGCATGGTGGCTTTGCATGCATGGAGGGGACAGGACCTGTTGGGAACACCCAGCTCTGGGGCACAATGACCCATACAGGGAGGAGAAGTGGGTACAGCACTGTCTTGCTCACATCTTCATGCCCCGGGCAGAAAGTGATATTAACTACCTGATGAGCATCGCCCTGGACAAAATCGCCTTCCTGCCCTTCGGATATCTCATGGACCAGTGGCGCTGGAAAGTGTTTGATGGGCGCATCAAGGAGGATGAGTACAACAAGGAGTGGTGGAACCTCAGGTAGGACTGAATTCAGACCCCTCTCTGGGACAAGGGCCTTGGCCATCATCCCTCTGGGTGTTTTCTCCTTGTGGTCTGGTTGACTGCAATTGGAATGATGAGATATGCAACCCCTCCCTCTGTCCTCACACCCCGCTATGTTCCTTCCCACTTTACCCCACCTCCTCCTCCCCAAGCTGGCCTGACTCTTCCCTCTCTCGCCCAGGATGAAGTACCAGGGCTTGTGCCCACCAGCACTGAGGTCTGAAGATGACTTTGACCCCGGGGCAAAGTTTCACATCCCTGCCAACGTCCCCTACATTAGGTGAGCCAGCAGGGCTGGGGCATGAGGGACACCACTTGGACACAGAAGCAGGATCCCCAGGTCAGATGCCAATGATGACACCTTTTTCATGGCTGGTGCGTGGGCTGGGCAGCTCTGGAGACCCTGACAGAGCTTCAGAGGAGAAGTCTAGATTTGGGGGGATTTCTCCCTATCCAAGGAAGATGAGCTCATCCACAAACGCAAAACACGTCATGGGAGAAATGGCCTCTACAAGTTGAGCTGAACTGAAGCAGGTGTAGCTCCAAAGCCAGTGATGCTCCTCCAGACTGGGAGGGTGCAACCAGAGAATGAGGGGGACCACATCCCCTCTTGCACAGGCACTAGTAGGGTCCATTCCCATCTCTTCATCCCTCTCCACCAGGTACTTTGTCAGCTTTGTGATCCAGTTCCAGTTCCACCAGGCACTCTGTGATGCAGCCGGGCACAAGGGTCCCCTGCACACCTGTGACATCTACCAGTCCCAGGAGGCTGGGAAGATCTTGGGGTAGGTGTGTGAACAGGGCAAAGCCAAGGCATCTGTGTCCCCAGATACCTTAAAGCCAGCCCAGCAAGACAGGAGGCAACACAGCCCCTGGTCATCCATCCCATCCCATCCCTGGGGCAGGGGCACCTTGGGCTGGGCGCTGGGGCTGTGATTGCGAAAGCAGCCACTAGATGGTAGCTAGGCCCCTGGCAGGGGGAAGGCTCCCTCCTCCTCCTCCTCTTCCTCCTCCTCCTCCTCCTCCTCCCAGCCCCCAGTGCCTTAGGGAAAACAACCCCCTTGCTTCAAGAAAAGCACCTGCAAAATTAACCCTTTCACCCAGGGACTGCTCTGCATGAGGCTGGATTCACTGGAGGGTTTTAATCTGTGCAAACCCCTCTTCCCCTCAAGAAAAACATCTTTCCCTGTGCTATGGGTTGGCAGCCCTATGGTTCTGGGGGTACAGACTAAACCCAGGGATGCTGATACCAAGGGAAAGGGAGGGGCTGGCGGCCAAGACGGTGATGGGGAACCCACTGGAGCTGATTTCTCCTGCCACAGGGATGCCCTGAAGCTGGGTTTCAGCAAGCCGTGGCCCGAAGCCATGCAGCTCATCACAGGACAGCCCAACATGTCAGCAGAGGCCCTGATGAGCTACTTTGAGCCACTCATGACGTGGCTGGAGAAGGAGAATCAGAAGAACGGGGAGGTCCTGGGCTGGCCCGAGTACAGCTGGACTCCTTACACAGGTATGCAGGGCTCAGCCAAGCACAGCAGGTCCATGATGGGCCAGAGCTCAGCCCTCAACAGAGTCAGAATGAAGTGGAGCTCTCTTGGTGCCCCTTGGCCACCCCAAAAACCACAGGGTGTTTGGATGCTCCTCTTTGATTCCTCGTGGAGCTGAGTTCAAAGGGCATCCAAGAGACCAGCAAGGGTGACCAGCTAGTGACCCAACATACCACAGCCCAGAGCCTCCAGCAACAACCATGCCTCTCATTTCTTTCTTTTCCAGCCACTCCAGACCAAGATGACTCCAGAAAAACTGATTTCCTGGGAATGTCCCTGACTGAAACTCAAGCCACAGCAGGTGGCTGGGTCCTGCTCGCACTGGCACTTGTCTTCCTGATGACCACCATCTTCTTTGGTGTCAAGTTCTCCTCAGCCAGGAGAAAGACCTACAAATCCAGCTCAGAAATGGAACTGAAATAAGGCAGCCACCAGCAGGGTAACATAGGGTGCAAGCATGGGCACTTGGCCAGGCTGGCAGCCATGCCACAGGCACACTTGCCAAGGAAGCCATGGGTTTCCACTACGCAGGACTCCTCTCTCCTATCAGGTCAGACATTCCTTTCCACTATGCAAGAGCCAAAGCAGAGAAGAGCTATTTATTTGTCAATGTCTGCATCAGGGGAAAGAGAAATTCAGGCTCCGGCAGGCACGGAGCTGTCACAAGATGCCCCTGTGCCCAGAGGGCTGGAGCTGGTCCAGCCTGGTCACCCACCAGCCAATTCTGATCTGTGGGCAAAGCCGCAGAGACTTGAGTGACAGAGGGCAGTTTGGGGAGGGATAGAGCACATCCTGGTTTGCCTGCTGCCAGGCTGTTCGCTTGCATGGATGAAAAATAAACCTATGTCTTGTCACCCTCCGAGCAACAGCTCAGCTTCTTCTTGCAAGTGGGCTAGGAGCTCAGTGGAACAAGGCTCTCAAGCAGGAGAGCTGCCACCGCAACCCAGTGCAAACACAAATCCCTGGGGACCAGCCTGGCTTTGAGGCAATATAACTGCAGCACCCAGCTTCCCCCATCCCCATCATGAAAGATCAGCATCCCTTTGCAGCATCTCCATCGTCCCATGAATCGCAGCTCCCATCAGAGCTGACAGCTCGTGGGTTCACAGTGAAGCACGTGCCTAAGGGAGGGGCTGAATCAGGGCCAGAAATCCCCAAAGTCCAGACACGAACTGTTTAAAGGGTTGGGGGGTCACCAAGCCCAAGCTGGGACAAGGCTGGAGCTCACGACTGCTGTGACTCCAGCACTCAATGACACATTTACGTAAGAGCCGGGGAGGGGGGTCCAAGGTCAGCGATTGCCTCCTGCCCTCCAGCTCCTGATTATCTTGGGATCAGCCGTGCTTGAGGCCCACCCCACACCACCCCCCCATCCCCGGCCTCGTCTTTCTTCTGCTTCTGTAAATAAAACTTCGTATTTGTTCTGCAGTGATTAGGTGCAAAACTAATCCCAGGCTGGGGATTATTGCAGCCTTAAAGAGCTGTGATCTGCTGCAGCCAGAGGCAGCAGGGGAAATGAGGGGATCTGGATGATCCCCCCGTCCCTCTCCCATCCGATGGCCTCTGCCCTCAGTCATGTCTTATGCCGGGAGGCTGAGGCTTGGGAGCGGCTTATTGCACCTGGCAGACGAGCAGAAGGCAGGTGTCTGCCCGCCCACGCTCGGGTGTTTGTTTGCTTTCCATCCTCCTCGAGCGCAGGACGCCCACGGGGAGGTGGCACCCCAACCGTTCGTCCCCAGGTCCCGGGAGCAGCAGCTCCAGGCCCCGGCGTTCACACGGGATCCTTCTCTCACCACATCCTGGTGCATCTGCTTTATATCCCGGCACACCAGGCTCCCTCCTCTCCCCCCTTCCGGGCAGCGCGTTGCTCATGGAGCAGAGACCTGGCACAGTGAGAGCTGAGTTGGAAGCCAAGTGTATTTTCAGCCTGGGAAATCAGGCTGGTGCAGGTGTGCTCCATCCAGCTCAGTTCCTCACTGGTAATTTTGAGCTCATTGGCTCCTTTCTGCCCCATTAGTGGAGGAAAAGAGGTCTCCAAGATCATCAAGATCCTGCAAGTTTCATGAAAATTGCTTTCTGGAGAAGAGGATTTAAAAAAAAAAAAGAGCCACACTGAACACTCAGGGACTGCAACACAGGCTCAGCCCTAACTAGATATCAGAGCATTCACATAGGAGCTGAGTTTGTCCCATCATGGACACGAGGGTGGATGATGGGTGCACTGAGCTGTGTCCAGAGGCAGACAGACAGCCCAGGCCCACCGGCCATGCAGAAGGCAGAGGCAGACACCAGGTTCCTTCAGCGCAGTCCAAGCTCTGTGCAGCAGGTGGGATTGGACACCGGCCAACCTTCCACACGGGGCCAAGGTCCACACAGCAGATGGGATGTGGTTGGACACCAGGCTACCTTCAACACAGGTGCAAAGTCCACCCAGGAGATGGAGCTGGACACAAGGTTATGCCCAGTCCAGCCCAGGGGGAAGCTGAAGGTCCCACCTGGAGCTCAACTGGGACTTCTTGGCTGAGATGGGGAGCCTGGGTGAAACTTTTGAGGGCAGCGAGGGCTGGCTGGCACCCCGAGGGCTCTGCCAAGCCAGCAGCAGTGTTTTACAAGATAGCTTTAAACCGAGGATGATTTCCCTTCCCCGTTGTGATAACATCTGGAGAGATTTTGCTGCCTTCTGGCTTCTGCATCATGCTTGCAGCTGAAATTAGGAGGCTCAGCAAAATCACTCCCTAAGGAGAAAAAAGAAACCTACAAGCAGAAAAAAGGAGGAGATTCCCCCTCAATTCACAGAACTCCTAGAGGGGAGCTCAGGAGGCAGCGGGTACTGAAGCTTGGGGGGCTGCTTTGCCCCCCCCCTGCCTGTACATGAAGCTTCCAGAGGGATTTGCTTTAAAATCACATGAATTCAAAGCAAGAAACACTCTGGGTTCCCTTCACCAGCACAAGGACCCTTTGGGCATCAGAGAAATCCATTTTTCATTCTTTTAGGTTCACTATCCACCACAGGAAGGTGACTGGGGGTTCCCACACCCCGCGGCCCCTTGGTGCTGGTGGGGCCTGGCCAAGCCAGGTCTATTCTTAGCAGCTGGGCAGGAGCAGACAGGGTGCACAGGGCTGCGTTCCTCACATTCCCCTTCCCCGGGGACAAGGAGCGCCTGGAAATACGCAGCCACAGCTTGGCAGCAGCTGGGGGCCATCAGCAGGGGCCACCCTGGGCAGAGGAGAGGGGCGAGGGGGTCTCAGGGGACAGCAGAATTGTGGAAGGGATGTAGTGAGCTGTGGTAGGGACTGGGAAAGCCCCAGCCCTGCAGCTCCCTACCCTTGACTTCAGCCCCTGTGAGCTCTGGTCAGCACCATCCTTCCCTCCCCACTGCTCAAGCAGGGCAGAGGCGGGTAAAGGTGAATTTGGGGGTGAGGGGCAAGACACCATATTCCCCGCCCCCAAGCAAGTTCAGACTCTCCCCGGCCCCATGGCTTAGCTGGAATTCCCTACCAAGGGGGACAGGGTCAGATCCAAACCAAATGACACCTCTACCCTCCCAATGTCCATCCTTGGTGAAGGGGTGTCATCCCTGCCTGTAGCTGGATGCACTGGGCACCCAGCGGGGTCCCATCCTCACCAGGGGATGCATTCAGGGGTGCCAGCTGGGCTGGCCCCCTCCTCAGCCTCGCAGAGTCCCTACCCTGCACAGGCAACATCGTCCGGTCTCAGGGTGCCTCAGCAGCAGGACCCCAGAGCAGGCTCTGCCCATGTCCCACTGCTGATGGGGAACTGTCCCCACCCCTCAGGGCTCCCTCCTGAGCTGACACTGTCCCACTGAGGCATCCCAGGTGACAGGGAGAGAATTGTCCCAGAACAAAGGTGCTGGGAACTTGGCACTTGGCTCCTATCCCCCCTTGCCCCGGAGTTTCCAGTCAGACAGTCCCGCTGCAGCTACTGCCAGCACCCCCTTCCCACGGCTGCATCCTGCCTTTCCCCGCGCTTCCCTGCAGCATCACGAGTTATTGCAGCCTGCAGGCCCCATCCATCCTCCTGGCAGGTGAGTCACGAGCCTACCCCGTGCCTCAGTTTCCCCTGCTGTGCAGTGAGGACAGGCAGGATGCCAGGGGGATGTCATGAACTGCGCAGGCCGCGTCCCAGAGCAGAGTCTCCATGGCTTTTCCTGCCACTTACGAGTGGGAAGTGGTTTTGTCAGGAAACAATGTCCGTGACCTGGTTTAATGTCACTGAGTCCTTCCCAGATTTGCAGTCTCCCAAGGGTGGGAAGGACCAGGCTGATGAGGGTTCAATTTGGCTGCCCATTTTACTCTTGTTTTGGGTGGGGTTTTTTTGTTTTATACTTAACAAACAAACAGTGTGGAGGTGAGAGCCTGAAAAAATACATCAGGATTCGAAGTGGTGAGGCAGAGGAAGGAGCCAGGATGAGGAGCATCCTTCCACCTGCAAAATAAATTTACAGCCCCAGTTCCTCCCTCCTGTGTCACATCCCTGGAGCAACTTCCAAAAGTGAAGGGCAAAGCAGGTGAATGAGCCATGCCAGGCAGGACACCCAAGAGTGTCTGGGGACAGTCTTGGTGGCTGGAAGCAGCTTTGGGGACTACGAAAGCCCTGTCTCTCCCTTCCCAGCTGTGTTTGCAGTGTGGCTCTAATTACAGAAATATGGAGAAATGTCGCCTCTCGGTTGGCAAACATTTCTCCTGGCAAGCACCAGCCGACAGCTGCCATGCTGGGATCCAAGTGGGCTCCCATCCCCTCCATCCCACACCTCCCACCCCAAATCCATACCCCATTTAGGTTGTATCTCCTTTCCCAATGTGCCTGTGCCTGCCCAGGGCAGCCCCTCACTGAGTAGGTGATAATTTCCTGCACTCCCAGGAGCAGGGACGGGGAGGACACCCTTGGGAAGCACCCAGGTCTCCTTTGCCCTTGGAAACCAGGTAGTTTCTCACTGATTCCCCAGGGTGTGAGAAGGAAGAAAAAAAAAGAGGAAAGGAGCAAAACCTCAAAAACATTCAATGAGGAGGAAGAGGAGGAGGAGGAGTGGGGGGGAGAAGTAGAACTGAGTGAGGGAGGAGGAGGAGAGCAGGGCAGGGAGAGAGAGGATTACTGTTCAGTTAAATTAGAGGGAGCCCTTCAGCTGACTTGAACAGCAGGAGAATTTGCCCAAAGACCCCAATTTTTCCAATTTGGGATAAAATGTAAGCATAGGATTAACTACAAGCATATGCTCAAAACCCAGGGAATTGAAAGGAGTCTGGGCATAAAGTGCTCCGAAGAGGGCAGGGAGGCAGGGCATGGACTGGCAGCTGCATGGATGACCCGGCTCTACAGGGATGCACTGAGGGGACTGGGGAGCTGTGAGGAGACTGGAAGAGCCATGGGTGCACTGGGAGGCTCCTGGAGTTCAGTGAAGCTCCTGAAAGAGAATGACAGGACTCATCTCCGTATGCAGGGGCTGTGTGGGGAAGAGGGTTGGTAAGAGAGGCTCTTCCACCAGCCACGTGCTGGAACGAGACCCCCTGGTTGGGGAAAGGGGGATCAAAGGGGGCCCACTGCTATGCCTGGAGCAGGACAAGCCTTTCTGGGGTCATTGCACAGCCCCAGCCCTGGAAGAGGGGCTGGGGAGGCTGAGCTGTGCCCTGCCCCCTGCCCCATGCACCGCGCTGGTGCCCCCACACTCCGCTCTGGGGACCCCACCAGGACGGCTCTGAGCTGGCACATGCCCTTACCGTCAGACACATCCTTGTCCACGTGATGTGCCCGTGAACATCCTGGATTGATTTATGGGATGAGAGGAGGGCAGGAGGCCAACCTTAAATCCTGACTGCCTGGTGATTAATAATCATAATTACTATCATTTTAGCTGTAGTAGTAATAGTTTGCTTTCCCCTGCAGAACTGGTCATCCAGAAATCTCAGAGAGGTTTCACCAGGCCAAGTGACCAATGTCCCTATTTTCTAAAGGAAATTGCGGCACAGAGCTGTCTCCCTTGAGTCACACAGTATATCAACAAGAAAACAGAGAAGGCAGGAGTCTGGACTCTGTGTCCCTCTCCCTCCCCCATGCTATTAAGCTGCATCTGTGTAATATAGAGCAAAACATCCTCCACAACTCGCAGTAAATCACAGCAGAGGCAGTGTGCGGAGTGGATGGGGGGAGATAATGGGTTTTTCACCCTCTTCAACAATAGAACAAGTTTTTCTCCGCTAGGGAAGGCTGACTTCTCTGAGAGATGGAGATAAAAACAGCACTGAGGCTCTGAAATGGGCCTGAAAGGGCACCTGCCTCTGCTCACCCACTTGCATGGCTGGCCCAGGGGCAGGAGGCAACCCAGGCAAACCATGCTGTAGGGTCGAGTGCCCCACTGGCATGGCCTGGCCCACATGGGTATTACTGAGGTGCACTGGAATATTAATTGAAAATCCCAGCAAAACACTTCTGCTGATGATAATGGACCATAATCCTCTTAGACCAATTTCATGCCTGAAAAATCATGCATAACAAAATAATAACAGAAAGCCCCTCAGTGGACACTGTCCTTAGCAGTGGACACAGGAGAGAGGGTCGGCCAGAGCAGATTTCTCAGAAAGGAAAGGGAGCTGCTCCCCTTGGCCTCCACCCCTGAGGTGGGCAGGAGAAGAACTGAACTGGGACTAGGTCTGAACATCTGCTCTAGCAGGGCAGCATCCCCATGGGACCCCGATGTCCCACAGAGACCTGGGGGCCCACCAGGACCCCCGTACCCTATAGAGCCCAGGGGACTTTCTGTGACCCCAGAACCCTGGAACCTTCTGTATTCTTTGTGTCCACCAGAGCTCCCAGGACCCCCTGGACTCTCCATGTCCCTTTGAGTTCTCAGGACTCTCGGAACGCTCCATGTTCCTCAAGGATCCTCCGTGCCCGCAGAGCCCCGCTCCAGGCTGGGTCCACCCATGCCAAGCCCCCCCCCAAACAAGCAGCCATTCGCCCCTCCCGCCC
>VXAZ01008602.1:248127-303386 GCA_013399875.1 Gymnorhina tibicen
CCGCGCGGTGCCGGGCCGTGCCGCGCCGCTCCGGGGCCGGGCCGCGCTCCCCGCCGCGCCCGCGGCAAGTTCCGCTGCTCCCGGAGCGCGCAGAGCGCAGCGGAGCGATGCCGGTGCGCCGGGGCCATGTGGCCCCCCAAAACACCTACCTGGACACCATCATCCGCAAATTTGAAGGACAAAGTGAGTACCGCACCCTCCAGACCCGCTCCGCTTCCCCCGCGGCCGGGGCGGCCCCCCAACTTCGGAGCACAGCGGGGAGAGGAGGGGAGGAAGGCGGGAGGGTGTCCCCGGGGGCACGGAGGCGCCCCTGTGACCTCCCGAGGGGGGAGAGGGGTGGGCGACAGCCAGGCAGTGTCCCCGCGGGTATTTATAGACAGGGCGACACAGGGGGACGAGCGATCCCGGCGTCGGTGTTTCCCCGGGGGCTGGGGAAACCTCGATCCCCACAGTCCCCGGGCTGGGAGGGTGTGCCCGGGCTGGCGGGGAGGGGGTCCCGGCTGGCTGGACTGGGGGACAGGGTGTACCCCAGCGCAGTCGGGCTCGCTGCCTGTTTGCCTTCAACTCTGCGCTCTCGGCGGCCGCCGTCCCTGGTGAAATGTTGCCATTTGCTGTTGCTCCGAGTAATCCCTTTATATGAATTTTTGGGCTGGTTTTCGTGTCAAATACAGCAAAGAGTCCGTGCACATGGGGGAGCGCTGGGATTTGCGTGTGGCAGGGTGGGGGCACGGGGGCTCCGCTCCCACTGTCTGGGCACCCCGATGGGGCTGGGTCCCCCCTACAATGCTGGCGATGACGGGAGGAGATCAGGGGACTAGAGTCCCCCAAAAACTGAGCTCGGGGGGCTTCTGTGGGGTGCTGGGGATGTGCACCCCTCACTGCCCCAGCTCACTGTGGATTTTCTCTGGTGTCCAAGTTTCCCGGGTGGGCAAATTCCCTAGCACTGCCATCCCTGCCGGATCTGTGCTGCCTGGCCTGGCAGTGACTGACGTGACCCTGGGGATTGAAAGTGAGAAAAACTGTCCCTGGTTCCTATCAGTTCCCCCTGGGAAGCGGTGGCTGGGGAGCAGCGGGGCCACGCGGTGAGGTGTGACAGCGAGGACGCAGCCAGGCCCCCTGTTCCCTTCCCACTCCCTGCCCGCACTCTGCCAGCCATGTCGGGCACCAGCTGGGTTGTGCCAAAACATCACCCCACACTTTCCCGTGGCAGTTTTGTGCTGTGACAGGTGTTGGGAGACACCAAACCAGCACACCTAATACATCTTTGCTACAGGCAGTGAGTTCTTCCATGCCTGTGGGTGCCTTCACCCCCAACACCGCAGCTCCCATGGGTGTAGCTGCTCCTGGTGAGTCCCTGCTGCAACCAGAGAGGCCCAAGGGGCCTCTTCCCTGCCAGGGCCAGTGCAGAGCGCTGGTACCATGGGACCAAGGCAAAATCTGCAGGTGAGGGCAGGGCAGAAAGCAAACTGGGGGTGAAAATACTTCCAAGGAGACCTGGCTCTGCAGCTCCTTCCCATTCTGGTCTTGGTCACATCCCTGTGCTCAGCACAGCTTGCTCCGGCGCCCTGCCAGCCCTGTAAATCCTGTCCTGCGCCAGCCCAGCCAGGATCCAGACTGGATCCAGGCCATGGAGCTGACACTGGATGGGGGAAACTGTTCATCACAGGTGGGGAGTGTGCCCCAGGAGCAGGGCTTTGGGAGAAGGTCCCCTCCTTGTGCTGCCTTCCAGCTGGCAAAGCAATTCGGATATAGAAGGATCGGGAAGAAGGAACTGGGAAACATTTGTCTGGTGGTTTGCACTGTTTGCAGCATCGGCACCGGCATCAGCCCTGTGTGGGAAAGGGAAAGGTGCCAGAGTGGGAGTCCCCCATAAAGGGCCACCAAGGGGCTGTCAGAGGGTGCAATGAAGCACGAGACTTGTGCAGCATCCCTGGGGATACTGGTTTTACTGGGAGGCACCCTCCAGAGCTGGGACTCTGCAGGTGCCATTGGGAAGAGCCCCAATGTCCCTGGGAGGGGTCCCCCCACCCCACAAGGTCCCGGTGCTCAGTGCTGCAGCTGTGCAGAGGTTTCTCTTGCATTTGGGTGAAATTCCCGGTGAGGCTGGAGCGCAGCAGGGTTCTGGAGCACGCAGGCTGCAGATGCCATTCCTGGGTAATCCAGGAGATTAATTGGGGTCTGGGCTGAGAGGCAGCCTCCAAATGGACCCTCTGCTCAGACTTGCCTCCAGCTCCAGCCCAGAGCTGATGCCAAATGCTGAGGGAGATGGTGCTGGGGGGCACATGGCATCCCATCACATGCACATCCAGCCCCCTGTAACAGCCCAGCAAGCCTGTCCCACAGCCCAGAACTCCCTGACAGCCTTGAAAAAAACCCAAAATCAAACCAAATCAAAGCTCACCCCCAAGATAAGGATGGAAGTGGCTCCATGTGGGCTGGATGACGTGTGCTGTGCAGTGCTGCCACACACCCTGGCAAGGCAGTGAGTCTGGCCCCAGCCCAGCCTAGGTGGCTGCAGCTCCAGGAGGGAATGGGCCAGCATCACTCCCTGCCTCAGTTTCCCCTTTCCTTCACTTGAGCACTTTTCTTTTTGAGCACAGAGGCCGCAAAGCCCAGCGGGGTCTGGATTTCACCTTCAGCCCAAAGGCACAATTATCCTATAAAACATTAGGAGAATCATTAATGTGATGGGTTTCACCCCTGCTTCCCATGAAGGCAAGCCTCACGCTCACTCCTCCTCTTGCCCCTTGCCTGACTTCAGTCAAATCTGAGCAAGGGTGGAAAGTCTCTGAGATAACTCAGGTCCCTGATAAGCTCCTGGGAAGGGACAGAGGCTGCAGCTCTCCTTCTGCCTGCAGTGCTGGTCACAGACAGACTGCCTGTGTATTAGACAGCAGAGAGTCCCCATATGCCAGTGGCGAGATGTCAAGGCTGCAGGGATCGGCCAACCCCAGCCAAAAACTGCCTCTACTGAGAAACCCCCTTTGGGTCCCCCCGTCCCCACAGTCTCAAATTCACATGAAACTGGGGACCCTTTCTCTCTCTGAAGAGCAGAGCAGTACCTGGGACGCTGTGGGCTGAGGTCAGCCCTCCCCCCAGATCTGTCAGCGGTGTCCCCAGGGAGCCTGTCTCTGCACAAGCCCCACAGCGGGTGACATCAAAAATTGCAAGCTCCCCCCCTGCACCCACGCTGTCTCCAGTCCCTGTGAGTCCCCACCACCCCTCTAAGCCTTGTGCTCTCCTGCCTCCCTGCAGACCGCAAGTTCCTCATTGCCAACGCCCAGATGGAGAACTGTGCCATCATCTACTGCAACGACGGCTTCTGCGAGATGTTCGGCTACTCCCGCGTGGAGGTGATGCAGCGGCCCTGCACCTGCGACTTCCTCACTGGCCCCGACACCACCAAGAGCTCCATCGCCCAGCTCACCCAGGCCCTGCTCGGCTCCGAGGAGTGCAAGCTCGAGATCCTCTACTACCGCAAAGACAGTAAGAGTTGCTTTTTGGGGTGATCCAGTGGTGGGAGGTGTGACCTGCCCTGGATTTGGGCTGTGAGAAGCCAGTGGTGGGAGGCAAACAGGATCCGATGCTACCAGGGCATCAGGATTGCACCCAGGCTCAGGGCTTTGCTGAGAGCAAATCCATAGTGGCTCCTGGTGGGACAGAGGTATCTCTGCTGTGATGGAGCATATTGGGAGCTTGAGCGATGGAGGATGTTGCCAGATTATTTGGGAATCAAGTCATTTGTGAGCCCTTGGGGATGGCTCAGAGCTCCTGGGACAAGCAATGGCATTGCTTGTGGGATCCCTGCACCAGGAATGAGAATCCAGTGGGAAGCACATGGGGAAGCCTGGCTGGGACACAGGTCTCCCAGTCTGTGCTCCAAAATGAGATGAGACGGACTCCTCATCTCTGCTGAGAGTGGGTGAAGCTGATGGCCTCAGAGCTGTCTTTCCAGTGAGCAGGATGCGGCTGTGCGTGCACAGATGGAATTACGTTAAGATGAAAATGAAGCTTTGATGGAAAATAGGAGTGATTAGTTCTAATACGGCAGGAAGTTAAATAAATATTTAGTGCTTGATGCTGCAAAACAGCAGTGGCCAGGACTCCCAGGGGAGGGGAATGCAGGTCCGGTGCTCACGGGAGGTTAAAAATACGAAGTGTTTCCTTTTTTTAACCTGTGGAGCTTTCCCATCGCTTCAGATTGTATTGATGGGGGCTTGGCCTGAGCACGGGGCTGCGCCCCGCTGCTGGCAGTTACCGGGCCGCCAGTTAGAGAAGAACCACTGGAAGCAAAAGGAAAGAGCAGGCAGGAACCCTGGCTCCCAGCCCAGCACCCTATCTTGGGGGCTGGCACCCGGGTGTCCTGGCCTCCCTCCCAGACCCTATCTCCCGGGCTGGCATCCAGGTGCCAGCGTATCGGCCCCCGGAGTTATTCACTGGCAGCACCTCTGCGTGTTATCCCGGCGTTATCCCACGGGGCCTGACCCTGCATGGTGGCAGGATCAGGCCACTCGGTCAAGGCTCTTCCTGTGGGGCTAGTCCTGGGTGGAGAGGGGCCATGAGTGGTGCCAGGGCTGGGTATAAGTCCCCCCTCAGCAGCTGCAGGGCCTGGCTGGGGCCCAGCACAATGCAGGAGACACACAGAGAAGCGGCACACACTCTCCCCCTGCTCCCATCCCAGTGCCAGTGCGTGGCTGTGCACTGGCCATGGCAAGGACAGCATGTGCCACCCTG
Source organism: Gymnorhina tibicen (assembly GCA_013399875.1). Taxonomy (NCBI): domain Eukaryota; kingdom Metazoa; phylum Chordata; class Aves; order Passeriformes; family Artamidae; genus Gymnorhina; species Gymnorhina tibicen. The sequence continues at coordinate 252,862 of VXAZ01008602.1, forward strand.
TTCCATTTCCTCCCTCCCTCCCTCAGGATAGTTTCCCATTCCATCCCTGGGGACTACTTGGCTTGCGAGCCCGATCGATCCATCGCCGTGCTCCCTGCTTTGAAGCATTCCTGCTGGGCTCACGGGATGCTCGATGCTGTCCTCAGAGCCCTCCTCTTCCTCTAGGCCATGGGGAACTCTCAGTGCAGCTCTGAGCTGCTTTCTTCTCTTTTTTATTAAAAAAGAGGGGAAAAAATAAAAAAGCCCAGAAGCAAACCCTTCATGTCTATTTTTAAAACCCAACCCCACCAGCAGTACGCTTTCCAATTGTTTCCCCCCAGCACTCAGCCTGCGACCGCTCGGCCCATTATAAATGGGTCTTATCGGCAAAGAAAAGGCTTTTGCATTATAGGGAGCTGCTGCTTAATTAGCCGGCGGAGCTCCGAACCTGCCTGTCCTCCTTTTCATACCAGCAGCACCAATCTCCAGCCTCAACCTGCTGTTTATTACTGCGGTACTCCCGGCTCTGCGGCTCGCGGGGTTGTTTCCTCACTTTTCTGGCTGACAGAGGCAATATTATACCCAAAATCTGCCCATTGGAGCCACCCAAGCAGGGCCAGGGTGGGATGGATGGAGGTAGGTAGGAAGGGGGCACCCAAGGGTGTCTGGGCCGGTGGGTTCTGGGGACAGGCAGGATGCTGAGTGATGGGGTGATGCATGTCCCTGGGAGCAGCCTGGCTGCTCAGTCCCCACCCGGATGCCCATGCTGTCATCACCTAATTATAAACAGAGCCAAAAGAGCCAGGAGTGCCAACAGCGAGCCCAGCTCTGAAACGGAACCAAGGACCAAGTACCTGTGGGGGAAGACGGGACCAGCCCAGCCATGGCAGTTGTCCCTCCCTGCCACACCAGCCCCAAAAAGGCCTCGGAAAGAGAGAAGAGCCCGTTCGCAGTGCGTGTGGGCTCTAATCCCCAGCTGAAAGCTGGGAGATCAGTGAAAAGATAATTTCTTTACAAGATGCTACACAGCTGGGACTGCCCCAGACAGGGGGGTCAGCACGGGATCAGCTCCTGCTACAGCGAGGAGCAGCCATGGCCTCCAGCCCTGGGGACACACTGTCCACTGCGGCCAGGGCAAGCTCAAATCCTCCAGCATCCCCTGAGGATGACACCAAGGAGCTAGTGGAGCTGAGCTGCATCCAGGGTTGGGTTTTTTCCCTCCCCAGGGGTGATGCTTTGGAGCAAAGCCACTGGCCAGGGCTCACGGGGTCCCCAGAGCAGAAGGTGGCCGCAGGTGCTGAGTGCCACGGTGCTAGGATGGCCTGAGCAGCAGCAGCTGGTGGCACTCACTGCACTTAATCTGCATGAATGTGATGCTGATGAATATGAAAGGGGAGATGTGGCTGTGACAGCTGGAGCAGCTGGTGGGGCAGCCCCAGCCCCTCCATCCCATCCCCTCCTGGGCAGAGCCCACAGCTCGTCTCCTCCAGCAGCAGTTTGTGTCAGTCCCCTTGGAACCGGGATTAGGGACCAGGATTACGGACCCGGCAAACTCATAACACTGGTGTGCAAGCCAGGATTTTCCCCTGGGGGCTCCAGGAGTGGGAGGGCCAGAGAGCGATTGGGGTGCCCGGTGTCACTCAGCATATCCCCCAACAGGTCCCCATGGGGGGCCCGAGCAAGCAGCCAGGCAGGCATGGGTTGGGAAGTGTCACTGCTCCCAAAGGGGGCAGGAACACTCATGTGACATGTCCCCTCTGTCCCCAGCCCGGGGCACATCCATAGCACTGCACCTCTCCAGCAGCTGCTGCCAGGAAGCCTGGCTAAGGCAGGCAGGGATGGATCCAGCCACGGTTTCTCCATACAGCTTTGTAAACAGCAACATGTGACGTGCCCAAAGGGTGCACCGGGAGCACGAGGGCAAATCCCACCAGCAACTGCTGGATCCTGGCACTGCCAGGGATTTGGTGCTGGCAGCCCCAGGGAGCCTCTGCTCCCGCCCCATGGGGTGGTCAAGGCAGGACTAAGAAGACTTCTTGGGTGTTGGAGGAGCAGGAAGGCACAGCCAGCTGACAAACGCCAATCCCAAGTTGAGCTCTTGGCTTGCACAAACCCATGGGGTTTATGCCAAGCTGGGGCTGTTTGCTGTTTGCTTTAAGGGTCCGGCTGTGACCTCGGGAAAGGGACAGAGACCATGGCCCAGCTCCAGATGAGAACTTATAAACATCCCGCCTCACAATGGCAAAAGCTCTGGTCCCAGAGATCCTGTGCTGTGGAGCAAATTCTGCCATCCTTGGCATGGCTGTGCTGCAGCTCCAGCCACCCCCGTTGCCCTGGCTGTGCCCCAGGGCCAGCGTGACTAGGACACAGAGCTGGAAGAGACACATTTTTCATCCTCTGATGCTTTACAGATGCTTTTTGCTTGGACCTGATGTCCCATGAACAAGAGGACAGGCCCAGATCATCCTCAGCATCCCCAAGAATGCTGCCCGGAGTAGGCTTTTTCCTGAAATCCCTGCCCTGGCAGAGTCCCTGATTCCCACCCCAACCCTCCATCCTCATCCTCAATGACTGTTGTATCCCCAGTGGGAGGCAGCCCCATGTGCCATGGGAACAGGGCCCTGGGATGGCCAGATAGCCCTGGGAAACGCTGTTAGCACCACAGCTTTGGCCACACAGCCCCGCTCTAAGATGGAGTAATTCCTGCAGCCAGAGGGATTTTAGCAAGGGAAGGACTGAGGGCCTGGATGTGGCCACTCCCTTCACTTTCAGAGCAGGTTAAGATGCATTTTGCCTACTCCCCTGTATTGATCCAGGACCCCTTTTGGCTCCTGGGGATCAGAGCATCCTTCCACCTGCACCCAAAACCACCCTACTAGGCTTGGATCTTTCTTGTGGCCACATTTTGATGGGTACCCTCAGCCACCTGACACTCCTGGTTGTCCTTCTCCACTGCTGCTTCCAGCCAGCAAGACCTGTAAGCACAGGAATCCCCGCCCTTCTTTACCGCACAGGGGAACCTCCATCCTGCTGATGTTACTTTATAAGGTCATTTTTGCTGGCCTGGCGTCCTGGCAGGTTTCAGTCTCCCAATGCCCTGTCTGGGTATGGGGAGAGGGGCCGGGGCAGACCCCGTGTTGCACATCCCCTCCCTGTGCAGGGGGATGCAGACCTGCAGGGGCTCACCCCAGGTCCCAAGGGTGACCCATCTCCCTCTAGCTCAGACTCTATCTCCATTTTTCTTCATCCCACCTCAGGGATTTGCTTTAGGGCCTCCCAGCAATCTGCGCTTCCCTTTGAAGTTCTACCCAGCCCTGACACTGATTTATCCCAGGATGGGAGCACAGCTTGGCCCTCCAAGCTTCTCCCTGGGCGTGCCAGCCGTCCCCAGAGCACAGCTCTGTTCCCATCCCTGTCCCCGTCCCCTCCGTGCCCTTCCCAGCCCCTCTCCTCTGCTCCTTTATATAATACCACTATAGATTTAGCCACTCTGCCATGAGACCCTGCAGATTAAATCTCCCGGCCGGGGGGAGGGTAGGTCTGGGTAAGAGCTCCGAGCGCAGATTAATAGCTCGCTTTTTTAATATTCATAACAATACTGGCTTGTGTCCGGCTCTCGGAACCCCCCGTGTCCTGTTGATTAGTTTAATACTGATGATACTGACAAATGCATTAACCACCAGTGGCTGTGGGGGATAAGAGGGACAGGGAAGGAGGGGCCCCAACGATGACATTTTTAATGTTATTAAGTGCTGGCTTTTATCAAGGTCAGAAGACACGGTGGGTCAGAAAGCACAAACCTCCAGGCACTCACTCAGCTTGGGGGAGCTGGGCTGGGTGCTGGAAGATAAAACCCAGGAGTTTAGGGAATGAACTGTTTTTTCCCATACAAGCCCACCACATTGGCTGTGGGACCCTTCAAACCAGCATCCCTTTCATACCCCACCTGCCAAGCCCTTTCTGCAGCCCCCAGGCTGGGTTTCACCCCAGATGGGCACAGGCACCCTCATGCAGGTGGCCACAGAGCACAGGCAGGTTGTGAATGCCCCCAGGGCTGCTCCAAGAGATCATTTGGATAAAATTAGATGGATGGAGACAGATTAGCTGAACAGCTGAAGGGAAGAGACAGTCAGATGGATGGGGACAGTTGATCGAGGAACAAGGATGGGAGGGCAGGCCTGAGGTCCCTCCCGGGGCTGGCTCAGCCCACTGGTGCTGCAGCAGGTCTGGGGTGCCTGGTTTTTGGGAAGAAGGATGGAGAGGCTCAGCATTCAGCAGAGCCCAGGCTGGCTCACCACAGGGAAACTGAGTCAGGGCAGAGGGTGCCAAGGGTCTCCCAGCTGCAGCCTCTCCACAGAGCTGGGGTTACCCCAAATCACAGCTGCACAGAGACCCCAAATCCTGGAGGAATGCCCTGTCTTTGGGCCAGGCTGAAGGGAATCTGCTGCTCCCATCCCTGGCTCTGATACTCCCTCATTCCTTTGACACCTCCATGCTGTGCGAGGTGGGTCTGAGCAAGGCCCTGAGTTCCTGGTATGCAGGGCTGTTCCCGGTGGGACCACTTTTGGAGTGATTCCCCTGGTTTTGGAGGGTCTCACACCCAATTAACTATTGATCAACCCTGAATTGGCCATTGGACTAGATTATTGCTGTAGTTCCCTTCCAACAGAAATAGTCTATTTTATTTAATATAAGAAGGGATCAGCGAGGGGCTCACAGCGACATTGGCCAGGGCTGCTCAAGCTCAGCACCTCCCAGATTTGCAGGATCAAACCAGGCACCAGCTGCCACCCAAACCCACCCCCAGCTACCTCCCAGCTGCTCCTTACATCCCTCCAACTGGATGTAACTGGGTCCAGTTTTCAGCTGTTCAGCACTGGCCATGGGATTAACCCTTTCCTATGCCACACAGGGCCTGCCATGATCTAGCCCCCCCCGAGAACAGCTCAGAGCCCATCCCCTCCCACTGCCATGGAGGAACTTAGGAAGGAAAGGTGATGCGGTGCAGGAATGCAGAAGGGCAGAGCACCTGAGCCAGGACTGGACTACCTGGATCAGAATTCCCAGTCCAGGGGGAAGCATGGAGTTGATGGCTGCCCATGCCAATGAACCATGTGGGTTCCAGGAAGCTGGTGATGCTTCAAAATCACCCCAGGGAAAACAGCTCCTCATTTTCTAAGACACCAAAGGAGAAAGCACCTGTGAGTGGGCTCAGCTGTGCACAGCCCCTGCACACACCAGCGCCAGCATCAACACTGGCAGAGCCGCGGTGTCCTGGGGATGGCACCGCGTCATCCCACCGGGCATGTGCCACCTCAGCATCGCCCAGAACACCTCACTCACTCAGCATCACTTACAGGGCATCTCTGATCTAAAGTTCCCTAAAAATCCTGACAAAGGGAGGGCAAAGAGCTCACATCTTCCTGCTCCGCACACAGGTAGCCTGCTGGGTGCCCATGCAGCCCTTCCAAACAGCTTTATCTGCCAGAAATCCACCCCCTCCTCCCCAGATCACACATTTGAGTGGATTTCCTCTCCCTGTGGTGAAGAAGGAAGGAAGGAAGGAAGGAAGGAAGGAAGGATCCCAGCTGCTGGGGTCTTCAAACAGATTTCACCATATCTATTTCTTTCCCATTCTTGTGCCTGTGTGTGTGTGTCCGTGTATGTGCACATCCCTGACGTCACGGCAGATTTTGAAGTTGCCCGATGCAGGCCATCTGCTCCTGATTACGGGAGGCCCTGAGCTCCTTAAAACTGTACGCAGAAAGGCCGACGTGCCCCTCCCGGCTGGAGCGCGGCCACGGCCAGAGCGGGGGAGCGCTGGATCGGGCCGGCAGCGCAGCCCTGCCCCATCCGCTAATCCCCGGTGATCAGAGCATGGGGGAAAGGCGAGATCAGGGATCTGCACGGGCAAAAACTGCCGAGGAAGGAGGTGGCTTGGATCCGTGTCGGCTGGAATAGTACCTGGGTGCGCTCCATCATCTCTCTGAGTTTTGGGATAGGAGCCGGGGGATGTGAGCATCCCCAGGGATTTTGCCAGAGGGACTGTGACAGCAGGTGTGGCTTGGGGGGTCCCGCTCCCACCAGTGCCAAAGCAACAGCAGACAGCTCAAGGAAGGGACTCACAGTGATTACACCCTCAGATAGGGTTTTTGGAGGATTTGGTGGGAATAAAGCTGGCAAAGGAGGTGGGAAACCACCTGTATCCTTCACTTGGTGCGTTGGAAAAGACCTGCGGGTGTTTTCAATTGCCTCTAATTGCAGACTGGTACCTGGGTGCTGCACAAGAAGGGCCACAGGGTTGAGCTGACATCCAACAGGAAAATCCCTATGGCCACATTTGGGATCCTCCTCACAGCCTCCATCACTCCCAGGACACTGAGCCAGTCCTTGTGCCTCAGTTTCCCCATGGCAGGACAAGACAAGGTCATGCCTGACCACTTCATGCCTTTAGGGGATGTCCTTGGGGACTGTCACACTGATCCCACCTGGTCCTGCTACCCACGTGGTCGGGCTCAGCCCCATTGCCTGCATCCAGTCCCCAAAAACTGCCTGGTGATTGCAGGGCAATTAACTGCAGCGTGATTACAAGCAGGATGCTTAATGAGGTTAAACTACTACCTGGGACTTCCTGAGTTCTTAATTACTCACTCTTTAATTGCTGTTCACAAGTACATTAATATAAATGACTGTCTGGGACAGAAAAAAGATGTGATCAGTGTGATTGGGATGCTTCAGGGATATGGCCCTTTCCCAGGGCTCAGATCATGTTCTATATCCTCCACTCCCCACCAGCAGGGATTACACCCATCAAACTGCTTAAGAATCCACTTTTCTGCCTAAAGTGTTTGGTGCTGAGGGAGGGCAGAATCTCCTGTGCAGCCCCCCTGAGCTTGTCTCTGCTCGGCAGCCTCGTGTTTGCGCTGCCTGGTGGATGTGGTGCCCGTGAAGAACGAGGAAGGCGTCGTCATCATGTTCATCCTCAACTTTGAGGATCTGGCACAGCTCATCGCCAAGAGCACCGGGCGGAGCCTGCACCAGCGCCTGTCGAAGAGCTGGAACAAAGGTGGGTGTCCGGGGGCGGTGGGACCTGGGAGAGCAGCGCAGCACCCTCATCCCATGGTTTTCTTGGGAGCACGTGGGGACTGAAGGATGCACCTATGGGCAGGATCCTGCACGGGAAGAGGTTTGTGTTTTTGCACAGCCGCAGCTCTGCTTGCCCAGGGACTGGTCCAGCCAAACCCCAGCCGGCTGGGAAAGGGCTTTTTGAGCCAGCTGTGCTCCCCTCACATCCACACCTGCCCGCACACATTCCTGAAATCTCAGAGACCTGGGAAGAGGGCTGAGGACTGACCCCCTGCATGGGATGGTGCATTTTTATGAGAGGAGGTCTCACTGCAAGTGGAGCCATGGAGTCCCTCCGTGAACCCCCCGCATTGCTGGATCTTCTTGACATTTAACACTGGCTTGGGCTGGAGGTGCTGGTGTGGGACAGGACCTGTGTGCGGGGTCACCGGGAAGGCCAGGGGACATCTGGTGTCACCAACAGCACGGCTGTGCTGTGGGGATGTCACTGCAGGTGAATGGAACAAGGATGGCTGCACTGCGATGGCTCAGCCTGCCCCAGCTTCAGGCTGTTGCCTGCTCCCCTAGGCTCATTCCAGGGTTTTGGAGACAGTGGAAAATTCAAATTCCCTTTTTTGGGAAGACTGAATCAAAGGGAAGCTGTGGTGAGGCTCGCGAGGGGATGTGAATATTCAGGGATGCAGATGTTAGACCTGACAAAGAGCTGTAGCTTCTAAATCTCCTCCTTCCATATAGCCCTCAGTGCCGGTCACCTCTAGTCAGGAAAATAATCCCACATCTGCCTTCATGACAACATTCCCTAGGGGTGCTGTTGGGAGGCTTCGGGCAGGCCTCAGAGTAAAGCTGTGGGAGCAACAGGTCTCTGTCCCCCCATAGCACATGGGGTGGCACAGCAGGACCGGGATCAGAGCCAGGGCCACATCAGGGAACAATGGGGACAACTGCCCACTGAACCGGAGTGTGTGTTTCAGTGCATTCCCACTCGGTGCATATCCATATCCTGGAGCCATTGGTGTCTGTGTATGGCAGCAGGTACCAGCAGAGTTTTATATGGGTTTATATGTGCTCAGGCCAGACATGCACACAGGGGGCTCACGGATGTGTGTGTGTGAATGGACAGATCACTGTGCACGTGTTCGTATGTCTGTGAAGTGATGAGATTCATAGTTTTGATGGATTGCTTTAGTAGCAGCTACCCTCTATGCATGACCTGCTGAGGAAATCCTAAATTCCAGCACCAGTGTTGCTTTGCAGCCCCGCCAGCTCTCAGAATATCTCAACATAGATGCACCCATACCCCGTCCCACCCTAAGACATACCTTTGGCAGAAGGCACCCAAATCAAGAGTACCTGTCACTTCCCTGCATGTTGGATGTTGTGTTGTGCATCCCAAGGGGTGCTTCTTGGGTTTTCCACTCCAGTGACAGGGCGTGTGGAAAGGCCAGCGCTGCCGGTGCCAGTCCAGATCGGGCTCTCGTGCACAGGTTTTCTGACTCAGTCTTTAATTGCTTGGCCACAGGTGGCTGCATTGCTGGTTCCCAGCTTACTGGTGTGCAGGGAAAGCAGATGCTTTGCTTCTTCCAGCTGAAAAGCTGCTCTGGGCAGTGGGGATGGGGTGACCAGAGGGAGCTCATGTGGTACCCCAGGGGCAGGGGCATTTCTGGGCAGCTGGGCAGGCTGGGACCCTGCCCAAGCAGCTCGGTGGTGTTCTGGGGCTGGGTGAGGGAAGCTAATCCTGCCAAAACCAAAGAGCTCCTCAACGTGCTGCTTTTTCCCAGGGGACAATGTCTTTGTGGAGATCATGCCACATCCCACGCGCCCCAGGATTTAGGCCACCTTTCGTGCAGTTAGGGAGCACAGTTGGTGCTGCTGGATGAGCTCCAGGGCTGACCCAGGCCCCGAGGGTGTGAACCTAGCTGCTCACAAGAACTTTGCAGAAGCAAGTGACCATGGTCTCCTCTAGAAGAGGACAAGTGACTTTGCATTGAGTGTCACAACTAGGGGCATTGGGTCTTCTCCACATCTGGGCTCTTCCTCTCCTGCACCTCTCTCACAGCTCCTAGCAGCCCTGGCTGCCCTTGTCCCAGCCCCAGTCTCCGGTGAGGTGTTCTCCTGGTCCCCTGGGACGGCAGGAAGGGACCCCCCTGTGTGGTCCAAATTCCCTCACTGAAAATCCAAAACAAATCCAGGAACAAAATTGCTAGAACTACTTTTCTTTCAATGCTTTTCTAAATTACCATCTACTGTGTGGTTTTTTTTTTCCCTGAAGTTCCACCAAGGAGATTTAGAGGCTCGATTTCCTCCAGGTCCAAATCCCTTAAGTGGCTTTAACCTCTTTAATTGGCTTAGGAGTGTTCTGCACCTTTCCTGTCTCACATCCACAGTTGTAGGGAACTCTTCTCCAGCTCAGCAGAACTTGCTGCCAGATCAGGGTCTGCCTTTAGCACACGGCGATGTGATGGCATGGAAATAGCAAGTGCTTTGGAGGAGGAAGGGCCACACAGCATGTGCGTCCCCCAAAGCCACCCAGAATTTTCCGTAGCCTCTCCCCTGTCCTGCCTCACTTCAGCCATCATGTGCAGCTAGGTCACATCTTTCTCTCTTGTGTTTTGTTTTTCTTTTTAACAAGGTGAAAGTAGGAGTTTGAAGTTTAGTCTCCCGTCCCTGCGGCGACTCAAAATCCAGCGGAAATCTCTGCCCACCAGTGAGTTTGATGGAGTAGCCATTGACTATGGAAAGGTAACCGTAGCCTTTGTCTGATATAAGCCCACGCCTCAGGCCAGGTCCCAGCGCTCTTCCTTGCTGTCCCCATCCCGCTCCCCCTCGGCTGCTGTGGCTCGGGCTATGTCCGGCGGTAGGGCCCTGGCCCTGGGTCAGTGCTGAGCGCTGGCCCTGCTGAGGGCTGGCAGCGAACGCGGTGCTTTGGCGGTGTGGGCTGGAGCTCGACGGTGCTGCTCTGCACATTCCGTGGCTCGTGGGGGGAGCAGGAGATGTGCCAAAGCGGGGAGGAAGGTCTGGCTCCATAGTGCAAGGATGCATAGTGTCCAGGATGGTGGCGCTCCAGGGATTTGACCCCACCTCAAGGATGGGACATGCTGGTGGCTGTAGGAGCATGGAGCAGGTGTGCTCTGAGTAGGGAGTGGCAGGGACTGGCAGGCTCATCTCCCCCTGTTTTCCTGGCAGGGACCAGGCAGCACAGGCCGGTCCAGCTTCTCAGCCCTCCAGCAAAGATTGTGCTTCCCATAATGGGGGGTGATGCTGTCATTGCTGACCTTGAAAAACTGTTGGTGGGACCTGTTTAGAGATTGCTGTTCTTGGTGGCTTCCTGACTGTCAGAAGTGCTCAGGGTACCTCCAGTCAAAGACCTGTTGTTTTCTGAAATGCTGCAGCTCAAGGCTGTGGACAGGAGGCTTCTGCTCTGCTAAGGCATCCCCAGGTGCCAGGGTCTCACTGTGCTGGGTGTATCCAGACAGCCTGGCTAAATCTGCTTCCCCAAATCATAGATATAATGAGATGGAAGGTGCCTGTCTTCTCAGAGATTGTGCTTGTAGTAGGTTGAAGATGTGTGTAGGGTTATCAAATGCTTTGGGTACATCATTCCTATAGACACCAGCACCGCTAAAAGCTTTGGGTACCCCCAGGCTGGAGCTGCACAGGGCACTGCTGTGTTTCAGGGCACACACATGGAAAATGTGGATTGAGGACAACCTGGTGATCCACCACTTTGCTGGAGCTTGGTCAAGTGGACACAGCCCTGCAGGTGCTGGGCCAGCCAGCAGCCAGCCTCTCCAGGCACCCCATCCCAAAACCTGCCCTAAGGGCCTTAGGAATGGTGAGAAGAGCCACAGTCCCTCTGAAGGGTATGACTGCAGGGGCACAGTCCCACGGCTTTCTGCTCCAGAAGGTGGTTGCTTTGCACACCCCATTGCAGAAGTTAAAGTCTGGAAACTCTTCAGGTCTCCAGGGAAAAAGGTTTAGCCATGGCTAATGATGGCTGTAGGAGAAGGAGGACCAATATGGCCAAATTTGCAAACCCAGCAGCTCCTCCAGTGCTTCCTGGTGCAGAGCACATCCTCTCCCATAAAACCAGCACAAGGCCTGGCACTGACCCTCAGTGGCGGCCTGAGCTCTTGCAGCAGGTGAGGGAAGGGCAGCCCCAGTGGTGGGACACAGGGACATCTCAGAAAAACGCGTGGCACAGCAGGTCCTCCAGGCAAGCCTGTCCCTAGGTCTCCTCTTCTCTTGCTCTCACCTGCTTCCCAGCTGTGCAGCATCGCCTTGCAAACCTCCCCGCGGCCGCCCAGCCTCCGGCGGGAGCTGGTAGGAGGTAGGAGCTGCCAGGTCCCCAGGGACTCGGTCGCCCCACTCCAAAGCAGGTCCTGGTCCAGGCTGGAGATGACGTCAGGAACTGCAGTGCTTCCCAGCCCTCTGCCTCTCCTCTTACCTACCCCGGCTCCCTCTCCTTCCCCCCTCAGCACGCGGGGACTCCTTCTAATACAACGCTTTCTCCTGGCTGTCTTAAAGCCTGGTGGTGACTCCCTGATTTTGAGGGACTTGAAGACATCGCCCAAGGAAAACTGTATGCAGTCAGAGACCGAATCCCTCCTGGAAAAGGAGCGGAGGCCAAGCCTGGAGGCCGACCCCACCCTACAACACTCGTCCCCGAAACAAGAGCCTCCCGTGCTGGGCCCACGAGGGTCGTACCCTGCGTGGGGTTTCTTTCGGTCTCGCCCTGGGGGCAGCTTCCACAGCCTCCGCAGGGTCTCCTCCTTGGACAACTTTGAGGCTGCGAGGTCTGAGTTCCAGAGAAAATTCAGGGAAAGGAGGGCAAACTCAGGTAGGGAAAAACCCCGGAGCTGTCGGTTCTACTTCGGGAGTCAGGGTTCTGGTGACGGCCTCAGCACATCTTGGGGGGGAGGTCTCGGTCTCTTCCCTCTGCAAAGTGGAGATTACCTGGGTCTTCTCCCCAAAACCCACTGGTCTCCATGTGATTCCCTGCACAGGCAGGTCCTGCTCTGTAGGTAGAGCCATCCATGGTTTGTGTGTGAGATGTGAGACCGTGTGAGGTTGTGTTCGGCTGTCCCACACAAGGGGCATCCCGATGCCATCCCACCTTCCCCAGAGGGAGGGAAGGGGTCTGCAGGCATGTGTAGCGTGAGCTGTGTCTGTGTGTTGGAGGTGGGTGAGACACTGGCCAGGCCACTCTGTAGGGCTGGAAGGAAGGATCCTTCACCATGGTATCCACGTCCAGACCTCTGGTTCTTATGAGAGTGATGCTGACAAATTAGACGGAGGTCAGGAAAGAGAAGCCTCAGTAACTGGGGATGAGAGATCAGTCTGTGGAATCTGGCAGGAAAAATGGGGTGGGGGATCATGATCCTCCAATAGTCACAGGTTATGGACCCTCAAGAGGAGACACAATGTAGAGGGAGGGAAGGGGAATGAGCAGAGAGAAGGGTGGCAGCAGGATGGCTGGTGCTAACTGGGCACCTTCACAATGTCTTCAGACACCTCCTGCCAACACCACCACTTGGGTCAATGTCAGAGTGCAAGGGGTAAAACATTGAAAATACAACCCTGCCCTGCCTGTAGGAGATGGAAAGGTTGGTACACACTGGGTACAGTGCCTGAGGATCTTCCTGGAGCCCTGGGTGTGGGTACAGGCTCCCACTCATGACAACATGCTGCCACAAGCCTGACCATGAAATGACCACCTCCACAGCTTCCTCCCTGGTCCTGCACTGGGGTGACCCAGAGGCAGGTCCCCAGGGAGAACTGTCAGGATCCACCCCCGCTACAGCTCTTCTTCCAGAGAAAGCTCTGAACTCCCTACCTGGAGCTGGGGGTGGAGGATACATCCCAGTGGGAATATCATCCAACTCCTGGTTCAGTTTGGTGGCCAAAAACCAAGACAGCAGCTCAGCAGTTTGTCAGGCTAAAGCATGCAAGGGTGGAGGAGAACGACCTCCTCCTTTGTCTGTTTTCATGCCAGTTTTGGCATCTCTCCCTGGTGAATCTCACTGGGTTGGTCCCCAACCCACTACCGTCTTCAGGGGTAGCAAAGGACATTGGGTGTCTGTGTTTTGGCTGGTCTGAGCCCCCTGAAGGAGGTTTAACGGTGAAAAGATGGGTGATGTGCGGGAAAAACAGCTGTCTCTCAGGCATCCCAGGTTGGGCATCCTACGTCTGAGCCAGCCTGAAGAAGCCAAGCCTTTACGGCCAAGCAGACTCTGGCACCTTTTGGAGGCACCTTGTGGTGGTCCCCAGCTCCTGGAGGTCCTACATGAGGTCAGGGCTCTGGGGATCTGTTCCTCCTTACACTGCCCTTCTCAGTGCTCCTCTCCATCCTCTTCCAGAGGCATCCCATGTCAAACCCAACCCCCCGAACTCCACCTCGGACTCAGACCTCATGAAGTACCGGACCATCAGCCAGATCCCCCAGTTCACGCTCAACTTTGTGGAGTTCAACCTGGAGAAGCACCGCTCGGGCTCCACCACGGAGATCGAGATAATTGCTCCCCACAAGGTGATGGAGCGCACCCAGAACGTCACTGAGAAGGTCACACAGGTATGTGGGCAGTGAGATGCCACCAAGGCAGTGATGGGGTGCTGGTGTTGCTGCTGGGGGACAGTCACAATCACTCCAGTGGCTTTTGGAGGAGAGAAGCAGAGAGGGCAATGACACCTGGAGATTCCATCCCAGGCAATGCCAGTATCCCTGTGTTTGGTTATGCCTTTCTCTGAATGGCTGAGATGCTCGTTTTAGTCCCCTAAATGAGTATTTCTGGTAACTTGTGGCTGGGGGAACACCAGCATGAACTGCTTGTGATGGTGGCCTTGAGGGGGACATGCGTTTGCATGTTTGTGTGTGCATGTGGCTTCTCTTGGGGGGAGCTCTGGCCACTGTTTCTGCCCCCCAGCGCTGGGAATGGAGCCCCTGGGGCACCGCTGGCCCCGAGGTGCCCAGCCAGGGACCCGGCCTGGTGTCAGTACGCCGAGGGCCACAGGATCCCCTGGGAGACAGCAGGTGGCACTGCACTGTCACCAACACGTGGGGCACCGCCTGTCACTGCAGGGGACACGTAGGCACTGTCACCCAAAGGGACGCACACGGAATGGTGCATCCCATGGGAATGTCAGAGCGCGTGAAAGGTGCTGATGAATCCCACAATCCCGAGTGAGGGAGCTCTTCTACCTGTGGGGAAACTGAGGCACAGGAGAGCCTCAGTGTACAAAATACATCTAAGGGCACCTCCCATTGTTGCCAGCAGCAGCCCCGGGCAAACTTAATGAAAATGCAGCCTTCTGACCCCAGAAAAGCCTCCAGGCTTGGGAGTTTGCTCCATCCGAGTGGGGTGCTATGCAGGATTCTCCTTCTGTCTCGGTGCCAGCAAACTTTTAACTTCACAGCCTCCATGCACAGGGGATGGGCTCCCCACCTCACACATCATGGAACAGTTCTTAGGCTTGTTTTCTCCCTGGCTTGTCCCCTTCATTAGCCCCTTTAATCCGGGGGTGACTGCAGCAACCCGGGCCCTGAACTCGCCAGTGGGATGGCGAGCAGCCTCCATGCCCCCGTCCCCATCACAAGGAACACACCAGGGTGTGACACCGTCACGGTGGTGTTGGCCCTTCAGTGTGGGGTCAGTAGCTGGTTGTGGAGTGATGGGATCAGAGCTGGCGGGCGGTGGCCCTGCAGTGCAGCACTCACAGAGGTCAATCTTCCCTTCACTTCCAATCTCCAGATAGGACAGGATGCGATGGGACAGGACAGGATGGACCTCTCCTTCCTGCCGCATCTTCCCCTCCCACGGGAGACCTGCTGGTCCTCACCCCAATGTTCCCCCCACCTCCCGCCAAGCCACAGCTCCCCGCTCCTGGCTGTTAAATAATTCACGGTGAGGCAGAGACAGCGGCGAGACACCGTCTAAAAATACCGGCGGGTGGGCAGGGAGTGGAGACAGGGGCTGTTTGGGATGGTCTGGCCCCACACTGGGCTGGCAGGGAGGGCAGGCCACAAGTGCAATGAAGGTCCCAGTCTCAGCCTCACAGGGCTGTGGCTCTGGAGCACGGCTGGAGGCACCTGGGGATGCTGTGGGGTCCCCAAGCTGGGGTCCTGTCTGCAGATGGCATGTGTCCCAGTCCCCCCAGTCTGCCCCACTGGGCAGGAGGATGCTGGGGAAAGGGATGGGGGGCTGAGCTGTGCCAGGATACGTGCTGGGAGTGACACTGGGTCACTGCCAGCCTGCAGCCAGCACCATGGGCCTGATCCTGCCCAGCCCCTTGTGCTTGAGGCTCTCCTGGTGATTCTGGAGTGGCCCCCACCCCAGTGCCCTTAACCCCAGCACCGAGCGAGGGACAGGGAAGGTGATGGGTGCTGGGCACCACAGGGCATGAGCAATGGCCTGGGTTAGCCAGGGCCACAGGAGCCTCCCCCCTCTGTCACCCACAGCCCACACACAGCCTGCTCCCTCCTCCTCCTCCTTCTCCTCCTCCTCCTCCTCCTCCCTCCTGCACTCCCTCGCTCGCTGCCAGCAGCCGGCACCCCGGTGTCAGCACGCAGCACCCCACACCATGAGTCTGCGGCTGCAGCTGAAGCCGGTAGGTGCAGGAGGAAGGGGGCAAGGGAAGGGGCACTCAGGAGGATCACCACGGGGAACACTGGCACTGCCACCTGCAGAGACTCCCAGGGCCACCCAGGCCACCCAAGGGTGACCTTGCAATCCCTTCGGGGCAGAGAGGAACAAGGCTGCAGCTGCTCCCTAGCTCTGTGTTTGTTTGGATGCTCTTCTGGGAGTTGTTTCTTTACCCTTTTCTGCCTCAGATCTTTGGGATTGTGGTTTTTTATTCATTTCTGCCTGGAAAACAAGAGGGCTTAACCTGTTCTTGCTTCTGCCACAAGAGCTAGGTGCCAGGAACAGGGATGAGGGCAGGGCAGGTACCCCAGCATAGGGAACAGTATTTGGTGGCCGAAATTCAGGACTGGCCCCACAGAGCTGCCTCCAGCCAGGCAGAACAAGCATTCAGCTGCTGAGGGTGGGAGCATTGCTGGTTTTCCCAGACACAAGGTGAAGGAGCCCATCTCAGGTCTCCTGGGTGCACCTTAGTTTTGGGATCAAGCATTTTACCGATGTTGTCTTGTCCCCTTTCCTGCCGTCCCCACGGGAGCCAGTCCCCAAGCCCAGCTGGTGCCTCATTCCCTCCACAACGATTGCGTTTGGGTCACTTTTTCCAATCCCTCCCCTCTCCGTCCCCCAACGACGTCGACGGCTCCCGCTGCTCCATTGGCGCTCTTGTCCCCACG
This sequence comes from Gymnorhina tibicen, assembly GCA_013399875.1. Taxonomy (NCBI): domain Eukaryota; kingdom Metazoa; phylum Chordata; class Aves; order Passeriformes; family Artamidae; genus Gymnorhina; species Gymnorhina tibicen. The sequence continues at coordinate 269,231 of VXAZ01008602.1, forward strand.
GGGGCCCCGGCATCGATTGGGTTTGATTAATCCACACTGGGCTCCCAAATGCCCTTCGCAGCCGCATGTCTCCCACCCGCCTGGCCGAGTGCCTGCGTGCCTGCGTGGGCGATGCCACGGCCCGAGCGCTGCGCCCGCCGTGCCGGACGCTGCCTGGGCGTGTGGGGCTCGGGGCCCCCATGGTGGACACCCGGACTTCAAGGGTCAGCTGCCGCCTGGGGCGCCGGGCAAGCTGCAGGCAGGTAGGAGCAGGGGCACCTCTGGGACGCGGGGCCCTCTAGTGTCCTGGGTCTCTGGGATGTGGGAGCAACTGCTTGCTGTGGGATGGGGCTACACGGATGGATCCGCGTTGGGTCGCAGCGTCAGGAGCCCTTGGGAAACCCTGTAGCAAGACAGGTGTCAGTGCAGGAAGGATCAGACCCTTCTTCCAGATCTGTTGCAAGAGCCGTGGTGATGCCCATCACTGTTGCCTTGGGATATGTGGATCCTCCTTTCTCCTCTCTCCTCTTTCCTTTCTCCTCTCCGTTGCAGCCCAGCAAGAAGCTCCCTTTTAGCTGGGGGCTCAGGGCCAGGAGAGAGAATTGAGGTGCCCCTCACCCTCCTCTGCAACTGGCATTGGTCCCAGCACCACAGGGACACTGGGGGACAACAGAGCAGCAGGGGCAGGAAGGGGATCCAGCTGCTCCCAGCTCCAAACAAGCCCTTTCATGCCACCACCCCTCAGTACCCAAAGCAGGACAGCCCCACCCCTCCCATCCCCAGGGCCTTGTGCTGTGTCCCCAGGGTGGCTTTAGAGCCCATCAGGAGCTGGCATTGGTCCTGAAGGGGGAACTGGGCCAGGCCTGGGATGTGTGGGGGATTCACTGGTGCTGTGGAGTGTGTCCCCATGAAAGCAGAGAGCCGTGGGGACACGTGACAGCATGGGAGGGTGCTTGCATATTTGAGATGGTGTTTGCACCATTGGTGGCCACAGGTGAGATGGGAAATGGGCATTGCCTGAGGCTTTGCTGCAGGTGGCCCAAGCTATCCCCCTGCTTGGAGGACAACTGTGCCAGAAGGACATGCAGGGGAAGATACCTGCTATGGCTGAGAAAGGCATGGTGCAAGGCTTGCGGGATGCCTCATGTGCTGTCACCCTCGGGTGACACAGCCATGGGATGGCATCTCCAAGCTGCCCATCCCATAGCCCTGTGCCAGGGATGCCCAGCAGCTCCCAGGCAGGTGGCACAGAGCTGAGGGCAGAAGGAGGCACAGCAGCAGGCGCTTTCCTCTCTGCTGGGTCAGAAGGACATAAAGCAGGTAAGAAGCTGCCCCAAGGGTGCTGTGACCATCAGAGACAGACAAAGACCTTGGTGTCAGCCACAGTGGGCAACTGGGCAAACATACATGCAGCCAACAAAAGTGAAAAAGCTGTAGGAAACCACTGTGCACTCCTCGATGCTCTACCAGCACATGGAAGTCTGTCGCCTGGTTCCCAGCATTATCCAGCCTCCCTCCCGGTCTCCCATCCTTCTCACACCCCTCTCCTGGCAGGTGCTGTCCCTGGGTGCTGACGTCCTTCCCGAGTACAAGCTGCAGGCGCCGCGCATCCACCGATGGACCATCCTCCACTACAGCCCTTTCAAGGCCGTGTGGGACTGGCTCATCCTCCTGCTGGTCATCTACACAGCCGTCTTCACCCCCTACTCGGCCGCCTTCCTGCTCAACGAGGAGCAGGTGGAGGAGAAGCGCTGGGACTGCAGCTACTCCTGTGACCCACTCAACATCATTGACCTCATCGTGGACATCATGTTCATCGTGGACATTGTCATCAACTTCCGCACCACCTACGTCAACGTCAACGACGAGGTGGTGAGCCACCCTGGCAAGATCGCCATTCATTACTTCAAGGGGTGGTTCCTCATTGACATGGTGGCCGCCATCCCCTTTGACCTGCTCATCTTCCGCTCCGGCTCTGATGAGGTAAGAGCAGAGTCCGGGGGTCTATCAGGACAGGAGGGGACTCATGGATGGATCGGGAGAGATGCATGGGAGAAAAAGAGAGGGATGTGGATGGTTTGATGTAAGTGGTAGATGGTTAAATCCATGGGGAGAGGGGTGGTTGGTCACAGGGCGGACAAGGGTGTCTTTACAGGTTTTTAAGCAGCTGGGACCTGGGATTTCATTTTTTAGGGTCAGGCAGTGCCTACTCTAAGTGTTAAGACTGAATCCACCCCCCTTGCTGAGGCTGACCCAGCAGAGCAGGCTGGGAGCTCAGTTTAAGGGCTGACCCCACACTCCAGTGTGGGTGAATTTGGGGGTGCATTGCCAGCCAGACTCAAAATGTTGGCAGTGGGATAACCCTGTAGTTACTGTACTGCCTGAAGGCTCCACGAGTGAAAGGCAGCTCTTTTGGTAGCAATGGCTGGCAAGGTGAGGACCCATCAGGAAACATGGGCTTGGCCTTGGCTCTTCTCACTTGCTCACCTCTAATCCCAGAGCTTGTTGCCTTTATGGTCAGCAGAGGCAAACTGCCCTTCCTGTGCTGTGACTCATCTGACCTAGTTCAGAAGTCACCTCCAGGACAAGGTGATTCACACTCCACAAATGCATTTTTATCCTTCAAAGGAAGCACCGCTCCTTTGGAACGTGCCATGTTTATCCTTTGCTTGTCCCTGAGGTTTCTCACCTCTCCCCTGCAGACCACCACCCTCATTGGCCTCCTGAAGACTGCCCGGTTGCTGCGCCTGGTGCGCGTGGCCCGCAAGCTGGACCGATACTCGGAGTACGGGGCAGCTGTGCTCTTCCTGCTCATGTGCACCTTTGCCCTCATTGCCCACTGGCTGGCCTGCATCTGGTACGCCATCGGCAACGTGGAGCGGCCCTACATGGAGCACAAGATCGGCTGGCTGGACAACCTGGGTGACCAGATCGGCAAGCGCTACAATGACAGCGACCTCTCCTCTGGCCCGTCCATCAAGGACAAATACGTCACTGCCCTGTACTTCACCTTCAGCAGCCTCACCAGCGTGGGCTTTGGCAATGTCTCGCCCAACACCAACTCCGAGAAGATCTTCTCCATCTGTGTCATGCTTATTGGCTGTGAGTGCCGGCGTGTGTCCCACTGTCCCCATCCCTGCTTTGGAGGTTGGAGCATCTCCCTCTGCCTATGCCTCTTCCGCACAGACAAATGGTTGGGGTGATAGAAACACATGTTTTCAGGTCCTGGTAGATGTGGGTTTTGGGAATCTGCTGGTTCCAGGTCCAGTGTAGCTAGACATGCATCTCCCTATGTCCCGCTGAGTCCTGCCCTCTCGTTGCAGCTCTGATGTACGCCAGTATCTTCGGCAACGTCTCAGCCATCATCCAGCGCCTCTACTCAGGCACAGCCCGCTACCACACGCAGATGCTGCGGGTCAAGGAGTTCATCCGCTTCCACCAGATCCCCAACCCCCTGCGCCAGCGCCTGGAGGAGTATTTCCAGCATGCCTGGTCCTACACCAATGGCATTGACATGAACGCGGTGAGTACGGGCAGGGAGGCCCTGTGTCCTCGCAGCACTTTGTCCTGAACAACACAGCATCTAGATCTGGGTCCACCCAAACGCTTCCATCCTTTTGACCAGAATAGAGGCAGGAGACTTGAGAGGCTGGAGACAGGCTCTATCCATACACCCTCCTGCATTTTCACCTCCTGCATCCCCCTTCCCCCTTCTCCCCTTTTTCTGCCCATTCCTTTACATGTACCCAGAGGTTTTCCAGGGTCATGAGCACATTCTTGGCCAGAGAGCAGGTTTGACGGGGAGCTCAGAGTCCCTGCTGGCACTGAGCACTTTCAGGCTGGTGTCTGTTGGTGTCACAGGAGTGGAGCAGGTATCGATCCAGCTCCTCTCCACACTGCTGGTTGCTAAGCAAAGTGCATCCTGCTCTCGCAGCAGGGAAAGGAGGGCATTTAAATAAACCTCGATCCATTTTAATTAGAGCCCAGAGAGGCAGCTGTTTGTTAGCAAAGGGGGATCAATGGCGGAGCTGTGCTGGAGAGGCGCCGGGGCTCCGAGCCTGGCGGGAAGGCTTGTGCCGACGGCGCCGGGGCTCTGCGGGGATGAGGAGCCGGCTCGGCCAAGGTGTTCTGGGCTGGCGACTTGACTCGTGGCCCCGGGATTCAGTGCATAGACATGGTGGCTCAGCCAGCAGCAAAGCAGAGGAATGAGAAAGGATAAGGCAAAGAGAGACACGGGACCTCGTATTCCCGGTCTCTTGGCCCCGGGCAGGTCATCAGCCCACTCATTCCCAATTCACGCTCCTTTTTTTCCTTAAGATTTGATCCTGAGCACCATCAGGACATAGATTTGTATGAATTCAGCATCTCCCTCTAAAGTTGCTGCTGCCACATGAAACAACTGGGCAGCATTTGGGGGTTTGCTGCTGGGAGAGCTTCGGGTTAAGCCTCTCCGGTGGAGGAGACACCCTGGGCTGGACATCAGTGGCAATAACGAGAAGCAGCGCCATGGCACCCTACCAAGCACAGGTTCTCTTGGCTTAGTACAAACCCAGGTCACAAATCCCCTGTGAGAGCTGAGTTTGCGGCTCAGCCATGCCGCCGCTCACACCAATTCCTGCTGGGTGCTGCTGAGACACAGCGTGATCTCATCAATCACCCCACAGCCCGATCAATTCCTCCACCCCTAATTTCCCAGTAGGGAAACACTCCTGCTAGCCTGGGAGGTCATGATGGAGCCAGGAACAAGTCGTGCTCACCAGCCCCAGCATGGCTGTTCCAGATTTGGCCACCGGCGGGATGTGAGCAAAGAGGACAGCAAGGAGGACCCTGGGGCCATATGCTGCTCTCCAAAAAAAACCCAAACCCAGGTGGTTTTCACCTTAGCACTGTGAGTCATTGGTGGCAGCAGCTTTCTCCATATTGCGAGTTTTACCTTGATGTCACCTTCAGATTCAGCTTTTGTTCAACATGAGGTATTTGCACAGGTATATTTAGCTGTCACTGCACACAACTGCCCCGTGCTGCTGCTTCTTGGCATTCAGGCAGGTGCTGTTTAATTAAGGTTTTTGTGCTCTTTGTGCCAGTTTCTGCTCTCATTCATCCAAGATTAGTGGGTGTAAAGATGAAAAAGGGGATATGCCACCAGTGGGTATAAATAGATTGAACTGGTTACTTTTATTTATTGCTTGGGAGTGCTGTTGTCCCCAGCCACAAGCAATAAAAGCCAGAGACAGGCAGGCAGGCAGGGATCTACCAAGGGAAGATCAAAAGATCATCGAAATCATAGAATCACAGAATGGTTTGAGGTTGGAAGGGACCTCAAGCTGTTCCACTCCCTGCCATGGGCAGAAACACCTTCCACTAGACCAAGTTGCTCCAGCCTTGAACACTTCCAGGGATGGGAAAATGTCCCCACCTTTGGCCTTCTGGGTGCACGGTCTCCCCATATGGCCCCATTGTGTCACGCTGAGTGTCACAACCTCTCAGTTCTGTCACCGTGTTCCCTCCCAGGGACAGAGGCATGATGGCATCTCTCCCTGGCTCTCCACAGGTGCTGAAGGGCTTCCCCGACTGCCTGCAGGCCGACATCTGCCTGCACCTGAACCGCACGCTGCTGCAGAACTGCAAAGCGTTCCGGGGAGCCAGCAAAGGCTGCCTGCGCGCCCTGGCCATGAAGTTCAAGACGACTCACGCACCGCCTGGAGACACCCTGGTGCACTACGGAGATGTCCTCACCACACTCTACTTCATCTCCCGGGGTTCCATTGAGATCCTCCGGGAAGACATTGTGGTGGCCATCTTAGGTGGAAAAGTCCTTCCTTTAGCGAGGGGTGATGGGCGAGGGGCAAAGGGTGATGGGCAGTAAGCAGTGGAGAAAGGGTGGCAGGTGAGAGTAAAGAATTTCGCTGGGGAAGGGAAGGTTGTTCCTCAGCATCTGACGGGTCCCCGCGCCACTGGACAGGGAAAGGATGATCCCTGGGAGATGCCAGGGAGAGGCCACAAGGGAGTGAGGAGAGCAGGGCCCAGAAGTCACCAGCTATCACTGATGACCCACTGCCCTGGCTTGGTGTCACCATCAGTGATGGCTTTCACAGTGTCATCCCCAGTGCACACACTCAGGGTTGGGCTTGCTGGGCATCCCCTTGTTCATGAGCCCCAAAGTAAGGGGTGCTGGACCAGAACATCTGGAGCAGGAGTGGGTGCCCACCCCTCCATAATGAGCTGTCTCTTGACACAGGGAAGAACGACATCTTTGGGGAGCCCATCAGCCTCTACGCCCGCCCAGGGAAGTCCAACGCCGACGTGAGGGCCCTGACCTACTGCGACTTGCACAAGATCCAGCGCGAGGACCTGCTGGAGGTCTTGGACATGTACCCAGCCTTCTCTGACAACTTCTGGAGCAACTTAGAGATCACCTTCAACCTACGAGATGTGAGTGCCAGGGCTGCCCCAGGGAGCAATATGGTCAGTGCTTGAATTTGGCAAGTGGGAGGGCCGAAGCAAGGATGTCAGCAGGTGCAACAGCCACATTTCCCAGGGCATTCTCCATGGAGTTATGATTCCCCCACAGCAGGACATGTCTACTCCATGTTCCTGAGCTCTTTGGAAAAGCTGGCACAACAAGCCATGCCAGTGGTACTCTGCTCTGCAGCACCCTCTCTGCATCCACAGTGCTGCTCCAGCCTGGGCAAATGGGTTGCACACGTTTTGAGGCTGCTGAAGTAAGAAATATTCTCATGCTTCATTGAATTGGATATCAGCTTCCTCTGAAAATTCCTTTTTAAATAATCAGGTTTGCAATCCCTGAAAGGCTTGAAGCATTTTTGCCAGTGCTGTTTGACTCTTTTATAGTGTGTGACTGAACTTTGTCCTTTCCTGACATTTTTTTTTCAGAGACCTGAAAGATAGAAAAGAAAGTCAAAGTCCCTCCATGTCCTGTCCCACTCTGGGACGTCCTACCACTTCTCAGGGTGCTCCTTCCCTCCCCCTGGCCCTGACACCCTTACCTCAGTCTCAGAGCAGCAAGGACAGTCTCAGGAATCCCCTGAGCTCTGAAACCAGTCCAGGAGGCAGTGGGTGGGACAGAGCAGTGGTGAAGAGACAGAGGTAGCTTTACCTTCAGAGGAGGTGGAAAGGGCTGTAGCCCCCATGGCACGCATGGATGGGACATGGCACCCTTCCCCTGATGACCAGCCCTTCTCATTCCTCAGGCAGACAGTGTTCCCCGCTCACCCCTCAGCGAGGAGTATGACTGCACCTACCGCCGGACTCGCCGACGCAAGCACTCCCTTTGCCAGCCCAGCAAGCCTGGTGAGTCCCACTGCGTTGGAAGAGCCTGGCCTGCAGGGCAGGAGAGCGGGATCATTATTAATTACTATCCTGGCAGGTGCCGCAAAGCAGAGGTTGCTGGTGCCTTTGTCCCTGCAGACCATCCTGCAGGCACCCAAACTGCCTTGCCTCCCTCCCCTTGGGATGCCCCAGCCCTGCAGGCATCCTAGAGGGAATGGGGGCTGTTTTTTTCATGTGTGGTACTCCCCAAACTGACCCGTTGTGCTGTCTCACAGACCGAGACACAGGCATCTCTGATGCAGAGCAGTATCACACCTACTCCGAGCTCACCAACCCGCAGCACCCGCTAAGTAAGGACCAGTGGGACGACATGGGCAGCAGCACCTCTCCCTGCTCCCAGGCCAGTGATGACGAGGCCAAGACCGGCAGCCCTGTGAAAGCTGAGCCCTTCCCCACATCCAAAAAGGATGACTTTGCTCTGCCCTCGCTCAGCCTCATCACCACTAGCGCCGGCAACACAGAAGTCGGCAAGCAGGCGGCGGAGAGCAGCCAGTCCTATACAGGTACCCACGGCTGCAGGCAGAGCTGGCAGGAGGGTGGTGACAGATGCTTGGGTATGGTGGCCTTGTCTTGGAGCAGGTCCAAGCAGCTCACGTGGATTTGAGGGGAGCCATGCTCCAAGGCCAAGGGTCTTCGCTGCCTTTTGTCTCCAGTTGGATCTGCTCTGTCCCTCCTGTGCCACTCCATGTGTGTCAGGGTGGTGGCTGTCCATGCGTGTGGGTGATGGCTCTCCATGCATGTCAGTGGTGGCTCCACGTGTATGTTGGTGATGGCTCCCTATGTATGTCAGGTGACAGAGTCCGGAGCACCTCCATACCAGTGGGGCTGGAGGATGCAAGACAGAAGTGCTGAGATGTCTCCTCTCCTTCCAGCCACTCCCCTGGATATTCCCAACATGTTCACCTTCTGGGAGGACCGGCGGCCGGCCCACCCCGCGGAGCCTTTGCAGCACATCTCGCTGGTGCACAGCTCGCAGGACGTGCCCCTGCACAGTGACTACAGGCCAGGGCAGATCGAGTCCAGGCTGGAGCTCCTGCAGGCCCAGCTCAGCAGGTGGGCAGGGTTGGAGAGGACCTGAGGGACTCTGGGCCATCAGCTTCTGCTTTCTAGAGGTGTCTGCAGTGGGCTCTGTGTGCAGCAACACCACATCCTGACCCCTGGGACACTGCATTCCTGGGGAGGAGGTGGGAATGCTTTGCAAACACAGCAGCTTCTCAAAGGACAAGTCCTGACCCTGACTGCAACCCAGCCCCTCATCTGCTGCTGTGCCACCACCCTTGGCGTCTGTCACCACCCCCAGGATCTCCCACAGTGCCACCTGAGATCTGTCACTTTACCATGGCCCCCAAACTCAATTTGCGGGTCCCCTCTTCCTGCTGCAAAGAGCTACAAGTATCCTCCTGCTTGAGCAAATGAGCCTCATGACCATCACTGCCCTCCAAATAAGAAAAAATACATGATTTTTCAAACTGACAGAGAGCAGGTTTAGATTGGAACTAGGAAAAAATCCTTCCCTGAGAGGGCAGTGAGGCCCCAGCACAGGGTGCCCAGAGAAGCTGTGGCTGCCCCATCCTTGAAGTGTTCAAGGCCAGGCTGGGCGAGGCTTGGAGCAACCTGGGATAGTGGAAGGCGTCCCTGCCCATGGTGGGGGTGGGACTGGATGAGCTTTAAGGTCCCTTTCAACCCCAACTATTCTGATTTTTGAACAAGAAGGAAGAGCCCACACTGGAGGTGCAGGTTTAAGGTTGCCAGGCAGCACCCACATGAGGGGCTGACACTGTGGGCTCTGCTGCCCTTGTTGAGCTCATTTCACCACACACTTGTGTTTAGGTGTCTCTCCAGTGCACCATCCTAGCACTGGGGGGACAGATCTGCCCACTCTGTAAGTGATGCTGTGACTGTGTCCTGCAAGCAGGGCTGTGCCCACTCCTGCCAGAGCTATTCACTTCAGTCAAGGACAAGGCAGAAGGAAGAGACTTCTACTTTTCCATTTCCTTCTATTCCTCTATTAAAAATGGTTGGCACTAACCTGCCTTGCTCCATCTGTCAGCACAGGCAGCTGGCCTGGAGAATTGATCCAGATTAAAACTAACCATTGCAATTTTTTCCCCCCTCCAGGGTAATTTTAGCTTTTTTTCAAAGCCCTGCTCCAGACCCAGTTGGTCTCCACAAAAAATTGGGCAGAAGATGATTGAGTGTTGCAGGAGAGAGATGGCAGGACTGATCTCTCTGTGGCAGTGCTGGTTTGAAGCTCTCTAAAAACCTCAATAAGCAGCAGGCAAAGCATCATTGCCCTGGGGCAGCGGGATCGGCACCTCCTCCCAGTGCCTCCCCTGCCCAGCCGCGGGATGCAAAAGGGTTCTCTGCGCTAACGGCAGGCTGCTCTGTCCCCAGGCTGGAGTCCAGGATGTCGTCAGATATTAATATAATCCTCCAGCTCCTGCAGCGCCAGCTGTCCCAAGTGCCACCCGCGTACAGCCCCATCTCGCCGACCTCCCACAGCCTGGCCATGTACGGCATCGTCCCACGGAGCCTGGAGCCTCTCACCCCCTGTGCACCTCTGGAGGACCAGGAGCCGGCGACCCAGGAGCAGGTAAAGTCACCCCTCCTGGCTCAGCACCTGCCGGGGTCCTTCTGCCCCAGTCCTGAGTTCTCTCCAGGCAAAGCACAGCCAAACACTCATGGGTCCCAGCAAAGTCATGGGGTCTTGATTTGGGAGCAGATCTGCCCAGTGCGTCACTGATTTTGGGGCACAGCTGCCATCCCCAAGACTGCCAAGGTGCCCCATTAGTAGGGAAAGAAGTGGGCTCCTCTGCTCTGAGGCTTCCTCAAGGGAAAAATAACATTTTGGGGCTTGGAGCCTGATGAGGCTCCAAGACTTATGAGGAGAGAGAGCATGGCTATTTCGTTTTGCTTTTACCATAACCCACGTGATTCCTCGTTTCCCACCAGAGCCCAAGCTACACAGAGGTAGAGAAGTTCCACTTGAAATCCAGGGACTCCTTGTCAAGCGGGATGCAGCTCTCTGAGTCATCGGACAAAACCATGACAGTCTACTCTGAGCAGGAGCACCACTCCCCAACTCTCCCGAACCCAGAGCCTCCCCACCAAAGGGCACCAAATACCCAGGGACTCTTGCGGGGCTCTCGTTTCCCTTCCCTCCCTGAGCACTTGGAGGCATCTTCCGAGCACCAGGACATTCAGAGACACCTCTCTGACCCCGTGCTTCCTGGAAGTTAGAGACGTGGGGGCTGCGGGGCGAGTCAAGAGGAACCTCAACTGCAAGCCCGGTCAGTTGATGTTGGTTTTGACTGCAAGGGTAAGACATTGGACAATGCCATTGGCTCAGGGGTATAATTTGTAGCTATCTTCTGCCACCGTGACAGGAAGTATAGAGTGGCTGGCTTCCAAGGTCAACGTTTTCCAGCGGTTCCCCTAGAGTAGATTTCATTTGCACATTAGAGCGAACCTAGAACAGTTCTTACAGCCACCATCGAGCTGGTTAGGCCACACGGTTCCCACCACCTCCTCCTTGCCAAGGCTTCCTCTCGAGAAGGGCACAAGCCAAGTGAGCTACAGCGACCATAGGAGAGCAAATCCACGGCTCTGGGCTGCAAGGCCGCTGTGCTGGAGATCTCTGGAGCAGGGACCATTGTGTTGGTACGAGGCTCAGCCCAACAGAGCCCGCAGGTGTTACAGAAGGAGTTGTCACCCGAGGAGGAGTGAGAGATCTCCACGGAGTGGGCCGGGGGAGACCACAGGTGGGAAGCCCAGGACAAGGACAGAGGACAGAAGCTTTTCCTACTTGATTGCCACTGAGAAGTGAAGGGCCAACAGCCCCTGCCACCTCAGCCTGCTTTAGCACAAGTCCCAGGGCACTGACTTCTCCAGCACGGCTGATCACGCCTTGCAAACCCCAACACGCATCCCACAGGTAAATCCAGCTGGTCACCAGCCTGGGCATAAAGCACAAAACTCAAAAGCACAATCCCAGAAAGCTGAAAAGCCCCAGACATCTTGTGTCCAGCCCTCCCTCCCAGCTTCTCTCTTTTGATAAAGGTTCAATAGGTGCTTCCTCCTGCCCACCCCTTCTCCCGGCAGACTCCCGCAGCATTCCCATAGGAGAAGCCCACGTAGCACTGCCGCCTCGCCGCTCGGGTAGATGCTGTGACAGTCCTAGGCCACCAGCTCAAGTAATGTATCGGGCTCCCTTTGAGAGTAGTCAAACTGTGAGCATCTCTTTCTCTGGAGTTTTAGTGTACACTTTGCTAATAAAGATGTTTTTGGCACCAAATGTGAATTACAGCTGTGTTTGTTGGGAGCACCCATGAATTCATCCCGGGCATCTTCACCCCGAAAAGGCTGTGGTCAAACCCCAGTTGCTTCATCCAAGGAGTGTGGGGCTGACAGAGCCCATGTGCAGTCAGGTCAAGGATAGAGCCTGCGGGGGCTTTGCCGAGCAATCCCTTCCCGACAGGATGCAGTTGAGGCTCTGCAGTAATTTGGAAAAGCTCTTCTACAAGCCCAGGCAGCTGCGTATGAGAAATGATCTCACAAACACAACTCAGGCAAAGCTCAGACCAAGAGTCCTCGCAGCGGGCGGGAGTTCAAGGAGCACAGCCCCTGCCTCCCCCGCTGAGCGGACACGGCTCCCGCGGGCTGAGACGGGTGCTTCACGGGACCCAGGATCACGCACCACCGACCCCAGGCGCTCCCCTCGCCCCCAGCAGGGGATTAGATCAGCCTCTGCCCGGCTCGAGCGGGATGCTGAGCACAGCAAGGAGCTCCCCAGGGAGCCAGCTGCGCCCCTTCCCCCAGTAAGGCGCCGAGCACACGCCAGTGCTGCTTCCAAAAATAAGCCCCATAATTAACCTCCTGTTAATTAGAGACAAGCCCGGCCCCGTCCGCCACCCGGCGGAGGCGGAACTCGAGCAGGCGGCGCCGTCGTGCGCCTGAAGTGGCCCCACCCGCCTCGGGCTGGCGTGACTGACATCACTTGCAGCCAATCGATCATCGATAAGGGCTCAAGGTCCCGCCTCCGGTCACTGCGACCCCGAGTAACCAATAAGATATCGACAACGAGCGCGCCCGCCTTCCTAGGCGGGGCCAAGCGCAGCTTTAGGTTACCCCAGCCAGAGCGAGAGCGTCCGTTTGGAGTGACGGGTAAGAGAACCAATAGAAAACTGCAGCGGGCCAAGCGGACAGGCGGATTACCCAATAGACAGCCGGTACTCTAAATGACAGCCAAGGCATCCAACCCGCGCGCAGTGGGCGGGGCTCTCCGCGTGGCTTCCGTTCCCGTTGTGTGAGAGGCCGAGTCCGAAACGGCCTCAGCGCCGCTGCCGCCGCCGGGACAGGGCCGGGACCGGGGGCCGAACCGGGGTCTCCCTGTTCCCCGCCGCCGCCCCGGGGGCTGAGCCGAGCTCCCCCGCCGCCCCGGGACCCGAGCTGAGCCTTCCCCGCTCCCCGACACCCAGGGGGCCGTGCCGTGCCGTGCCGTGCCGTGCCGTGCCGTGCCGTGCCGTGCCGTGCCTCCTCCGCTCCCCGTCCCGGGGGCCGCGCTGAGCCTCCCCCCGGCCCGCCCCGCCTGTCCGGCTTGCTCCAGCCGGGCCCCCCCGCAGCCTCTCTGGGCCAGGCCCGCGGCCCCCCCCGCCCAGCCATGTCGCTGCACGGGAAGCGGAAGGAGATCTACAAATATGAGGCGCCCTGGACCGTGTACGCCATGAACTGGAGCGTCCGGCCCGACAAGCGGTTCCGCCTGGCGCTGGGGAGCTTCGTAGAGGAGTACAACAACAAGGTGGGCAGCGGTGGGCACAGGGACTGGGGCAGAGCCGGGGTTGACCCTCCTCATCCCGGGGTTGGGGTGGGCGGGGGGCGCCTGCCCGCCCTGTCCTGGACTCCCGGAGCTGTGCAGAGCTGTCAGGTGCCACCCGAGGTGCAGGCGCTGGACCAGGTCCAGGCTGGTCTCCTAGCGAGCCCGGAGCTGATGGGACACTGCGGGGCTGCGGTTGGAAGAGCCCTGGGTGCTGCTGGTTTTGGGATAACGCTGCTGCAGGGCTTCTCGTGACCTCTGAGCTTCGGGAATAACGATTGTGTTGACTTCAGTCACATAAGCGCCACATGCTGTGAGTTCTCTGTGGTGTGAAGAGCTGAAAACTAAAGGTACGAGGATGAGAGGAGTTTGGATGCTGCCGCTGTAGAAATAACACAAGGTCCCCCGGCTTGGGCATATCTGGCTTTTTGGTCAATATGAAGGAAAGTTCATGTCCAGGACTAAAGTTGGTGCATATATATGCGTATAGATAGAAAGAAGTTCCACCTCAGTCTGAGAAAGAACTTCTTTCCTTGGGAGGGTGGCAGAGCACTGGAACAGGCTGGTCAAGGAACTTGTGGAGTCACCCTTTCTGGTGACATTCCAAACCTACCTGGACATGTTCCTGGGTCACCTTCTCCAGGTGACCCTGTCTGGAAAGAGGGATTGGACTGGATGATCTCAAGAGTTCCCTTCCAACCCCAGCAATTTAGTGATTCTGTGATGTACAGGGTGTCTGAGACTGTGTTGGAAATGTGCTGTTCTCACTGTACTTTCTTGCTGTGGAGGACTTCTGTATGATGATAACTTTTTTCATAAAAAGTTATAAACCACATTCAGTCATTCCTCAGTACATTTCCCTGAGACCAAGGGGGAGAACATGTACTGAGGCATGAGATTGTATCGTCAGTGTTTCCCTGCAAAGTGTAAGTGGAGAATATCACACAGGTAATAGAGACTGTGTGTTCATTTCTCAGAACACATGTGCAGTCACTTCTGAACAGACTTTAAGGTGCTAGTCTGGTATAATGAATTTGTAGAAATAGAAGAGAGATGAGGAGATGGATGAAGTTAGAGAATATCCTGAAATATCTGTGAAACTGAAGGTTTGCCAATAGAGTTTGGTGTGTTTACAGCATGTAGCTTTGTAGCCTTGTCAAGGTGTTTAATGGAGATTGTGGAAAATACTGTCAGAAAATTGGGGATAGGGCTCTGTGCAAGGGTGTGGTGACAGGGAGTGGCAGGGGTGACATCTCTTAGGATGGTTAGATCCCTGCCCTTGCAGCAGTCCTAGACATGGTGCTTTGCTGAGCACGTTGTAGTTCAGGCAGCATGAGCCTTCTGTGAGAGTTGTCTCCTTTTCCTGGAGAGTGTTGTGGTTCTGGGAATGCTGCTGGGGACAGGCAGGGCCTGAGCTTGAGAACTTCCAATTTGTTTAAAGACTAACTTTAAGAGGTTTTGTAGTCTGTACTCTGAGAAGGTAAAATAGCAAATCTGCTAACAGTTGTTGTTTAGAGGTGGTACAATTGATTAATAAGGGGCTATATATTTATGTTGCCTATACCTCTTTTAAGTTTGGAGCATTCCCTGGGGTTGCTCTCAGTTGCAATATGGTCAGATCTGCTTTTCAGCTCAAGCTTCCAGTATAAAGCCACCAAGTCAACTCTTCTCATCTACCCTTTACACTCACAGTTGTTGCAGCCAGAAATTGCGTAGGATTATGTAAATTATTGCTGTCTGTAAATGTTACCCAGGGCTTCTCTTGACCTCTGAGCTCTGGGAATAATGATTCTGTTGACTTCAGTCCGTGTAAGCACCACATGCTGTAAGGTCTGTGTGGTGTAAAGACCTGGAAACTAATTGTGTGAGGATGAGAAAAGTCTGGATGCTGCTGCTGCTGTAGAAATAAAGATGATGTATGATTAAAAATTAAACCTGTACAATCAATGCAGTGAAATGTAACGTTCATTTGCTGTGTCTCTGATATTTCAGAGTGATTTTTTTTCTATTTTTGTTTTCTTGTTTGGTGCTTTTTGTAGGAAGACAGTTAACAGAGAGCCGTCTTGGCTAATTGCAAGTGTTGTTATTGCTCAGAGTATTGATGTTGTCTCCTTTACTTTGGGGACCAGAATACTCTTGGGAGTATTAAAACAGTATCTGCACTGTTTTAATGGTGCCTTACTATGACTCTCTCAGCTGTGCTGAGCCCTTTAAAGGGTGGTGAAACATTCAGGGAATAGTTTCATGCTCCAGATTGGAAACCCTTAGACACATCCTGTAAAACTGCTATCTGCACACTTGTTGTAAACTCTTCCAGCTCCTGTCCATGAACGTGGTATAACCAAAGGAACAAAGGGAAAAAAACAGACGCTCCCATTTAAATAGTCCATTATATTGTGCAGCAAAGGGCCTGGAGCAGTGGAGTTTTTAGCCTGACTTCTGGAGTTAACAGAAATACAAGATTTTTTTACAGAGTTTATGTGAAGTTTTGTCCTTCTGCATAGAATTTGTCCTTCATGGTTGAGATGTTTTATATTGCAGCTTCTGTCATCAAAACACAGTTATAGGTAGAGTTGGCACTAATTAGAAGGATAATGAAAACTGATTTTCATTTTGGCTTTCTCTTTGCACTCACAATCTTTGCACTCTCCTCTTCAGAGGTTTCTGACAAGGTCCCAATAAAATTTCTGTTCCTGATATTGCAATGGTTTGATCCAAATAATTGGCTTTCTTGCATAGTGACAAAAATGGTCTGGAATAGTGTAGCTTGCTTAAAGTCCAACTAAATAAGTGAATATACCTTTTCCTTACTACTCATTTAGGATTTCTTTTAAAAAGACTCAATGCCCAAGTGTTTGTTGCAGAAGTGTTCACTGGGAGGGAATTAAGGGGAAAGAGTGGGAGATTTTTGTCTCATTTCTCTCTGATTTTCTGTTTCTGTAGAAATTATCAGCATTTGAAGTACTACAGGTTACATGAACTGTCTGTTTACACCTCTCTTTTGTGGAGAGCTCAAACCTCTTGGCTGCCAAACCCTAATTTACTGTGATCCCCAGTTCCCAGACACCTCAGCCATCACACTGGTGGGCTCTATGGCACAGACTGAAGCTGGTTGCCAAGACCTGTTTGAACCCCAAAGAAGTTTTGTTTCAGCTTGTACACCTTCACTGATCAAATCACTGCTACAAGAAGAGAGATGCCTTGCTCTGGTTGGAAGAATTATTTAATTTGAGGTGGCATTCCCTTAACTTCTTGGATTGGAAAACTGAGGTCAGCCTTTGTACTCCTTCATGGATCATGACTCCGTCATGATGGGAGGGAACAGTATTCATAGGTCTTACTATTTAAAATATGTTCCACATGCTCCTGGCTGTGGCTTCATGGATCAGGAGTGATCCATGGAAAACACCAGGAAAGGCTGATTTTTGGGATCTCTCTGCAAGACAAAACTGGAATCCAGTGTAGGAGACAGGTTGTGCCGTACACAGCTCGCTCCCGTCACTGGACCAGACGGATGGGTTCTGACCAGGTGCTTCCCAGATTTCCACCTCCTCCCAAGCAGTGCCTCAGACAGAGAGCGTTCAGGACGGTTGTTTTGCCAGAAGGTCATTTGTTCTGTAAGATCTAGTGCTGCAAAGAAAAATTGATTGCACAGTGAAGATTAATTGGTGCTGTGACATCTTTCTGATTGTACATGACCCTAAAATAATTGTGAAATGTCATTGTGGGTAGTTACTAATTAGATTAAAGGTTTGTCGTTTTGGGGGTTTTCAAACTACTGTGAATTTACTTCACTGTTCCTCCAACCATGTAAGAAAAAGAAGCTGTTACCAAATTCTGCATCGTTTAGTTCTGTCTGATTCTTTTGGATCATGTTGGAGATGGGATTTTTTTAGAAGTTAAAGAATGCTGATTAAAGACACTTTTTTACTGACATGCACTGTTGCAATTATGTTTTATGTTGATAAGTGCTTGGATTATAATATGCTAAAATTAGATGTGGATTTTCCTATCTTGAAGTGTTGGAGAAACTAATAAATACTTAGCATTCCTAGCTACTGTCATGGCATAATAACAAAACTAGTTAAGACTGAACACACTGATCCTCATTTTCTGCCTGGAAAGACTTACAGGGAGATGTAGAATGGTTCAAATTGTATCCAGACTGACAGGTACTTTCCCATAGGCATCGCCTCGGTCTTATCTGGGCTGGACCTCAGGCACTCCTTCGTGCAGCAGCATTCTTGCCCCACTGGCAGAAGGGAGAGACAGGACTCTGAGATAATCGGCATCCTGGAAATAATTCCATGTTCCATGCCCTTGTGTTCAGCCTGCACAAGAGGATGAGTAGAGGGATTCTGTAATGACTGTGTGATCGAGTCCAAAGAAGAAGGGTCACAGCTTTGAATATGCTGAGCTTGGAAAGAATAGAGCTGCTCAAGCATTCCTCCTGCTCCAGTGTCCGGGCAGAGCAGTGCCTCCTGCTCGGAGTTACCTCCAGCTGCTCCAGCTCCAAAGGCTGTGCAGGCACCTGAGCTGCAGCAGTTGCAGGAGCTCTGGTGATGATAATACAATTTCTGTTCTCTAACCCAGCCTGCACCTAAACATGTCAAAGATCAGAGATACTGGATTGCTGAATTGCTCTTTAGGTCTGAGGAGGGATTAAATGTGAATATGCAGTGCAGGAATATTTACATTAAACCAGTGAAAGGGGATCCTTTGCTGTTTGAGATTTGCTTCTGGTGATGAGGATGTTGATTGCTTTGTGTAGGATTAATACACTCATGTTGAGTGGAAAACAGCATAAGCAAAGGAGAAATGATTAGAGGTCATTTGTCTTCTGATCCTAACCTTGCCACAAGATTTTCTATCACCAAGGACAATTTGCTTCCTTTGTAAAATCCGCTTAGGATTTCTGATCCCTAAAGGAGTTAGAAAGCTATTTGTCAATCACTTCAGAAGTCTGGGAGATTTTTGACTGATTTATACTAGAGTATGAAGGATAATAAAAAGTAGTTGTAATAAAGAGAAGGCAAGACAAGCTTATTTCAGTTTTTGGAAGCATACTTGGTTGCATCTTTTAGTGTTGATTATGGGGTGGGAAGGATGGAGCTTCTCATTGTTGGGGGGCAAGGTTTGCATTTAAGAGCATCTCTAAATGAGCTCATAAAACTGCAAATTAATTAGATTTTGAGATCCACTGAAGCATTTGTTGGTTTTCTGTTATGGGGGAAAAAATATGATAGATTTCCCATTTAGTTGAAATGTGTCGTTTATTGGACAAATTGCTTATCCCAGGATAAGCCTAAATTTTGGATTTTTTCAGATAAACATCTTAGAAAAAGTCCATTAAGCTACTATTCCCAGGAGGAAGCTGCTGTGTGAAAAGTACTAGAAAGTTCCTACTGTGAGCAGCTTACAAACTAATTGTAGTGAGTCGTCCCCATAATGTTTGTGTTTGAGCAGCATTTCACACAGTGGGACTTTCATCCTGTTTGGGTCCTGTGGCCACTGCAGGTTAAACAAGTCCTCCCAGCACCTTTTGTTCTCTGAACACTTTCTGACATGTCAATATTTTTCTAATAACATCATGTCTGGGACTTCAAGCATTACTTCAGGTGTTGTCATGACCGGGCTGTGTGGAGATAGTTTCTTGTTTGCTCTGTTTTGCATCACTCTCACAATGGGGCAAGTTTAGCCCTTCCCCCTGACACATCACTGTGCAAAAATACTAATTTGGAACTCAGTTACCTAGAATCTTTCAGCAGACCTGCTTTCTTGGTCTGTTCACACAAAACATTTGAATAATTATGTAACCCTTTTAGCTTCCCAATTTTTTTTTTTGACGTTTGAATTCTGTTGTACTTTCTTCCTCTCTGATGTGATTAATCTAGGAGTCTTTCATGCACTTGTGACAGAACATTTTGGGTCTTGTGGTGCTGAAAAAGCTTGCCAGCTACCTGACGTGATCCATCACAGTCTGCAAGCTTATGGCAAAGAATTCCATAATATGCACGTTAATTGTGCAAACGACACCTTGTTTTGCTCTCTGAAGATGACAGAGTCAGCATTGGTTCAGTTAAGGATGAGTTAGAATAACGTTTGTGCAGTTTAAGTCTGTGATTTAAACTGGGCTTTGCAATGTGGAAAAAAGAAGGGTGGTCTTTAATCCTTTAAGACTGGATTTCAGTTCATTTGGGATCATCTCTTCAAATCAAAGCGCTGTGGTGATTATGGATACTTCACTTTACTTATGTGCCCCAGCAATGCTTTAACGATTTCTCATTTCATTGACATGAACCTTTTATATTGTCCTTGAGATGGCAGAAGATGTCCTGAAACACACTCAGTCTTAATGCTGTCATTAGAAATTAGTATTTTGATAAAATGCTTTCTTTTGAATATGGTATCTCACAGGTGCAGCTTGTTGGTTTGGATGAAGAGAGCTCAGAATTCATTTGCAGGAACACCTTTGATCACCCCTACCCCACCACAAAGCTGATGTGGATCCCAGACACCAAGGGAGTCTACCCAGACCTGTTGGCCACCAGCGGTGACTACCTGCGAGTGTGGAGAGTGAGTAAATCCTCCCTAGGAAAAGATGAACCATGACATGAATTGTGTTACATATTGATCTCTTTTTCACTCGAGACAAGAGTTTCTTCACTGCAATAATGTCACTATATGAAGACTATAGGAGAAGCAGAATTATCATGGTAATTGCTGTCATAATCAGCTTGTTGAAAATCAAGTTGGTGGTTGTGTTTTCCAGAGCTTTAGGATATAAAGCTGAGAGGAAAGAAACCTGGGATTAACTCCTAATGTTTTGTGCCAGTGGAACAAATCAGGTGATGTTGCTTTTTAAGTCAGATGTTTCATTTTCTCTAAAGGTGGGTGAAACCGAGACCCGGCTGGAGTGTTTGCTGAACAACAACAAGAACTCGGATTTCTGTGCTCCACTGACATCATTTGACTGGAATGAAGTGGATCCTTACCTGTTAGGTGAGACTGACAAAATGTTATGTTTTTGGCACAGTTTTGAATTTAGTCTGATGAAGTCTGGGCTGTAACTGCTGCTGTGTCACTGCATGTCCACTGGTTAATCTGATAGTTAACCACAGATTGCTGCATCATAGAAGCTGCCCTTGTCTTATGTAAAAAAAATAAAAACAATCATCTCATGGAGACTTTTTTGTTATTGAAAGGTGCCCTGCCCAATGCGGAATGGGTCACTCAGGTTGGGGTAGGGACATTTGGGGATAGGGAGTCTTGGCCTTCAGGGCTGGTGAGCTGTTATTGCAGTGCCAAGTAAGGATGTGCGTCAGCTCTGTGATTTATTTTAGAGTGTTCTGGAGTGGATATAAAACTGCACTGAGTTGTGTGTTTTGTGAAGCCATTTCAGCAGCAGGAGGAGAGCCAGGAGTCCTTAATTCAGTTGGAGGAGGGGGCTGAATGCTTAAGGTTTAATTATAGCCTACGGGACAAATTGTGAATCCAAGATGACTGATCCAGAGGTTTGTTTCCCAGAAGAGAACAGCCATTTATGTCAGGGGGATTTGCCCAGAGATTAACAGTGATAATATGTCTTAGTAATTATTTACTACATGATTTTTTTTTTGTGTGTTACGTCTCTCATCTCTTAAGAGCTTTTACTGCTAACCCCACCTTCGGTCCACAGCAACAATCAATTAATAATAACACGCCATCACAACACTGATTGAATTTGGGGTTTGGCATGCACGAGAGACATACAGGGTGGGAAAGTTGATCTCAGAGTTGCATCGGGTTTCTGAATAGATTGAAGCAGACGTGAGCTATTTACACTTTATTCCTGTGTGGAAGGCTATTTCTGCAGCTAAAAGGTTTGGGTCATTTAAATGCATGGAAGACTGCTGGCTGTTTGACATTCTTGATTTTAATTCTATGCTGTTCTCATGGCTGTTTTGATCTGTAGACATTGGGGGATGTTACATTAATCCAGGAAATTATTAAATGATTTGTGACAATATAAATTTTGCTAATAGAAGTGGTTTTGTTTCAGGTACCTCTAGTATTGACACAACCTGCACTATTTGGGGTCTGGAGACAGGACAGGTTCTGGGAAGAGTAAATTTGGTGTCTGGCCACGTGAAGACCCAGCTTATTGCACATGACAAAGAGGTGATGGGGGGTTTTGATTGTTTACATCGCATCTTTTTAAAGCAGTAGAAAAGGAACAGAACTTTTCCTTTTTCCTCCTTTTTTCTTGAACAATCTAATGATTCAAAAAGAATCATTCGTGTAAGTTTGTATACAGTTTTTCTAAGATTATATACAGTTTGAGTACCTAAATACTGTTGGCTATCGAAATAATTCTTTTTACTCATCATAGACTCTTGACTTAAGAACATGCTTGTTTTACCAGATTGTGCTCCAGAATATTGTAGAAAAATTAGGTAAAACATCAAATTAGATTTGAGATCAACCGCATATCAAAGGCAATAAACAGCTTGCAAAATTCTTTCATTTTAACATTTTACTTTTCAATGTAAAAAACTCCAAGTCTGGGAAATCGATATGTTTTAGCTTCAGTGAGTGATACTATAATTACATAAACATGTATTTCCGCATTTTGGCAAGTGTAATAACTGAACAGTTGCAGGAAACATCAAGTATTTGAGAGGCTGTGTCACAGTGAAATGTGCCGTCCCTGCCTGCGCTGCACTCCCCAGGTGTGGAGCTGAGGCTGTGCTTTGTGCAGGTTTACGACATCGCCTTCAGCCGCGCGGGCGGGGGCAGGGACATGTTTGCCTCGGTGGGTGCCGATGGCTCGGTGAGGATGTTCGACCTCCGTCACCTGGAGCACAGCACCATCATCTATGAGGACCCACAGCACCACCCGCTGCTGCGTCTCTGCTGGAATAAGCAGGATCCCAACTATCTGGCTACGATGGCCATGGACGGGATGGAGGTAAGGCAGCGGCTCATCTCCCCTCGGTGCTGTTGGTGATTTTCTGGGGGCGGTGGCTTGATACTAATTTATAGCCAGGTATTTAGGGTAAGGGGGCAGTGTCAGTACCCGAGGTACGATTAAGGACCGGTTCTTAGTGCACTAAGGAGTTAAAGAGGTGAGTTTGGCATTAAAAGCTTGAGCCTTATGGCTTGTATATATTTCAGCTGATTTTTAAGAGGAGTCTGTGAGCAGCTGGGCAATAATTTTCACATAAAATCTTAACTGCGGGTGTTTTAGTCACCTTGTTCTTTCCCAGTCCAGTTTTGGTTTTGTTACCAGGGCTGCTTCAGGGAAGCACAGTTTGTTTGCCTCTGTGGCCTGACTCACAAGTCCCCTGTGAGGTCTAAGTTCTTTTGAGACACATGACACACCGACCAACTGGAAGCTGTTCTTTAGGAACAGGGCTTGCTTTAGGAAAGAGCCGTGTTTATAGCCTTACCTCAAAATATTTAGTATTTTGAATAAATTAATTTTTAAAAATGCAGTTTATTAATGTAGCTGGTTTTTGTTTCTGAAGGTTGTGATTCTAGATGTCAGAGTTCCGTGCACCCCTGTTGCCAGGTTAAACAACCACAGAGCATGTGTAAATGGAATTGCCTGGGCACCTCACTCTTCTTGCCACATCTGTACAGCAGGTAAGTGTGACCTACAGGGGAATCTCAGAGTCTTTCACTGCATTTGCGAAATCCTCTTCATCCTAAAGTATATGCGGTTCTCTGCTTGTCTTTTGCTAAAGAATACTTGAAGTTTGGCAGCCCTTTATTAGTGACTTTCCTAAAACATTACAGAAACAGACACCTACTAGAGTTTATTGTGTGGAAGTGGTGAGCCCAGTACCCAAACTATGCATCAGCTCTGGCTAAGCTGTGTTATTTTAATGCTCCTTAGCTTTTTTGCAATCCAGTTCCTAAATGTTTTCTACTGTTATGAGTTCTGTTGGTCGTTTGTTTTTCAGCTCTGTCCTAGATAATGTATAATGATCCAAGTTTATTTTGTTGGAGCATAATTGTGTTGTTGTAACTGGCTTGAATATGAATCAGAACTGGAGCAGCCGTATCTTATCTGGCTCCTTAGGCTGTAGGCCTGTTGTATGGAGATATTGTTACACTCTGACTGTACTTGCATTTCTTGTCTCTGTGCAGCGGATGATCACCAGGCTCTCATCTGGGACATCCAGCAAATGCCTCGTGCCATTGAGGACCCGATCCTGGCCTACACAGCCGAGGGAGAGATCAACAACGTACAGTGGGCATCCACCCAGCCAGACTGGATAGCCATCTGCTACAACAACTGTCTGGAGATCCTCAGAGTCTAACTTTGCTGCTTCATGCACAGTGAGGCAGGGCTGTGTCATTCCCCCTCCCCTCTAAAGTAAGAACACCACCAGTCAAGTGGCCAGTATCTGTTGTTGCTTTGCATCTACTGTTACAAGAAACTGTTACAAGAATTGATGGCAGGGGTCTCCTGTCTCTCAAGACTCTAAAATGCAGAGACGTGCTGAGCCTCTTGGACCTTCTGGGTTCTGGTTTTCTTGTTGAATTCTTTTTCCCTCAGTAAAGGTTCTGTATATTTGTTTGTTGACTGTATTAATAAGCTTGCAGGCTTTTACGTTGCTGCATACGTCCATGTGTTTGTCAGCCAGCTGAGGCAGCACATCAACCAGTTTAATAGATGCAGGTGCAAAACAAGGTGGGGGAAAAAGACAATGATGTTAACAGCCACCTTGGCAGGAATCGATCATTCCTGTTGTTGCTGCCTCTAAACTGTTTAAACGTTTGTATGTTTTTTATATATTGGGCTAACTTTCTATTGAGTAAGGTTTTTCTCCCTAATTCTTACTTTTGATATGTGATCCACTTCCATATGTCCAAAGCAGGACCTGTTCATGGATACAAACCACAGTAACACTGCAGGCTCCCTGGCAGTAAAGGCCTGCCAGAATTAACTGTTGCCTTGGCTCCCTGTATCTGGTGACCTGGGCAGAATTTTCTGGTGCTGTGAAGTACAAGTACTTGTTGCACAATTTCTTTACGCTTTTCTGATGCTCAAGGCAGTTGTTACTATGGTAGGTCTTATTTTTAAATTCTAACTGAATTTGTGTGTATGCTGCAGTTGTGTTAGCAAACAGGGCAGTGATAGGTTGAGAAAGAAGATCCGTGCATGGCGTGAGCTCCCAGGAGGTAAACAACTCCTGAAAAAATGTATTTGTAATGGACTTGGGATTGACACTTCCAATCAAATTATTTCCCCTTGGAAGACTTACAATATCTAAATCAAAATAAAATGGTTTCACACTTTCTAGCTTGCTTGATTGGCAGATAATATGAGCAAGATTTTGTGGTTAGGCTGTTACTTTAGAGGTTGTGTTTGGCCTGTGTTCCTGGGAGGTCTTGAAGGGAGTGCAAAGCAATCTTTTTGTGAAGTGTATTTGCTTTGTATTGCCAGGTCTTGTTGAATGAACGAGACAAGTCAGAAAAGCTGGTCTGCTATCCAGAAGAAAGCTGGTTTTTTGAAAGAAATTACTCCCTAATGCGATGCACAAAGGTGGATTTAGAAGGAAAGAAACTGTGTCATTGAGGCCAGGGTTTGGGACTTGTCATCCTCCTGACTTTGGGGGATGTGCCAGAGGGTTTCTCTTTGGAATAGTGGATCACTCTACAGTAATACTGTTCAATGAAAGCTGAGTGGATTAGGCAAGATAAAAATCTTTGTTGAAGTCTTACTGTAACACAGGTCCTGTGCTGAGGGCTCTGCAGTGCTCTCTGATGAAGACATGACAGCCAGAGCTGGTCTGGAAGGGTGTGCAGCCCAGTTTCCATGTAAATGTCAGAAACCATCAAAATTTTTTCCACCTAATGAGTATTCACCTGCAACTGGAGGCAGTTTATAAATAGTAGGACACTGGCAAACTTGGATCTTGTCAGTTTATGCAGGAAAGGCAAGTTGGGAAAGCAGTTGCTGTGGAACAGTGAAGCTGACACTGAGAACACTGTCAAATACGGAACAGAATCTGCAAAGTTTTGTCATTCTGGACGTAGAGAAATACTCTGCTGCAGGCTGCTTCTCACCATGGAGCTCAGAAAAGCATTGCCTCAGGAATTTGATAGGAATTCATTAGGGACAGCTTTATTCCATCACTCCTTTTGTTCGCAGAGAACCAAGAGACTCTAACACTGTTCAAGCTGATGTTTTGTCAGTGGCACTCTGTGTTCAGTTGTGGGATTTCTGACAAAGCTTGATTTGACTTGAAGGTCAATTTTTGTTATTAGCAGCAGTGCTGAGAGTTGTGTGTTCCACGAACAGGCTTTAGCTAGATGTCAGAGCAGTGTTAGCCAAACAGTTAGTTATCACTTTTTACAACAGCACTTTGTCTGAAAAAAACAGAAAAAACTTCTGCGGAATGAAGTGAAAATTGGGGTTTTCTTAGCAGGAGCAGCTAATGGCATTCACAGCTTTAGGAGTCATCTGAAATACATTCACAGGCTCATCGTGCTCTGTTTAATTACAAACGGCAGGCAAAATGTGCTGTTACTAAGAGGGAACTACCTGCAGTGTTAGTACTTTCCATGCCCCCTTTTTGCTTCAAAGTTTATTCCTGTACAGATGGCACAAGTCAAAGATGAATGCTAAGAGGATGAGAAGTGAGCTTGTATAAAGGGACTCATAGTTTGAATAGCCAGGTAGATTCTGCTTCTGTTGGAAAGCAGTCCTGTTGGGGACCTGAAAGAGGATCCAGTGTCGGTTCTTCCATCCATAAAACTGCTTGAAGTCTATTTGTGAAATTGTGTGCTTATTCCAAACACATCAAAGGCAAGTGAAGGAATCTTGGAGGCTCCAGTGGATTCTAAATAAAGCCTATATCCTGTTTGTTTAGCCAGTTGGGATACCTTCTGGATCTGCAGCATATTGCTTTGGGCATAATCCATTGTCATTCCTCACATGAAATTACATTTTAAATCACTAGAGACTGTTTTGGCACAGGGAAATGATACTTAAAATAACCTCAGAGAAGTCACTTGAAAGGATAATGAGTGAAAAGACATGAAAATCCTCATGGACGAGATGTTCTGTAGTGCAAATGGCACTTCCATGTAGACAAGGAAGGGAAAGACTTTGGTGCCCTTCTGCCAGCAGCTGCTGACCCAGTGACAGGGAGGGAATGCTCTGCTTGGTGGGCTAGGTTCATCTGCAAGATAAAACAAACCCTGACACTTGTCACTGGAGCCTGTGAATTGAAATATACAGTTCATCACATTTCACCTGCTTGACATTCAATTATGTTGGGTGTAAAGCCCCCATAAGCACTATTTTCCCCCAAAGTTCATGAAAAGAAATACTTTGATATTTAATTTCTGTTATTTGGTGCTTACTGCACAAGCAGAGCATGCAGAACAGCTGCTTGCGAATACCTCATGGTTTTTGAGTAGAAAGTAACATTAAGGGAAGAGTGAACACAGGTGAGGCAAGCAAAGCAGAAAAGCACGTGCTGTTGTTGGTACAGGCCAGCCTGATTCTGGGACAGAAATACTTCTGAGTTAAGTAGTTCTGTATCACTTCTCCAGTTAATTAACTCAAGATGCTAAACTATTGTTTGGTTGTTATGTTCTGTTTAAACCAAGCTTTCCACAGATTCCTACTATTGTGTGGGCAACCTGCTGACTCTCAGCCAGGAGATGTTGACGATATAAAACTTGGTAGTGAGGCGAAAACCTGCAGCAAACAAGTTGAATGTTGAATTAGTGTGTAGTGTGCCAACTCTGTGAATTGCCTAAATGAGGGGGGGCTATGGTAACTTGCATCTATGGGAATTGTACTTGTGTGTGCAGGGATTTAAAAGGCAAGGATTTGAGTGCTTTGACAATCTATTTAGAAAGAAAACACAGTGGTTTCAAATTATATGAAAGACTGATAAAACAGGTTGTTCCTTATGGAACCTTGAAATGTATTTAACGGGGGAGGCATTGCCTCTCATAAGTCAAAGTTAATGATCCTTTCAGAACTTAGCAGTAATTACTCTCCTGAATGTTCTGGATAATAGTAAAAAGCTCTATTTTTGCCTGGTGGTGCAATGAGAAGCTGCCTCAGTCTCAAGTGTAGATCATAGCCTGCCAGAGACCAGGTGAGGGGAGGAGTCTGATGTACGGAATTCACAGATGTTCTCGTGCTTGCTGTCAATGTAAATGAAGAGCTGAGTGTGTCAGTTTTGTTCTCTTGCAGATGGCACTTTAACAAGTATATTTTTGGTAAGATTAGGAGGAGAGTCATCTTTTCCTCAGCCCTTGTAGGGTAGGCATTTGTCCGTGTTGTGTAGAAAATGTTAAATATGACCGTCACCAAAATCCAAAACTGGGGTCATCATAGTGGACCCTCGCTTGTTTCTACTGAAAGCCAAAAACATGAGCACTTGACAAGACTGTAAATGTTAAACTGAAGCTTCATGTTCTGAAACTGGCACTGTCCTGTAAGGCCAACCCGAGGGACGTAGTGCTGCGTGTCCCCCAGAGAGTCCTTTTTGTTTAGGAACTTAGTGGCGTTTGGGAATCCTCTTCTTTACGATCGGAACATGATGATGGCAGTGCCGGGTTGGTTGTGTAGGGATGTGCCTGGATTCTTTGGATAACTTAAATTTTGTGAGAGAAAAAACGCAGCTGGTGCCTGTAAATTCACACAGCCTAAAACATTGAACTGGCCAGCTTGTTAGTGGTGTTTTAACTCTTTCCAGATGCATTGGAGAGATGGACAGCAGCACAGGCAAGCTCTGGGCTCAGCAGATTGCACAGTTTCAGTCCCATCAAAGTCCTAAAGGGTTGAGTTTTCCCACTGCTTGTAGCAAAGTGGTCCCACCACCTCAAATGTACGCTGTTATCCTGTCAGGTAACGCAAATGCTCTGTAACAAGTGTTTCCTGCTTTCTACTCTCAGACCAATATTCCAGAGCAAGCCTGTACTTACTGTTCTGTGGACATGGAAAGCAATGAGCAAGGTACTGTCAACTCTGTCCCAGTTTCTCTTGATCTTTGCAGAGAATCCAGGGAATTAATTGTATGTGGCACTTACAGAGCACTTTCTGATGCAGCTGTACTTCCCCTGCTTACCCAAGAAGAGTCAGAAATGTTTCATTCTTGAGGGTATTGAGGAGAGTTTAGGATGCCCCGACTCGGTTTGTTTTCAGGAAGAGATCTCCAGAACTTCCAATCAGCACCTTTCGCCGGCACTAAAAAGAACAGTAATTAAAAATGCAACTTAATGCCCAGTCACTGAAGGCTCATCTGGTGATTCATGGCAGACACCAGATGCAAAGGCACTTGTGAGAGTTGCTGCTGCCTGTTTCAGGTGATGAGTGTGTCTGCCAAGGACCTCAGTGGCCTTTTGTGCAGCCTCTGATACTCAGCATCAAGTGAGAATTTCTATAATCATAAAAATCATTACAATTATCTCACTGGCTTCCATCAAGTTTGTTTCTTTTCAGGAAATCTAACAAAATGAAGAAAAAAAGCTATTCCCTGAAAAAATATTGTGGCCATGGGTAGCTGTAAACCCATGGTCCAGTTCCCATCCCTTGGAGTTTGCTTTCCATGTGCAACACGTGCAACTCCAGCCCCCTCGTAGTGCTGAGGGTGGGTCTGTGGGATCTTAGCAAGGCAGAAAGGCGAGAACCAGAGCAGGACAGAGTCCCAGTACAGCTGGAAAAAGGTATGTTGCTTTTTTTGACAACTTGGGAAATAGGAATTATGAAATCTACTATTTAAAAAGAACCTTTTTTTAACCCTTGGGTTGCTAGCAGTGTAAAATGTAATTTAAGTCCATTGCACCGAAGCATTTTTGTTACCGGTAGCCGAGTAGATGTTACTTTTAGGTGTGTTTTCCCTTCTGCTCTTCCCATTCACAGTCCCATTGTGGTAATTTCCTGAAGGTGTAATCTTTGTAGCATGATTGTATAAACATCCATATGAGATTCCTGACTTCTTGTTCTCACTAAAGTATGTTAAAGCAATAGTAATTTTACTTCTGTCCTTTTCTCCACCTGCAACTTCGCTACTATTCTGTCCTAGAGGAATCCCAGTATCCTGCTATTCAACAGACATACGTTGTTGACATGGATAACTGCAGTGTCCCTATATTCCTTTATTTTTATGGAGAAAATATAAAAGGGTTTGTTACAATGGATTTTAACACCTGAGTCGTGGAACCATATTGTTGAAACTCTGTAAATTTTAAGGCAATTTTCTGAACTCGCTTGAAAGTGGAATGTTGCATCCTTTTATGCTATTTCCTGCTTCCTATGTAGTTTTATTCAGATTTTTTAACCTTCTTTCTAAGTTTCAGCCTCCTGTGTATTAGGTACAGTATTTTCTGCCTTTCATACTTTGTAATAAAAACGGAACATTTGTAGATTGACTGCAGTTCACTGTGTGATGAGTGAAAACCTGGGGGGGAACTTCATTTCTTCTGTGTGGAGTTTGTTGCTATAAGAGGAGGCTGATTGCTTTGCCTTGTCTCTGCAGAGCTGGTGAAGTGTATTGATCCCTCATCCTACAAATACCCAAACAAAGTTGATAATTCCAGCTACTCTTAAGTTGCAAGTTTCCCCAAATAATTACATTACTAGGAACCCAGTCACAACAGAACTCCAGTAGAATGGTTAATGCAGCTGTACATTAAATATTTGCTTTCTTAAAAAGCTGCTGGGGGATCCCTGTATTCCAGTGTTGTTTTTGCTCATGTTTTCCAACCCTTTGCTTGTTCCCTGCACAACAAATGGGAATTATCTGCTGTGTGGTTTTGTTTTTAAGACAAGGGGAAGAGGGATTTTTTTTTAGAATTCAAGTAATTAGTCTCTGAGGGGTTTTGAATATAGGCAAAGTGAAGACAAAGCAATTGGGCACTTCTGTAGCTTTAAATCTCTCCTGCGCAGGATGACCTCTCTTAAAGGGTGTTTTTTCCACACACTCGGTCACTGCTGTCGTGTCTGGAACTGGGACCAAGAGGCAAATAGGGTGGCAGAGCTTGGAAATTTGTACCTTGGGCCTTGGCAAGCAGGACTGATTACTTCATTAAGTATTTAGATTAACTCTAGTTCAACTAAACGGTTGGATTTCTCTCTAATTCTTTGTGTACTGCTTTGAAATAAAAGCTTGTTAAGCTTCATGACCACAGTGGAAAGAGTTGCCTGCAAAGATGCTGCAGTGGTTTTTAAGCTATATATGGACTTCGTGTTAGTAACCCCTGCTCAGAAAAGATACTTTTTTTCTACGAACTGTTTGTCTTTTACCCTAGAAATGTATTTGCATCCTCATAGATTATTTTTCCCCCTGGATCTGTGCTTTGGAATGCTCCAGAGAAACTTTCTCAGCTTCCACTATGGTGGAAGGAGGCAGCTTGTGCAAATTGGAACAGTGCAAAAAGTGCTGGACTGGTAGATAATGGGAGAAGCGGGTTGCCTGTCAGTGGGGCAAAACAAGTGCCATAAAATGATGTAGAATGCAGGTAGAAAAAAAGGCAAGAGGTTCTCCTTTTTGTAAATACTAAGGAACAGCCAACATCTGGCACAGCTGTCTGGCTCTGTGACCTTGGGAAAGTCCCTGCTCTGATACCAGCTGTGAGTGAAAAGCACATAATCAATCAGTGATCAGTAAATGGCTCGAAAATACTCGAAAGAAAACCTTCGTGGTAACACAATACACAGCAATAAGTGTAGAGAAAAAGTGGTGTCTGAGATTATTCTGGGGCCTGTGACTGGAAGAAGCACTTAATTTTGAGCTTTTTCATTCGTGCTGTTTTAGAAACAGTCCAGACTGCCAGCTCAGGGAAGTAATGATCTAAAAGCATATAATATTTTTAGCGTTCTTCCTCCCCTTCCCTCTCTAATTTTGCCATTCCAAAGGCAGAACAGCTCCTGTTTTTTAACCAGCTTCAGAGCCCCCTCTGCTGGAATGCTGTTGGCAGCCAGGCCCAGCCCTTGGCAACAGGACAGGTACAGGTGCACACCTGCTCCTCCCGGCTGAGAAAGGCTGCTTCAGGCGTGCGCTACAGGAGTTTCACATGATTCGTGTCTTCTGCTGGGGGAGAGGCAAATTTGGGCCCGTATATATCCTGCCATGCTGTCCTGGAGTAGGATAATGGTGATAGCGTTCCATTCACTTTGTTCTCAAAGCTGAGAATGCAAGAAATTGTTAGGAGAGACAGAACTGCCTGGAATTAGTGAGATCACTCTCACATCTGCAGAAGACAGTGCAGAACTCTTTCATGCATCCTTTGAAGATTGGATACCCCATCCCTGGAAGTGTGTCCCAGGCCAGGCTGGACGGGGCTTGGAGCACCCTGGGACAGTGGAAGGTGTCCCTGCCCATGGCAGGGGTGGCACTGGATGGGCTTTAAGGTCCTTCCAACCCGAACCATTCTGGGATTCTCTGGTTCTATGTACAGGGTTTCTCCTCCTTGCCCCCTTCTGCAGCTGTGGAGTCCAAGATGTAGAATAAGGAAGTTTTGCCTTGGGACAAGGCTCAGCCTGGAGCCTGCTCAGCTCCCCAGGAAGGATGTGTCTACCTAAACAAGAAGGGAAACAGGAAGGAAAGAAGAAATAGTACATCTGAGCAGCAAGGAAAAGAGGCTCTTTGGGTCAGGTATGCTTCAGAAAATGGAAATACTACCAAAATAGAAAATAAGATGATGGCATAGTGATTAAGACTAGGAAAAGATGCTAGGAGTTAAATCCCAAAGGTCTAATCCAGACTTCCTGTGTAACTTTTAACAAGTCACTGTCTCTCTATGCAATGCCTT
This sequence comes from Gymnorhina tibicen, assembly GCA_013399875.1. Classification (NCBI taxonomy): domain Eukaryota; kingdom Metazoa; phylum Chordata; class Aves; order Passeriformes; family Artamidae; genus Gymnorhina; species Gymnorhina tibicen. The sequence continues at coordinate 301,143 of VXAZ01008602.1, forward strand.
TAAGTCCCTAAAATAGGGATTACACTTCCTTTTCTTAGCTGATGCTGTGTGACAGCATTAAACAATTAGGCCTTATAAAGTTCCTTTAAAACAAATGGGCTAACTGGAAACATAGGAGTTCCTGGAAAGTCTCTGTGCATATCTTTACTGATGATTTTACATTACATGGCAGAAAATCTGAATAAATTCAAGAATTAAGTATGTTCTGCAGTGCTATTTACAAGAGTGAAGCTTTTCTGTGGAAAGCTGCAGCTTTGGAAGGATGTGGGCAATCCAAGTGGAAAACCACGGAATATCAGCTGGTGTAAAACAAATAACCTGATTCTCATCAGGAACTGTAGTGGCAGGACAAGGGGAACTGGGTTCAGACTGACAGAGAAAAGGATTAGATGGGCTATTGGGAAGAAATTCCTCCCTGTGAGGGTGGGGAGGCCCTGGCACAGGGTGCCCAGAGCAGCTGTGGCTGCCCCTGGATCCCTGGCAGTGCCCAAGGCCAGGCTGGACGGGGCTTGGAGCAGCCTGGGACAGTGGAAGGTGTCCCTGCCCTGGCAGGGGGTGGCACTGGGTCTTTAAGGCCCCTTCCAACCCAAACCATTTTGGGATTCTGTGATTATGCAGAAAACCAGTGCAGTATTAAGTGCACAGTTAAAGTCAGAAAGGAATTACTCTTTTTTTTCTCAAGTTACACAAAAAAAGGGGCACTTATTTTGGTAGAAAGTTGGATTCCAGTTCAGGAAGGATTTACCAGCTTGTCGAGGAAAAAAAAAGAAAAGGTGTGAGGGTCTGCAATGGTCCAAAAAAAGTCCTGGTGGCACTTGCATGTAGATAGTGATGTGAGAATGTCTGTAAAATGGGGAAACCACAAATCAAGAGATAAAATTGTTGGTTTACACATGAGGCTTGACAGGTGGGTGAAGTGATGAGCTGTTAAGGACAAATCATTCTATTTTCAATTTGGTAAAGGGGGGAAGAAAAGCTTCAGTGAAATCCAGACACCCTGGGCATTTGGAGATGGGAAGAGCAAGTTCCACCAGGGTGGGTGTCTCCTACCATCTGCCAGGAGCTCCTGGCTCCTGTCACAAGCTGCCACTCGCCAGTCTAATATGTTTGGGACTCAGTGAACCAAGTTTCTACACAAAGGACATGGAATCATTCTCATTTAACAGGACTTCAACTGAGAGTTTTATGTGCAAACATGTAGGAACTGCAAGATAGGCAAAAATAACAAGTGGTGAGGTGATGATGGAGAGGTTTGAAATCAGGGCTGGTGTCGTGGGGAACTGATATTAAATTTCTGCCTCCCAGGGCACGGGGTGGGCTCTTCCCTCTCTTAGAAAAGCCTTTTTCTAATGATCTTGGCACAAAGAACAAGCATTAAAATCAGATCTGGTGATGAACAGAAGTGGGAGGTTTCACTAATATGAGGGAACTGGAGTATCTTGGAGATTGGATGACTGAAGAGTGAGAAGTAGAGATGAGATGAAATGTAGCCGCAGAGAGTACAAGGATGTGAATTTATGGACAAGGAGAAATTTGTGAAGGAAACCGAGAGTGTTTTATTGGAAATTAGTGAGGAAGGGAAACTGAGATTTAGTGGTTGATAAAGGATAGTGATGAGCCATCATGAAGCTGTGAAAAAGCATGTCAAAAAGTGGTTCCAAGATCGGTAATGATGCTGTCGAATGAGAGAGGAATTCAACTTGGAACAGGGGCAAAAAGCTACCAGGATGATACCACAAATACAAGGCTTGTATTAAGGAGGGAAAGTGGCTGGATTTCCATTTCAATGAAGCCTGAAAGGAGATATGATCTGCTTTACAGCAGATACAGCGCGGGCAGAGGGACAAAATCTGATTTTTCCTTTCTGGGACCCGGCCCACGGGCGGGGCCGCGCCGCCGTCCGTCACTCTGATTGACAGCTTAGGGGGCGTGGTCTGTCGTGCCCCGCCTCCTGGGGACGAGGGGGCGTGGCTCTGCCGCGGCGCACCGGGCCCCCGTGATTGACAACCGGCTCCGCGGGGAGGCGGGGCGGGCGGCGCGGCTGCTCACGCGTCCATTGGCCGGCAGCACCGTCGTGTGGGCGCCCCGGCGGCGCTGATTGGCGGGCGGCGGCGGGTGCCGCTGTGATTGGCAGGAGGCGGTGGGTGCGCGGCGGCCGCCGAGCGGTTTGTTTTGCGGGCGGCGGCGGCGGGACCGGCCCGGACGGACCGGGGGGGCCCGGGACGCACCGGGAGCGCCCGCGCC
>VXAZ01008602.1:303522-386307 GCA_013399875.1 Gymnorhina tibicen
GGCTGGCGCGGGGCGCTCGGGCCGGTGCGCGGCCCCGGGAGCGCCGGACGGAGCTGCCGCGGCCGCGCTCCCCGCGGGCGGTCCCCGGGCATCGGCAGCGCCGCGGGGAAATGGTGGATTTTCGCGGATTTGGTTAAAATGGTAAAAATCGGTTTACGGAAAACGTGCCGTGCCCCGGGCTTTTACTAAACTTGGCCAGACAGAGCCGGCGGGGATCAGCGGGTCGGGCTGAGCTCAGGGAGCTCTTTCAGCCTCCAGGAGAGGCTGGCTCTTCTTGAGACGGGAATTGTTGTGCTCCAGCTTAACTGGGAAAATTTTTGGTATTAATCGCACCTTCGGAGTCCATCAAAATAGATTTTCCTTTATGGAGCTCTCCTTGAGTTCTCATTTGCCATTCTTAGCCCAGACAGCAACATGTAAAAACAAGCAAAGGAGTTGGAAGAGCTCTTCTTCAAGAGGAAAACGTTGTTATGAGGAGTTGCCATGACTGAGTTTGATTGATTAATTCAAATTAATTTGGATTTGGACTGTATGTCCTGCGTAAAGAACTGCTTATGGAGGGGGTCGGTCTTGTGTTTCCTAATTTCTTTTTCAGCCTAAAGAGGGGTGCTAGAATTAAACTTTTAATTGCTCTAAACCAGAACCTGCTCATATTTGCATATTGGCAAGGAAATTCCTACTGTTTAAGTGTGGAGTTTCATGGCTTCGTGGGCTATAGTTTTAATGTTTCTTCCCTACGACCAAGTTTAGTTTTCTAAGACTCTCCTTCATTTAGTCTATGTGCATAATTAGCTTTTATACTTTAAATTCAAAAAGCTTTGCAAATGTTACTCTACAACTGCTTCAGTATCTCTTTACTCTGCTTTGATTTGGTAAATACAACAAATTCATGCAAATCCATCACTAGATTTCTCTGCTACAAACAGAGCAGTAGTGCAATCTGCTCTGTTTAGAGCAGCAAGGTGGTTCATAAACTTAAAGTGGTTTAGAAGTAGGAAGTTGGATTTCCATGAAAGTGTTTTCCAATGGCAGTTGCACCTGTTTTTGTAAACATGTGAGTGCAGAATGGAAAAATACAATTTCATGGACCACTCCACCATAGCATTGTGTGTATCGTGGCACAGCTGCAAGCAGATCCCTTTATAATGGGGAAAACCTAAATTCGTTCAGCAACTGTGATCAAATAATCTGATTAATAATGGATAATGGGTTGTATATCACACTCTGATTTTCTTTAATCTGGTGTTTTGTAACCCACCTGAAGGACATTTGGGATGGTTGATGTCAGAGTTTGCTGGAGCTCCGGTGGTTCAGCCGGGGCTCACCTGGAGCCGTTCCGAGCCCTGCACAGCCGGGACAATTCCTGAGGTTTATTTCCCTCCAGACACTCCTTGGCAGGCTTGAGAATGGAGATCTTTGGGGTCCCTGCCTCTCGCACGCGCTGTACCTGCGCAGGGGTGCTGGGTTTGGGTGTGCAGGCCCTGCTCCCTCCGGCCGTTCCCTCGATCCGCTCGGCTTTCCTGCCCGTGTCACTTCCTTCCCTTGGCTCACACGCACCCACTGACACCCGTGGGAGGAGCGGGGCTGAGCCTGCAGGTTAGGACCGGCTCAAATCTCAAATCCCAAATCCCAGTCTTTTCCTTTAATTTGTGAATGAGAAGAGGGATCCCGAATATATCGCACAAGGATCAGCCTCGTAGAGCTCTCTGATTTTCCCTCTCGCTCTACAGACCAGGTCGTTGGTGATTTCCTAAAGCTTGGGCACAGCAGCATTTTGGTACCACTAAAACTGCCCCCAGCAAAGGACTCGAAATGAAACTCTTTTCAAGACTTTTTTGACACCTTTAACATAGACACAATTTGTCTAAAATTTCCTCATTGCCCCTGGATCTGCCAGTCACTCACCCAAACCAGCTTTGCTGTTGTGGTGGTAGATAACAAATACAAAGATTTATTCACTTTTTTCTCTTTTAAACCAATGTGGCATCGTGTCTCCCACTATCACACCACATAAAACGTGATCCTGGGTTAGGGGTGTTCACAGACTTCCTGTTTTTATCCATGTGCAGATACTTTTGCTGTTCTAACTTTGTGATTTTTTTTTTTTTTCCAAAACTGTTTCCATTTCTGACTTGTTCGGGCCTGTGTAACAAACCACGGATTTGTTGAAGTAAATGCTTTGTGGAGAGGAATAACTTTCTCTGTGAGCAGCAGTTTGCTTTTATCGAAGTTATAAAAATCCTTGAGTGTAGTTTTTAAAACATGAAAAGCATTTCCTGGACAACGTCTTTCCCGCACAAAGCAGAACTGTGTTTCCCAGACCTACTGGAGACCAGGCAAAACAGGGTCTCTCAGTGCGCTCCAAAAATTGCTTCGTTTTCATTTGTAGCAGCTTCTGCATTGTGTGATTAATGTAACGCTGCTCCACGTGCTTCTCCAAGGCAGTCTATGGAAATCCTCTGTTTGGATGGAAATAAAGGAGTATTCATGCTTTTCAGCATTAAATCCATCACAGTGCTGTCCTCACCGGAGACAATTTTTCCCTACACAAGCTCAGATCAATATTTGACTTTATTTTATATTTTTAAGAGATAAATACTCTGTCATGTCCTACCTCATCAACATAGAGATGAATTACAGGATGTGTGGTTTAGTAGTAGTAGGACTGCTCAGTGTAAGACTACTAAAAAATGTATAATAAGATTCAAACTCACCTGAAGTTGTTCCATCACCTTTGTTAGAACATGAACTGTTCCAGTTTTATGAAGATAAATAATATTTCAATGTTAAAACGACTGCAGTGAGTGAGATACAGACCTCGCAGGGCACTGACTGGGGTTTATAGAATATCCCGCGTAGGAAGGGACCCCCAGGGATCTTGGAGTCCAACTCCTGGTCCTGCTCAGGATGCCCCAACGATCCCACCCTGTGCCTGAGAGTGTTGAGCTCTAGTGTTTGCCAGATGCTGCCCTTCAGAGTTTGTGTTGTAAATTCACAAGTTGCCTCAGCTAATAAATAAATTCTCTTCGTAGCCAAGCTACAGTCAGGAGTAAGGGACACGTAATTGGCTGGATGTGTCCTCTGTGACACAAGTGAGGGACTGAGCGAGCTGACTGCACACAGCCTGGAACCCGCGATCAAGCACCTGTAGCCAACCATTGTAACCACTGATCTTTGTTTTCCAGTGATGATACTGTTTAGAGGAGAATTCTTATTCCCAGACATATTCTTTGATTGACTTGATTTCTTGTCACGAGCCCTCAGTTATGAACTGCTTTCATAGCTGGTTTGCTTCTTGCCCAAAGGAACTCTGCCAAGACAAGCTCTTCTTCATCCTCCTGGTATCTGGCCAAACCCAAACTGCACTGTAGTGGAAAACTTGGATCCCAGCTCTTCCCTGAGTGTTTTGGGTGGTAGGAACCTCGGGGATGTTCCAGGCCATAGGTTGTAGTATTTTGTTGTGAACAGTTTCGGCCTTTGCCTGCGAGGTGACTCCAAGGCTGTGCTTAATACCGTCAAAATGAAAGAATAGCAGTAAATTGGAGACACTCCAGTAAAGGTAAAAGGTTAAATGTTCAGTTGTAAAGTTGGAAACTTAAAAAAAAAAAAAAAAAGAAAAAGTTGTGCCGTTGCCTACCTGGAACTTTAGCTTCATTCACAGCTGTTTCTTCACATTTTTGTCCCACAAGGGGTTACTTAGTGCTGAGATGGATCCCAGCAATTATTTCCTTTGGCTGATGTGCTTCTCAAAAAGCAGCCTCTTGCTTTGGTTGTGTTACTTACACCCCTCGCTTCTTTTACACACAGTTGGAATGTCAAGGAGTGCTCTCCCTTCTCCACTGCCACAATGTGGTTATTGTCTCATTTGGCTTGTCTTGGACAGCAGAGATTTGGTGGGTTTTGATTTGGATTTTTTTCTATTCTCTGCTCTGCGTTCCTTTTTTAAGAGTTTTTCTGTAATTAACACCTTCTGCAGATGCATTGGGAGATTTCTTTTCATTCCCTTTCATGATCTGGTCTAGGCTTGATGTTTCTGGTTTTTGGTATAACATTCTGAAGTCCACAGTGGATGTATCTTAGATGTTGGGTGCTCTCAGGACCGAATTAGGACTCACCTTTCAGTACCTGAAGGGATCCTGCAAGAAAGATGGAGAGAGACTTTACAAGGGCCTGGAATGCCAGGACACAGGGAGTGGCTTCAAACTGCCAGAGGGCAGGGTTAGATGGGATATTGGAAGAAATTCCTCCCTGTGAGGGTGGGGAGGCCCTGGCACAGGGTGCCCAGAGCAGCTGTGGCTGCCCCTGGATCCCTGGAAGTGTCCCAGGCCAGGTTGGATGGGCTTGGAGCACCCTGGGACAGTGGAAGGTGTCCCTGCCCATGGCAGGGGAGGCACTGGGTGTAAGCTTTGAGGTCCCTTCCAACCCAAACCATTTTGGGATCCTGTGAAACCTAAAACAGACCTGGGCAGAAACTATTGGTTGTAGCAAAGATAATCCTAGTGTGACTTCTGTTCCGACTGGGACTTCTTCAGATGTTTCCTCCTTACAAATAGGTGTATTTTTCCCCTGTTTTGCTTCTAACCTTTGGCAGGATTTGCTCCCTGCGTGCTTTACAATCTGTATGTGTCCCACATCTGTCATCTTTAAGCATTGCGAAAATCTAGTTTGTTATTCAGACATTGATTAATTATGAAGCCAGTCTTGTGCATAAAACATAAGCTAACTGCTTTGGAGAGACTCGTGAACAAATGCACAGCATGAAATTGCAGAAACAAATAGTCCCAATGAGTCCCTTTTACAGAGAAATACAGATGCGAGTCAGTCCATCACTTGATGTTCAGCAGCTGTTCCCAGGACAGCTCTTCCAAATGCGAGTGATTACCCATCAAACCAGTGCCATGAATCAGAGACGAGTGTGTAGCCATGGTGGATTCTTAAAATTAAGTTTAAGTTATTTACAAATCAGCTCCAAAAATGCTTATTTAAATTGAAGCTCCTCAAAGTGACATACTGAGGGAAGACAGGAGGAACCGTGCATATCAGGCACTGCACACCTGACATGCCATTGGATGAGTAGCGCTGTGATAGCCTCATCTGGTTCACATCATTTCCAAAAGTCCCAATTACCAAAAAAAAAAAAAAAAAAAAAAGCTTTACATTCAAAACTAGGGTTCAGGTCCTCCCAAACTTTCAGGAAGGGCAGATTCTCCTGGGCATGTCCAGAGCTGATCAAATCATTGCTTCAAATTCCATGCCTAGGTAATGCCTTAATATCAGGAAGGATTTAACTGAGTGTATTACTTGCCAAGGAAACAACACTTTATCCCTAAAACCTTTTTGAATCTTGATATGTGAGACACCAGCCAGGCAATCCAGTGAGCAGGAATGTGCTAGGAGCAGAGTGACAGCATGAGGTGCTGCTTTGTTAGCTGTGGCACGGTGCCTGGGAGCCAAGTGCCCAGTACAGTCCCGTTTTGGACAGAACTTCACCTGGCAGCTTCCTTTACCTTTTGCAATATCAGGGAATTTAGGGTCATTATCCTTGCTCAAGTAAAGGATTCATTTCCATAGCTTTTAGACCTTCATGCACCATCCAGCACAGCCCAGCTACTGTGCATTTCTCTCCTTTTACATCTTTGTTTTTTTCTCTAAATGTCACACAAAGTTCTGCTAAGTATCACTTCTCAAAACGAACAGGCAACGGGAGAGAATACTTTAAATTGGTTACATCAGGAATCTTCAGAAAGTAATTCTTAGTCAGTGGAACATACAAGAAAAAAATCAGTATGTGGTTTTATATTGCTGCAAGGCAAGAAGCCTTGAATTGAATCTGCTGCATTGTACTTTGCCAGCAGACAGTGTTCTTAGTGCTGGACAGCTTGAACTTGTTCAGCAGATCTTGAAATCTCATAAAATGGTTTGAATTTTATTCCATCAGCTTGTTTTGAGGGAAGAGAGGAAGGTGTTGGGGCAATCAGTACAAGTGGATTTGTGTTCAGAGATACTCCAAGATGATTCTTCATCCAGATTTTCATTTCTCTTTCTACTGGCCATGGTTTGTTCCACTAGCAAGCAAGAATTCAGAGTTAACAGGTTATGAAATGGGAAAGAACAGACTTTTACCAGGTTTTCCTTGGCAGAAGCACATCAGTTTGCCCTTCCTAAATGACCTGTGATGGTCTAGCAAATCTGTCCCAAGTTTTACTGTTTGTTGTGAAGCCTTTTGAACAGAATTAGGGGCTGGGGATATTCATTCTCATCCTTACTCTGGCCAGATCCTTCTATGACATTGAACAAGTGACTTAACATTTTATCTGTCAGTTTATTATGTCATGATATTCGGTTAAGTTTGAGGGTTTTTTATGACTAAATGAAATCACAGTGTATTTGCAAAGATCCTAAAAAGGATTGTTGTTCTATGAGCCAGCAGAAAACCAGTGCAGAAGTGTCAGAGGTGCAGAAATGCCACGGTTGATTCTCACCTAGACAACTTACTCCTAAAATTCTTGTGCATCACAGATGAACAAGAGGCCTTGAAGTCCATCATGAAGGACCTGGTGGCACTCCAGATGGGCAGACGTCACCGGCTGCCTGGGTATGACACCATGAAGAATAAAGACACTGCTCACTCCAACAAACAGGTAATGGGCCAGTTAGTGAATACCTGAACTGGCGACCCTGGGGGCAGAAGGGACAGAGCAAGTGGACAGAGGATCTGCTGCCTTGGCTCTGTCCTGTGCTTCCAACAGTCAGAGCATCAGATGTGAATTAGATCCTCCTTGATCCTGCTCAGGCTGTGGCAAATGTAATAGCTTTTCTATTTTTTATGTTTTTATATAAGATTTTATGTATTTCATATATAATATACTATCATATACTATAATATAAATTTTATGTATTATATATTGTATATGCTATATATTTCTATATTGTAATAAAATATTTAATATATATTATATACGTGTGTGTATATACATGTATTTGATATTTTGCAATATCTTAGTGTACTGCATTCTCCCCACGTGTATTTTTGATGGGGTTTGGTCTGCCCAGCTAAAAAATTTAGCAAGTGGCTTTCTGATTTCACAGTCATATTTCCATTTTTTAAAGTGATTTTATTCTTTTTTAAAGAAAAAACACAATGCCAGCAGTCCCCCCGTCTTGGGCAGCCCAGCAATAACGAACCAGTGTGCCTCTGCAGTGGAAGAAAAAAAAATTCCGGTGAGAAAGCTGGCTTCATTTCCATATATAAATTAGTTATAAATTAGAAGTATGTCTTCAGGTTGTGTGCAGTGACTTTATGGAGTTCCTTTAAGCAGGTGGGAGGCCAGAAAGCTTTTCTTCCCGTTACAGGTTTAAGCTTTTTGGAGCAGGCTTTGAAGTTCATGTCTGTCTTCCTTATGCTCTGCCTGTTTGTAATCTACTTGTTCGGATGGATCTGGGATTTCCTTGAATGTGTTGGACAAATCCATAGATGGAGTAGTACAAAATCCTTTCCAAATCACTTTGAAACAGAAATTCAGAGATGCCTTAAATCAAAATTTGTAATTGTGATTTATGATACCACGTCACAGAACTGGAACACTGAAATGCTAAACTTGGATTTGCCTTTTTAATCATCTCTGAGGACAGTTTATGTGAATTGCTTTAAGAAGTGATGGGTTCACTGCTTTCAAGGGAAACTGAAAGCACTGGATGCTTAACTCCTCTAGGTTCTCTCTGGAATGGGAACACCAAGATCACCCTGCACACCTTTTCTTAGATCTTTGATAAGCAGACATGAATGGGCAGTGTCAGGTCCTTTTGGAAAAATCAAGCAATAAATGCCAAATTCCATTCCCTTTTTCCTTTTACTCCAAATTACAGGCTTCAAAGCAAGCAGTGGAGTTGAGAAAGTGGCTGGAGTTTGCTTGGGTACCAGCAAGTTAAAGAGGGGTTTCCAAAGAGCCCTGGGGATCTTTAGTGTTGTCTAATTTCAGCTGGTGAGAGCTGTGTCACTTGGCTGCTCCAGGGCCTAAAACCACATCTTGAGGTCAGAAATTTAATCTGAAAAATGGTTTGAATTCCATTTCATCCAAACTGTCCTGTTTAGTTCCTTTAGACTGTGCTACTTAAAACAGTACAACATTAAAACAAAACCAGAGCCTTACTTTCCTGAAAATCCTGATATAAAGCTATCATCCCTCCATGCAATATATCTAAGAACAACTTTTTCATCAGGAGTTGGCTGGTAGACACCTTTTATAGGATGTTATTCCTCTGCTGTTTGCTGCACTGTTCCTTTACTGCTCAATTCAGATGCGTTCTCTAGAATTTGTTTCATTTTGGAGTAATTCTGGACTAAGTTCTTTCTCTTCCCACATCTAAAAAAATGTCCTTTAAAGTTATGTGTGAATGACCCACCTGCAGCTGGTCGTTGCAGGGATTGGGAAGGTCATTTTCCCTGGTCTGTGCTGTCCCTCCAGCACTGCTGCAGAAATCCTGTGTGCTCCCAGGGACTCCATGGGTGCTTTTGAACTGCATTCTTGACCACTGGGCCTGCCAGAAACTTCCTCCAGCTAAAGAGCATTTCCTGGCCACGTTTTTTTGAAGTTCCTAGATGTATGATTGCCTATTGTCTGAGGCTTTCACAGATGGCTTAATCTATTCCAATCACATAAATTGTGCAGCAGAAATGATGGAGTCTTATCAGAGCAGATTTTTCCCTTTTATTTTTATCTTTCTGACCTAAATTGGGATTTGAACTTCAATGTCCAGAGTTGAAAGTTCAGCTTGTTGACTCTTCCGTGCCACAGAGCTTCTTCTGAGTTTACAGCGACGGCACAGGTTGCACGGTCAGTGCTTGTAACCATCCCGATGGAAGTGATGACCCCTTTGGTGAAACCTTAGAGCTTTAAAAGGTGACACAGGATCAGCCTATTTGTAACTCACTTTGAGTTCCAGGGGCTGCATTTTTGCAAAAGCAGATATTTAGTCCGTGTCTTAAGAATAAAGAATAATAAATAGGAATAAAGAACAAAAAATAAGAATAATAAATAGGAATAAAAATTTAAAATAGGACTAAGAATAAAGAATGTAGCACATTCCCTCTCTCTTTTTTGCCATGCATGCTTTGAGCATGCTTAAAGAAAATTAACTTCAGATTAATAAGCAGTTAGGACTGAATTTCAGATTTTTCCCATGCAGTGTTAAAGATTAATTTTCTTTAGAGTTTATTTCAGTGCCCTCTGTTTAAGTGACAGTTTACAAAAATTACAGCTTAGTTTTTACCCCTTTCCTTCTCTTTCTCCTTCAGCAATTTCTCCATTCCTCACATGCTGTGTTCATGTATCAGCCACTTGTTTCCACAGTCTGCTTCAGCTTCCAGGGAGAAAGTTAAAATATTAAAATCATTATATGATACATTTGTTTGCTGTTGTGTGTGCCAGAGTTTGATTATGAGCTCACCTTTTGTTCTTTCTCCTGCAGAATGATGTCAGGATAAAGTTTGAACATAATGGGGAGAGACGGTAAGTTGACCTTCGCTGCTTTGATTCTCTGCTTAGGAGAGTAATTTACTCATCAGTAATTTAGCTTAAATATTTTGTTGGCTTTGCTTTCCTTTTTCCTGAATGAAAATCACGCAATGAAGGCAATAGCAAACAGGTCACACACAACTTTGGTTATTTTTAGAGAGTAGTGTGTCATAAACCACTGATTTATTTCCATAATATTTATTTGTAAGTGAACTGCAGCATTTTTAAAAGCTGTCCAGCCTGAAATAAGTTCAGCCTGAAAGTCTTATTTCAGGTATGTTCCCGTTTTGTTTCATTTAACTAAAACCAAATGAAGCTGATCAAATCGGTGTCATTCTTTTCTAGTTTCTCACTTCCTGATGCCCTGTCGTTATCACTGCCCTGCTGTGATTGAGCAATAGATAGAACAAGGGAAGATTTTTTTTTCATTGGTGTAAAAGCTTCTTTGTTATTTCCTCTGTTATTTGGTTTTGAGAGATACTCTTTTACAAGAAAACCCAGAAATAACTGGAATAGCAGTTTCAGTTTTACAGCATTGTTTGCAATGGATAAAATTGCTGGAGTATTTCAAAGTAGGTCTCAAAAAGCCTCTTATTTGCCATCAAATTGAGAGAAACTCTTGAAACATTTAATGACTGGTGGCTGTGTGAACACTCAGGAAGGCTTCAGGCTTGTCTGTGGTCTCTGAGTCTGCTCTCACTGAGGGAAAAAGAGATCTTGATGCTGGGTTGTAATGTCCGTATTTTGGAAGATATTAATTGGGCTGTAAGCATGAATGTATGTGCCATCTTCACAGCCATCTTGTGGGAGTCCTTTGGTTTCTCCCAGGCCAGACAGTACTTCCAACATGAAGTAGCTCACAGTTTCATGATAAAATGCAAATTTAATGTCAGTGGTACAGAAGTACAAGTTGTCTGTAGTGATTCTCACAGCCTGTTCTAAGAGAGGTTATTGGCCGAGTTGTTGAAGCTCCTCCTTTGTCAGATCTTGGGATTTCTGTTAGGAAAGCAGAAGTGTTCTTTGTTGGAAAAGCAGGCTGTGGAGCATAATTTCTACTCTTCCTCAAAATTTGAACTGTTTCTTTCACCAAAACCCTACATGATGAATTCTGTCACTGACTTTTTGTGCTGTGGGAGAAATTTGACATGTAATCATCGCTGGGATCTGCTTCCTCCTTTGTCAGCCAGGTCTGCTCAGCACTCTCCTGTGTCAGGGGCTTTGTGGGGACAACACCAGAGCCACAGTGGGACGTGTCACAATTTCTTGTCACACCATGTCAGGACAGGGGAACTCGGCAACAAAATCCTGTCACCACAGGCTTATCATCTTGCCTGTCTGCTGGGTGCATTTCAGGTGGCACGGAGCTCAGGGGGGCTGAAGGGTTTTTTTCTGGAGTTTTTTTCTAAAATGAAAAGGTTGATTGTGTGTCAGTGTAATTATGCAGTTGTGCTCGCCTGAATTCCCTGCTCCCAGCACAGTGTGCAGTTCCAGACAGGGAGCTTGCACCAGAATGTCAGTGTGTGTTCTTGGTTTCACGGGAGCTGCCAGATCTAACCACAAATATTTAAGGTGGTCAGGCAGGAATGGGCTCCTTAAACCCTGCAGTCCAGGATTTTGTGTTAGAGGAGTGCACAGAGTTTTTAAACTAATAGAATTTGTGGCACCTGAGAACAGCTCTGCTTTTGAATGCATTGAGTGTAGAATGGGAGCCTTTATAAGGGACTGAGAGCTGCATTGCATTTGTGTGGTGCCAGAGCACTGTAATTTCATGTATGGATTTCTTAGGAATATGTAGAAAATGTTATTGCGGGCTGCTTTTTAACAAGGACAATTATTTCCAAATAGCTGAACGTTGTAGGTCTGGTAGCAGGATAACCCTTCATGGGAAGGGGCTGAGGAAGCCAACTAACACAAGGGTTATTTGAAACAAAAGCTGCATCTCATGAAAGGATACCCAGGGCTGATGAAGCTGGATGGGTGGGTGGATGGATGATTGGGAAACTGAGCCTTCTCTCCAAAGCACAGGTTCATCACAGGATCATAGAATCCCAGGATGGTTTGGGTTGGAAGGGACCTCAAAGACCCAGTCGCACCCCTGCCATGGGCAGGGACAGCTTCCGCTATCCCAGGTTACTCCAAGACCTGACCAACCCGGCCTTGGGCACTTCCAGGGATGGGGCAGACACAGCTTCTATCTGTTGCCCCTGCAGAAAGCCCCTCTCCCTCCCTTTCCTCACAAACTCAAGTGAGATAATTCAGGATTTCACTGAGTTACCTCTATGAGCAAGACAGGTCTTGAGTTTCCATAGTCCACTCAGTAACTTGGAAGTGCAAACAGTCCCTTGATCATTTGTAGTGTGCTGATGTAGCAAAAGAAATAGGAAGAAGATATATATAAGAAAACTGAAAGTTCTTTGGTTCAAACCGATTTTTTTTTCCTAAAAGTTAACTAGCAAAAAGTGCATCAGAAACAGCACTGTTCTTCCAACTGAGGACAAAAAGTATAACCAGATATTTTAATAGTTCATGTGTGAAGAGGATCTTGGATTGTTTAGCCTGGAGAAGAGGAGGCTCAGGGGAGACCTTGTTGTATCCTGTTATTTCTGCCTCGTGACAAGTTTGTTAATTGGTGCTCACAATCCAGCTCTTTGTGGCAGTATCTCAGCTGTGCCAGAGCAGGTGGTATTTTTTAAGCCAAGGTGCATGGGGCATTTGTATCCTGTTATGTGAAAGACATTTATTCTAAAAAGGATACTTTTCTGCCCAGGGACAAAGGGATTCTATTTGAAATCTCCAGCTGAGTATTGCATTTTGGCAAACTCTATGGAAATGGGCCAGAGATTAATAATTCCTTATTGAAATAATGCATACAAATCTAAACTTGAAAGGTTCACTACTTGCTTGAGGATGAAAGGAGACCATTCAAATGTCGGTTTAATAGTTCAGCCATCTGATTTGATTGCATTATCAGGTATATCTCTGAACTGAGTCAGTGATTCTCTTTCCTCCCAGGATTATCCCATTTGTCCGTCCCGTGCGCTACGAGGACGTCCAGCAGAAAGTGAAAACAGCCTTTGGGCAGCCCCTGGACCTCCACTACATGAACAACGAGGTACTGAGCTGTCAGTGCTCTCTGGATGACACCTCCTTTACCCATCACAAATTCTGTACCCAGAAATTTAATTTTCGGGTCTTCCTTTAATACAAACCATCGCTGAATCCCTGACCCAACGGCCAATGTGCTGATCCTGATAAAGCATCTCACTGCTGTGTGTGTTGTACAAACGTCAGCATCTTGTTCCCTTGTTCTGGTGCTGCTTAGGACACTCTCTTGGGAAAGTAAAAAAAAATATTTGAAGTATTTTGCTTTCGAAAGCAACTCTTGCAGGCCAGTCTGTGCAGTGAGAGGGTGGCTGTGGGCACTGCCATTGGGAGAGGAGGTGACACAGGGAGCAGTTTTTGTCACTGTTAATAATCAGAAGTATTTTGGTGCCTTTCTCATCCTGGACACACTGGCTTTTCCTTGGGGTTTTTTTTTGTTGTGGTGTTGCCCTAATGAGAGAGATGCAAAAACCCAATCACCAGAGAGAGTGGGACGAAAGTGAGAGTTCTTAGTTAATAAAATTCCCACTTTAAGGTGTGAGTGGGCTGTAAAATAGAGGGTGTCTCAGCCTGATTTCATGGAGTCTTTCCAGCAAGTTTGAAATTCTAATTTGATTCCCTCTTTCAAAGTCTTTATCTTCTTCTTTCTACCTGAAACCCAATTTTCACTTGATCATTAGGTCTGGATTCATAAATATTCTGAGACCATTTTCTCATCAGAGAGTCAGAGGCTGACAAGTCTGACTTGTTCTTTGCAAGCAGCAAATCCAGGTAGCAATTAATACTTTCATGGGTGGTGCTATAGAGGAATTCACATAGGGTCAGCCATTTCTCTGACATGGGAGTAAAACCTCATTAAAAAGGACGGTAAGACAGTATTGGAATGAAAATTTGTGGAATAACTGAGCAATCAGAATCCTTTTTCATATTCTGGTATTTTTCTAATGTTTGTTTAAATACCTATTGTAGACTTTTTTTTTCTGTCTTTTCTAATGATTTTTTTCCTGTTCTTTATTTTGCAGCTCTCTATTCCTTTGAAAAACCAAGATGACCTGGATAAAGCTGTAGATCTCTTAGACCGGAGCTCGAATGTGAAAAGCCTGAGGATACTATTGCTGTCCCAGGACAGAAACCATGTAGGTAACAACTTCTGGCACTGCAGCAAAATGAAGGGGTTTACCCTTAAGACTCTAAAGCACGATGGCAGCATTAACTGAGAGTAACAGGGATTATAAAATCACTCTTCCCAGGCACAAATGCATGTGTTTGTCCTCTTTGCATTGGCTCAGCTATAGGTATCTTTTTGTGTTGGGGTTTTTTCCTGACTTCAGCAGCTGTTTGGGGGCTAAAACACTGCAGCTTTTTTAAGCTGTCATGTGAAGGCCATTTTGCATCAAATACCCAGTGGCAGCAGGCAGAAAACACTTGGTGAGCTTAGTTTGCAGAGAACTTTTATTACCTTTGATTAATAGCACAGTGTTGAAAACGTGTGGAATTATTTTGCCTTTAGAGAACAGGTTGTCCTTGAAGAAAAGCCTTTAGCACTTTTTTCCTGGGTGAGAAGCCTGGGGACAGCTCCCAGTGATTTTTCAGCTCTAGCCCTGATGCACTGAGTCCAGCCTGACTCTGTGGAAACTGAGTTGCCTTTGCTGATAGTGGTGTATTCACACCTAAGATGAATTGGTTTGTGTCTTGGTTCACTCTCATCTACCACAGGTGGCTGTGGCAATGAGTATCAATGTACTTTGCTTTTTTCAGCAGAAAAGATCATAATATGAGAAATAAATCTTTAAGTGAAGCTCCCAAAGGTGCCCATTTTGGACAATGAATGAACTGCAAGCTGAAGAGGGCAAAAAGAGTCAGAAGTTTCCCTTATTCCTGATCTGTGGCTGGAAAACACAGTTCACTCACCCAATATCTCTATTTTTTTTTCTTCAGAATTAAGGTCATGCAGCTTTTCAAGCCAAAGACCTCAATAGCTTAGATATTTCATTTGCAAATCATCACATTCTCCTGAAGAGTGTGACACAGAAAGCTGCTCTGTTGGTAGAAGCTTGTCAATCTGGAATGTTCATCCCTATTCAAGTTCTTCAGGCTGGGAGCTCAACTCTTGAAATAATCACACCTCTAATTCTTGTAACTGTCATGATAACTTAAATGTACTTCTAGCTATTTTTAAATTTGTTAATCCATGGTAATGGAAATACAAAGACCTTCAGGAGTGTTAACAGCCCTTTCCCAAATGACTGGGAAGGTGTAGGAGGGGATGATGCTGTTCCTTGTCCTGTGCCCTTTCCCTGAGCATTTGTTGCTGCCTGTTCTGGAGACAATACTTGGCAAGAAGGTCTTTGGTCTGACCTGGTGGAGTCAGACGTTGTTCTGTGTTGTCAGGAAACATCCTGTGAAAGGTGGCCTCAACTTTCGGTACACCACAGTCAGACAATCCTCTTTCCCAGCCCTCTGTTCATGTCAGTGCCTTCAGGCTGCAGCCACATGTCAAATGATACCATCTAACTTTGCATAACCAGTAAACACTTGGTAAATCTCACCCTGCACCAGCCAGTAGCCACTGCTGGTGTTGTCCTTTTATTAGCTGTTTTTTCCTCTTTTACTCAAAGCAGAAACAAACAGCAAAGCCTTCAGTAAGTGCCACCGTTTCCCCCCCTCTCCTCCAACTTCCTCTGCTGCTCTGAGCTGCCTAACAGGAGAGCCCTCCGTGGGATAAAGCCCACAAGCCTGCAGGAGGTTTCTTGGCTGCATGATCTCATCCCACTGAGGGAGCGGGAAGCACTATTTTTCCTGAAGTACAGGATGCAGATTTTGTTTTGGTTGTGCTCTTTTCTTTTTCTGGGGATGGAAAGGTGACTTTGGCACAAATGTGTACAGAAAGCAAATGAACTTTACAGCAGTAGCTGGGTCCCTTGTACCAGGAGCCTGTGTTTGTGAGCAGCATTCAGATTAGTTTTCTTATGCCTCTTTCTGTGACACATTTCTTTTCTCAGTCAGTTCACCCCGTTGCCAGTCTTTTCTTTACATTTTCAAACTAGTGGGGAGAACCGATGAAGCTGGAACACCTGTAGTACCAAAACCAGACTGTCCATCAACGGGATGACCTCTGCACCCTTTATCCAGCTCCCACAAACCTGCCCATGGTGGAGTTTATGTGATTTAAATCAGGCTCTCTCCCTACTCCTTTCAAGTGTATGTACTTGTTAAATGAGCAACCATTCAGTATTTATTATTGAATTAAAGTATTTGAATGGTCACACCTTGTTTGCCTGTTACGTTCAAATAATTTTCAGAAGTCGGAATTTGTTTCCCTGAGGTGTCTTTGGTTATGTTCTTCTCAAGATAAATTCTGTAACTTAAGAGGAAGGGAATATTACACCTGCTTGTAAAACCAGGTATGTTGGGTCAAGGTTAAAATTGAAAGTGTCTGTAGGTATTGAGCCCCTGCTTTAACACAGAATCTCATTGGCTTGGGGGAGGTTCCACGTGTCTCATTCCTCTTCCTGCTTTGAATGAAATTAGGGCTCTGTGGAAAAATGATCTTTAATTAGATAATAGCTATGTAAGTTCAGGGAAGGATGAATAAATTCATCTTGGCATCTTCAGACTGTTGGTGTTATTAAACTCTCCAGAATTTGTTTTTTCTTAGTCAGTCTGAATTATGAATTTACTTTTTAAATGCTGTGGGGAGTCAGGTTGCTTCTGAAAGAGTGCAAGACTCAGAACTTGTCTCTGCTGGCCAAGGTGGCTGATGGAAATGGTAGGTCCTTCTGTGTCCTGGCCTCAGGGGGTGACAGGAGCCCCTCGTGTTTTACAGGTACCTGGTGGTGTCAGACACTGAGACCTGCAAATCGTGCACTTGGGTTGAGCTGCACAGTAGCTCGTTCTAGTTGTTTGACTCCTGTTTTACACCGTAATTGTAAACCTTGCTCTTTCGTTGCCTTTTTGTTTGTGTTTTCTGAATTAATAAGATTTCAGGCTGTGGAACTGTTGCTCAGCATTTTCTTGGTACTAAGCATAATATATTTGGAACGGTAGCCAGGCTGCTTGAGCTCCTTCATCTCACTTTATTTTATTTCATTATTTTCATTTTACCCAACAGACCAGTTCTTCACCCCATTCTGGACTGCCCAAGCAAGTCAGGATTAAAACTTCCCAATCTGTGGGGGATGTGAGCACACCCTATCAGCAGCCAGAACCCAGAAGCAGGCATCTGTCTGTCAGTGAGTATTTTTGCCACTTCTGCATGGTTTTGTTTGTTGAAATGTATCTTTTGGGCACTAGTGTTTATGGTACGGCATCTAGGAGAGCCATGAGAAATTGAAAGGTTATTCTAGGACAAGGCTGTTCATTTTCAAAAGCTCTTAATATGTTTACAATAGAATGTTTCAAAGTTCCTTGCTAAGCTGTGGAACAGCTGAGGAGCTGTTAAAGGGGATGTCCTAAAGCCAGAGCCATTGTGGTTAGAAATTTGGAAAGCTGACGTGAGTCCATTAAGCTTTTTATTTAGATTGGCAATTTCAGTTCATGAAACCTAGATTTGATTTTTTTTATGTCGGGCTTTGGAACCTGTCCTGACTCCTATAATCAAGCATTTTACGAGGAATTACTACTGCATATCCAGCTAGTGTCCTACATTCTGAGTTGCCTAAACTTTCACTCTTGGAATTATCAGGTGAGTAGATCACAAGACAAAATCAGAGGTGCACAAAAGATAATGAAAAAAATCAGAGTAACCTGTACCTTTGTCTCATTTCTTTGGGTTTCTGTTAGCTCAGTGAACTCCTGTTCAGGGGAAAGGTCCGTGTAAGACTTCTGTAATTTTTGTGACTTCCATCTCTGGCAGATTTGTCCTATTTCTCCCAATTTCTTTGTTACAACCTTCTGTGTAACTGTGCAACACAGTTCAAATGTGTTCCTGAAGGATGCTCAAAGCTGTTAACCTTTATATGAAAAACTAAAACATGTAAAACACCTTCAAGGATTTATGGGCCCAAAGAAACCCAAAGAAGTCTATGGTTTAGGATTTGACTCCTTGGTGTGAAGCTCAGTGAGCAGTGAAAGTGCAGGAAGAAGGTGAGAGTGTGAAAGCCAGAGCCTGAAATGCTGCTCTGTGTAAAATATTTCTGCTTCAGAAATGAGAGAAGGTAAATTTTGCTGGAAACAGAAGCAGAGGATGACTCTGTTTGTTACAACAGCTATTTTGGGGCTTGTCAGAGCTAATGCCTCAGAGCACAGGTGATACAAGTCACGAGGGCAGTACCAGGAGCTGGGAATGTCAGAGTTGTTTTGTTTTCAAGTTCTTCTCTGTGGCAAAGGAGTGCTTCAGTTTCATTAACTCTGTAAATTTGAGGCGGAATTATTACATGATTTTAGATCAGTATTTGCAGTGCAAAGTATCAAATAATAAATCAAGATTAAACCACAACAGTCTCCATACTGGGGGGCCCAAACCAGAGTTGTATCCACACTATTCTGACCAAAGGTAACTGGGAGAACGAGCTCAGGGAAGGACTTGTGAACTAGACCAGTAGTTCTCAGTGTGGGACTTGTCGAAGAAACCTGCTGTATCCTGTAGAGAGTTTGCTGATCCCCTTCTCTACAGTTTGCTTTTATGAAGCAGCAAACAAACAAAGAAGTGCTGAAAATGTGTGAAGTATGTGACTGAAACAGGGACAAAAAGACTTTTCCCATCCTTCCGAATTTGCAGTTAATATGCATAAAAAGAGCAGCATTCCTTGGTCCTGAGAAGGAGGTGGTATCCATGCGCATCTGAACACCACTTTTCTTTTTTAACAGACATTGAATGCCAAAAATATTTTATTTAAAATATATCTCTATATATATTTCTCCTTTACTGACATTCTGAGGTATCCAGATAATGGTGCCAAAGCCAACAAACTGTAGCAAGTGTCTGTCATGGGTAACCTGTATCATAATAAGGGGCCCTTTCTATATCCCAGTTACACACTCTTTCCTCTTATCCCAGCTTATGGATAATTTATGAATAGCTTGTCATTCAGCAGTCAAGAAACCATTAGTTTTATTTTCTGAACGTGTCAGAGTACTAGACTGTTACAGTATGAAGAGGTCCAGAAGAGTTCCAGTTCTGTCTGAGGTCTGCTGGTAATTTGGCAATAGCTTGGTCTTGCATCTATTTCTTCTTCCTTCTCTTTTCCTGTCTTGGGTTTGGAAAAGGAATGTGCCCTGTTTCCTGGTGTTTCAGGCGTAGAGACTCTGCAACTCGTACCACGTCATGCGAATAAAGTCCAAAGCAGTGTTTAACAAAAGCTTTTTGCAAGCAGGAGAGGGACCTGTGTAGTTCCTGAGCTCCAAAGGGCCTCGAGCCTGCTGTCACCAGTTCAGAGCTTTGGAAGTAAAGATAACTTTTATTTAAAAGAGGAAAAAAAGAAAAAGTTGCTAAGCATTCTGGCAGGGCTTGTGTTTTTTCCACTCACTTCCTTTGATATACATGGATTTAGTGCCGACTTCCTTTTCCTGCCCGGGGATGGGGCCTTTCCACAGCAGCAGCTGGGCGGGTGCCAGCGGCCCCGGGCTCGCTCCGGCCGTGGCGCGGTGTCGGAAGGAGTGAAAGTGCTCCCGGGCCTGGGGCAGCTGCGCTCCGGGTTATCCCACCGCCTCCAAACGGCTCCAAGCGGCGCCTGAGCCCTGCGAGCTGCTTGGGAAGTCAGGTGGCAGCTCTGAGCAGTAAACTGTGGACTTGGCAATCTTGGGCTTCGTGATCGTGGAGGTCTTCTCCAACCTTAATGATCCTATGATTCTATTAATCCCTTTTTTTTATGTAGTTCACCCCCCTTGCACTCTTAAGCCCCGCCAGCATTGCTCGTTTTCCTTCTGCAGCACCCGGAAAGGTATGTGCTCTGTTTTTCAGCCTTCTCCAAGGTGTGTGCTCTGCTTTTCAGCCCCCTGAAAGGTGTGTGCTCTGTTTTTCAGCCTTCTCCAAGGTGTGTGCTCTGCTTTTCAGCCCCCTGAAAGGTGTGTGCTCTGCTTTTCAGCCTTCTCCAAGGTGTGTGCTCTGCTTTTCAGTTCACTTCTCCCAGCTCTTTGCCTTCGTTCTTTATTACAACAACTTCTATAGAAAATATTTTCCTTGGGAGAATATTTGCTGATCTTTACCCGTCTTTCCTAGCACCTGAGTACACACAGTTAATTAAAGACAGTGTTGTAAGGAGCACAGCTTGAGAGCTGATCTTCACCTGCTGCCTCCAACTTCATGGGTGACCTCAAGCAGATTGGCTGGACCACAGCAGTTCTTGGAGCTCACAGTGGGAATTGGTGGCAGCTGCAGGTGGATAGGTCACTGCAAAAAGGGGATTTTTTTCTTCCTGTGTCTAAAGTTTCATCTTCTTTGAGATCTGCAAGGAAAAAATAAACCCTAAGGGTGAAGTTCCTCTCAGTAGGTAGCACAAGAGAAACTCTTTAGGTAGTGCCACTAACAGATGATTAAACTGTTTTTCTTATCCTTTGGCCCCTAAACGTACTTTCTGTCCTTTATCTCTCTCATCCAATTAACAGGAATTTCAGAGTTGGCCTCCAAAACAGTGATTTGGCCCAAACTAACTGTGAAGTTTGATTTTTCATGCAGTAACACAGAAATTTGGGGGTTATTTCCAAAGGTAACAGTGTTCCCATAGGATACTGAAATTGCTGGGTGTCGGTATAACTAGCTCAGCTGATAATGACCAGCAGGAATGTGCTGTCACTCAAAGTACATTACCCTAATTGATGCAAACTTATAATTAAGACAGAAGAGTGGTTGCCCTGACAAGTGTTTTGCTTAGTGGAGATTAGCAGTGGAGCTCATGCCCAAAAGCCAGGGATTCCTGGAATCCCGCCTTCCCTGAGGTGCTGAAATTATACTCAGGAAGCTGAGCAGAAGAGGTTAGAAATAGATGACAGCTTTGTCAGGAGCTTCAGCAACAATCATGTAGCATCTGAAACATCAGTACAGGTGCACATCAAAACCAGGTTTTCCTGGTTCCACGTCTGTCCAGACCGTAGGGTTCACTGTGGAATTACTGCGGTCACAGAGGTTTGGTGTTAGGGGAGGGTTTTGTGCAGTGGGGTTTGTGCAGTGTCAGTCAGCAGCAGTGTCAGCGATGTCCTCGTCCCAGGTTCCCAGAACGCCGGCCGGAGCTCGCCCCCGCCCGGGTACGTGCCGGAGCGGCAGCAGCGCATCGCCCGCCAGGGCTCCTACACCAGCATCCACAGCGAGGGCGAGTTCATCCCGGAGACCAGCGAGCAGTGCGTGAGTACGAGCGGGAGGGTGCGACACAAGTCCAGCTGTTAAGGCATTCTGCTGGGATCTGGGCCCTCTTTTTCTTTCCCAGATTTTCACTGGCTGTGGTTGCATCAGCACCTTTAGGTGGTGAGGCACAAGTTGTCCAGAAAGTTGTGGCTGCCCCATCCCTGGAAGTGTCCAAGGGCAACCTTGGAGGAACCTGGTCTAGTGGAAGGTGTCCCTGCCCATGGCAGGAAGTGGAATTGGATGATCCCTAAGGTCCTTTCCAACCCAAATCATTCTGGGATTCTAAAAGTGCTGCTTTGTGCATTTGAACAGCTTCAAATTGTAGCTGCGTAAGTTCAAAGCCTTTGTTGGGCTGCCAGAAGCAGTTCCCTGTTCTGGGCACTGCCCCTCCACCTCTGTCTGAGCAGTTTTGGTGCTGTGACATGTGTGACAAGGTTTCCTATTACCACGTTTGGGTGACCCTCTTGCTTTTGAAACTCTGCTCTCCTTTCAAAAAAGTGGGAAGTGAGGCCAAAGGGCGACTTGCAGGTGGAGGCAGCAGCACCAGCAGAGACTGTTCCTGGAGCCAGTTGAGATTAAAATGCAGCACAAGGCTGGCTAAAGCTTGCATTTTTCACAGTGGAGTCCTTCAACAACTAAAGCAGTGCCTCAAGTTTTATATTAACCTAATTTCCGTGGGAGATAAAGGAAGATTGTACATTTAAGTAGGCTTAGACTCCCTTCTTCAGCTGGACATCCTGCAGGCAAGCAGTCGTGGGCTCTGCTCCTCTGGCACAGCCTCTCCTGGACCCTGGACTGAACTGATGTTGATCTGTGGTTTCTCCTGTGTTGCAGATGCTGGACCCTCTGAGCAGTGCTGAAAACTCGGTGTCAGGAAGCTGCCAGTCCTTGGACAGGTGAGCAGACAGGTACAAATGTACAAACTGGTGAGAACGTGCGTGCTCAGATGGAAATGCCAGTTGTACTTACATAAAAGACTGTTTTCTATCTCATATATTTTCTTGGAGGGAAACAAGAACTTACTTCCTACCTATATCCCCATGTATTTCTTAAAGAGCATTGACTGTGTCTTAAGGCTGTGTTGTTCTCTGGCACAACCACAGACCAACAAACTGGTGCTTCAGTGGCTTTACATTATAAATACAAAATTCTGAAGCAAGCAGCCTGTGTGGAGCTGCCCCTCTGAGAACATCTGGCTGCAGGGTATTTAAATCTCTTCTAGACAAGACTCTACTTGTTCATTTAAAAAATAAAACAACCAAAAAAATACCCCAAACTGTTTTAAGGTTACAGAAGTAGATCATTGCACTAGATTGCTATGTTCTGCGAGATACAAAATGAATTCCAGGGATAAACAGGGGGCTCTTTCTTTGATGAAGAGTTTGTTATAGGTTGATGCTGCAGATCTTTTTCTTCCCTTTCTTTGCTGACGATGTTGCTTGAGGTGCTGGTGGGCAGCCAGAGGTTCTATTAACTTGAATAGCAACTGTGGCTTCCCAGCACCTGTAATATTGGACTTCAGCGTGTTTTTAAGATTCCTTCAAGCTCATTCCTGTAGGTAACATATGCTTTTATGTCAAGCACTTGAGGTTTGGATTTGTAGCTGTTCACTTCCTCCAGTTTCTGGAGTCACAAGGAAGCACTTACAGTTAACCGTGTGTGTGCATGCATTTATTTACTGAGGGAGCATTGCTGATTTGTTACCTGTCCTTCTCTCCCCTTTCTGTGCCCTTACTGAAGGGGGAGAGGAAATAAAAAGCCTTCCTGGTTATTTGTTGTAGGAGTGAGCATCATCTGGGAAAGCTGCTGTTCTTTGTGTGGTGGGAATCTCCTTTGGAGTCTAAAAGCTGTATGAGGCTGCTCCATGTACACTGGGTAACAAAAAAAGGTGCCAAGAGCACAGCTTTGGCTCAGATTAAGTTTGTGTAATCTCCTAAGAGAGGTTAAAGACCTTGTGCCAAGTAAGGGGCCATATTTAGGCTTTCTGGAGGAGCTCTGCTTTCTGGGGAGAAACACGAGGGTTAGAAATAGGGTTGTTTGTGTTTCGGCTCTGGAGAGAGGAAAGTGCACCCAGGTTTTCATGAGAGGAGCTCTTGCCCCTCGTGATGAGTCACAGGGGCAGGGATCTCCAGGGATCTCCAGTCTTTACTGCCCTATGAGCACTGTCCTGCAAGTGATGCCTTGTTTTCCTCTTCCTCTCAGCCTTGGTTTTAGCCTCCCACTTCTCGTGTCTGAAGGAATCACTGAGTCTTGTACCACAGACTGGGGAAACACTGAATAAATGGCTCAAACTGCACAGAAAGGCTGAGTGCCCACACTGGGGAATAGTCTGGTTAGCTGGGGCTTAGCCTGGCTTTAGCTTTGCAGATGCAATGTGAAATCTTTGCAGGGACTGGGATTTGAGAATCCAGTGTTCAAAGGTATTTGCTTATATTTAAAGCCCTTGTAGGTTTTGCTCTGGTAGACAGCAAAACTTATTCTTGCCTTCTTTCTCTAATAGTCCTTCTTTTCGGAAGTCACGGATGTCAAGGGCACAAAGCTTTCCTGATAATAGACAGGAGTTCTCAGGTATGTCTTTGGTACAAAGGTTATTTGATCCAGACATTTTCTGCTTTTGGCTGGCCGCCCTCCCTGCTTGCTGGGATTGTATAAATAGAAGAACTGGGGATATGTTGATGGAAAAGCTATGAAGTTATTTATTGCCTCTTCCTAAAAACCTGCTGTTACAGGAAAATTCTGTGATTAGAAGTTATATTTTTTGAAGGAGCCTCACTTTTGTCTTTGCTTCTCCTTCCAGACCGTGAGAATCAGATCTACGACAAAGCAGGCAAAGGTGGGACCTACCCTCGGCGCTACAACGTCTCCATGCAGCACAAGGACTACAGCGATGGTGAGTTGGTCTCAGACCTCCCGGGCTGGAAAAAGAAGGTGAGGCAATGGCAACCTCTACACGAGTGTAACTCCTAGTTGGAGAGCCTGGAAGTGCCCTGCAATTAGTGCCGGGGTTGATGCTACCGTGCATGATGCCACATTTTCATGGAAACCCACGATGGTTGTTTGTAATTCTTTGTTTACTTTGTAATTCTTTGTTTACTTTGTCCTTTCTGGGGTTATCCAGGCTGAGTAGGGAATTGTGGACATAGTTGTTAGACTTGGCCCTATATAAGCAGTTTCCTATCACAGAGATTCATTATGCTTTGCTAATTTGCATTGCAGACTTGCTTCTGGGTCTTTTAAATATAGCAGGGACTTAAAGAATTGCATCTCTGCTCATCAGATGGCTTTATGCAAATTAATCTCTCAAAATTTCATGAGGTACAAGTTGGCACAATATTTGTTTATGGTTTTTATTTGCAAGTCCAGGCACGTTATCTAGAAAGTCATTTTGTATGTAGTTTTTAAAAAAACTCGGAGCTTGTGCTCGGAACCTGTAAACCAGATTTTTCCTTTGGAAGCGAAGTTTAGATCTTACAGCACTGAGGGCATTACAAAGTGTTCTCTGCCTTCTGCTTTGGGAACGATCCAGAGCTGTACTGAACTCAGGCAGCATCAGCCCTGAGCTGTTACATTTTTGCATCTCTGTTTGGCAGTAGATTCTGCTCCATGGGAACAGAGCAGAACATGGGGTTTCTCTCCCTTTTCCCTGCTGCTCAACCCCCAGCCAGTCATTACCTTCCACTTGCAAGCATTTATTTAAAAACGTTACTTTTTCCCCCAGGCCGGAGGACGTTTCCCCGGATACGGCGTCACCAAGGGAATCTTTTCACCTTGGTGCCTTCCAGCCGTTCCTTGAGCACCAACGGAGAAAACCTGGGCCTGGCACTGCAGTACCTGGACCCCCGGGGCCGCCTCCGGAGCGCCGACAGCGAAAACGCGCTTGGAGTGCAGGAGAGGAACATTCCCACCAAGTGTAGGCACTCACTGGGGTAACTGGGGAAATGCTTCCAGGTTGTGGGCAAGGAAGGCTCTAAGGGGGAGCTCCAGACCCAATACATTGGGGTCAGTGCCACAACCTGGCTTTGCCAAGCCATTAGAACTGCATCGTTCCCTGGCTGTGCTTTGAGACTTGTTTGTCGCACCCACAAGACAAGTCTTTTGCTTCTCAAATTTCTTCTGGGAGCTGGCCTTTCCTTTAGAAAGCATTGCAAATTCAGCTAAGAAGTAAAAAAAATTTGCTTGATCTAGAAGATCTACAGGGTTCTTAAAACAGTCAGACAAGCTTGTTTATTTTCTTGCTATGTTAACAGTTGCAGTCAGGCTTTTGGGTTACAGTTATTCTACTAGCTGAGAGCTGTATGTATTTCACTTGCTCCTTAGTAGAAGGGTTTACTTCTGTATTAATGGCATCCTTGAGTTGTTTTGTTGGACAACTTTCTATTACAAAAAAAAAAAAATAAATGGAACATAAGTCATTATTGATGAACTTCAGATATCCCATATAGTAATTTAAGGATTAAAATGAAGAGTAAGCTTGTAGCAGAGTAAGGAACACATTAAAATACCGACTGGCAGTAAATCTGATTAAATTAGACATGGCAAAGCTAATCTCTCAGCTCTTCTGTATTTTCACACTGTCCAGATGGCTGGTTCCTGTCTTTGTTTTTAGAGTTTCTTGTTAGATACAACATAATTGGATGCATTGCACTGCAGGAGTCTGGTCGTGTTGCTTTCAAAGTTGGAGCTAAAGCACTGGTCTTTGAGTAATATGCTTGGGGATTAAGGGCAGTCTGAAAAACTGGGCTCAGGTATTAATCTCTGGGTCAGGAGACTGCTGCTTATGGAATGTGAGGACTCCTAATGCCTTGAGGGTAGAACCTCCTGCTGGGCTGTTGGAGATGCTGCTTTACCCAGGTCTCATGGATATTTTTATTAAGTCTGACTGTTCAGCAGGTAAAGAAGATACCTGTGCTAACATGGCCCCTACTTTATCAATGTCTAGTAGGGAATTATGGCTTCTAATCTTTCTGGTTAGAGAGAGCCTTGCAGTGAAATCCTTCCCACAGAAGTAACCCCAAGCTACCTTGGCAAAGAGACTCAGAATAATATCCTTCAAGTTGTCCCAGAAGCTTAAGTCATTCCCAGCTGGCTGGGATTGATTTAGCAAGGCTGATCCAGCTCTTCTTCATCTGATGCATGTGATAACTACAGATCAAGGGTTGGAAGCTGCTCTTTAATTGCTGCATCATCTCTTAAGGCAGTGATTTTGTAGAATCCACCTGCTGGTGGAATGAAATTTCTCCAATCCCATTGAATAACTTGTCTGTAAAACACATTCGCAAAGTGTTTTGTGGTGTCATTTTTATGGGACACCAGTCAGCAGATCCTGAGAGTCTGGATGGTTGGATTCTGTTCAGAGCTCTGCCAGTGACTCCTTACTCTGGAAGAGCTCCTCATGTTTATTCGACTACAGAACACCTGGTTCAATCCCAGTGTGATGGAGATTGGTCCTTGAAAAGCCCACCCTTGTTTTTAAATAGTATAATGCAAAGAGAAATTATTGCTGTTCTCTTTTAGCTCCAAGTGCTCCAATAAACTGGCGCCGAGGAAAACTGCTGGGCCAGGGCGCCTTTGGCCGCGTGTACCTGTGCTACGACGTGGACACGGGCAGAGAACTTGCAGCTAAGCAGGTCCAGTTTGATCCAGAGAGCCCTGAAACAAGCAAGGTAACACTCATCTCAGCTTCTAAAATCCTGTAAGATCCTGTACAATGTCTCTCTCTGTCTGTCCTTGAAAGTTGGCATCTTATTTAGATTGTACTAAGGCTACAAGTCATGTGGAGAAGAATAGGAGTAATTTAAAAATTACTTTTCTGTGTTATTAACTCCAGCCTGAAACTAAAATCCATTTTCTGGCTTCATTCTTGGCTCTCCCTTCTCAGCTTTTTGGTTTGTTGCCAGGTTACTTGAGGAATACTAGACTGCCCTGTGTTCCTGGTTAGACATAGATGTGAATGAAACTAAACCCAGCAAGAGTAGGGGTTTTTTTTCTTTTTTGAACAAAAAAAGCTGCTTGCACATGCAAAACCCATTTCTGGGTTTATATGGTACACCCTGTATCAAGTACATTAATTACCAATTTTCACTTCTGAATTCTCCGTGTCCTTAAAACAAATTGAGTTGTGGGGTGTAGATTAATGAAGAAGAGCGATGTGACAACACTTTAGAGACAGTGGAGATGTGACGGGCACCTTGAAATTATGGGACAGCACTCAACTCCCTGCACAGGGGATAGAGCTGGAATGGCTTTTGGGTTCTTTGCTAGTGTTTTAACAATGTACCAGTTTCCCAATATTGAACAAATTCACTTTGAGCTAGAATAACTGATCCATGAAGATTTAATTATTCTGATTTTATATGGGATATTGGTGCCAAGATAGTCCTAAATTGGGAAGTTCTACCATGTCTCTGTTGTAAATCAGACAGTATCTCTGAGCCAAGGAGGAGCAGGCTGGAATATATTTTGAAGGCACTGAAACTCTAAACCTTAAACTATTATTCGGCCTGATTAAGCAGCTTCCTCTGGTTCCATGTATCCCTACAACATCCAGGTTCTTGCTCTAAGGTTCTGCATCCTCTCCCAGAGTAAGAGAGCTGAACTTGACACCTTCCCACGGCAGGGCTGGAAAGAGTTAAATGGAACTAATTTGGGAGAAAGTATTATTCCTTTTTCCATAAATCTTCATGCCTTTGATGTTCCTCCTGTTCAATCCCTGGATTCAGCAAGAACCTGATACTTTTTCTGAGCAACAAACGTCTGTGATTCCATCTGAAGTTGTTGGATAACCTCTTTGCCTTTGCAGTGTGATACCCTGTTGTCTGTGGCAAGAGCAAAGCAAAGGATCAGTTTCATGCACGGAGCTGCAGATTCTTTGAAGTAAATAGGAGAGGAAGCTGTTTGTAGGGTTGATTCCAGTAAATCATCAGTGTGAATCAGAACAGGACTGAGTGACAGAAGCTTAGCAACTCTCAGCACCTGTTGTTTTGCTCTCCAGTGGGTTGAGGTTCCAGCTCTGTAACTGTATTCAGAGCTGTTTCATAATTAACACTCCCTGCCCTCAGCTTAGTGAGAGAAGTGAGGTTATACCTGTGTTGGTGAAGAATCCTTTCAGCCACCCAGGGTAAAGCCATGCAGCTGGCAGAACCAAGGCAAGAAACAAAGTTTTTCTGGTACTAAATCTCTGTATGATACTGCCTGTGTTCTATCAAAGCTTCCACACCAACACTTACCAGCAGATAATACAGTAAAAATGAACAGGAAGCCCTGGTAATGGTTGCCTTTTCCAAGAAGCAGATAAACGAATGTCATGGATTACACTTTTCAGTGTAGTAGTGGTCTCATCCTGACAGTGACATGACAAATTTATTATTTTTTATATTTACTATATATTTCCTGGGGCTGCAATCTTATTTTCTCCTTCAACATCTGTAGGAAGTGAGTGCCCTGGAGTGTGAAATTCAGCTGCTGAAGAATCTCCAGCACGAACGTATTGTGCAGTATTACGGCTGCTTAAGGGATCGAGCAGAGAAGACCTTGACCATCTTCATGGAGTACATGCCAGGGGTAAGAGCAGCACAGTCAGGGATCAGAAAGGGAGATGGCTGGATTTGTTCGTTGGTTTATTAATTGCTGTGATCCCCCTAACTATGTCATCCACCTCAGACCCTCTTAGGGCTGCGCCTTCTCACGCTGGCTCATAATGCCACCACTTTCATTTTATTTATGTCCAAATAACCTCTTCAGTTTTTTTCCTTAAGTGTCTTGTACTTGAAATTATTCTCTTTATTCTATATTCTCTTTAATAGTCACTAAAGCCACTTCTTTTCTTCAGTCTAAATTTGTTCTACCGAAGTACTTCGAAGGACTTGGGCCAACACGTAAATCCTGGTAACTGAATTAGCAGAATCCTGGTACAGCAAGTGAGGCTAAAACTGACTTTCCAAAAAGGGAGGCTTTTGACCCAAATCAGTCTGCTGAACTATTTTATTGCTTGTCTTCACAACCAGTTGTACCAGCAGACAGAACCTCCTTAAGCTATTTTTGCCTTGAAGCCTGTCCTTGCTGTTCTTAAAAAGGGCTTCTTAGGGCAAGATGCTCAGAGAGCCTCCCAGAAAGGCTTCAGCAGAGGCCAGAGTTCATTGCTGGGCCAGTTGGGTGTATAACACCCAGGGCTTGTGGAAGTTGAATGGACACTGCAGGATTTGTGCTTTGTCACTTCTTTGCCAATTCCTTCTGTTTGCTTTTTGCAGGGGTCAGTGAAAGACCAGCTGAAGGCGTACGGGGCCCTCACGGAAAACGTCACCCGGAAATACACCCGGCAGATCCTCGAGGGCGTCTCGTACCTTCACAGCAACATGATTGTGCACAGGGACATAAAGGGTGAGAGCAGCGGGCAAGGGGAAAGAGCTCTCCCAGCACAGGTGCACTCAGTTTGAGAGCAGAAGGGTTTCACATGGGCACATACCAGATAATGGCAGCAATGGGGTTCTTGATCTCATTGCAGCTTTGGAGGAGGAATTGGTTTTGGTGTCTAAACCTCAGTTTGTGTCCACATAAAAGCTAAGCTCTAAAGTTCGCTTTTTCCCTGGTGCTTCGTGTTCAGGACCTCTGACCAAGTAAAGTGGAGATTGACTTGTTTATTGTAGGAGTTCAAAGCGGTTTAATTGGCTACATCTGTTACCCAGCTGACCAGAAAGCAATGCTTGCACTCACCAAAGCAGCATCCCAATAAAATCCTCTACACAACTCTGTTGTCTCTCAGCCCTTGGCCTGGGGGCCCTGCTAGGCTGGCTGAGCTGTTTACAGGCACTGTAACAATGCTGGTGCTGACTCAGCTCTCATTTCCCTCCCCCCTTCACTTCCGTGTGTTCCCTGAAGTTTTTCCCATTTACAACCATTAGCAATTGGCTTGTCTACAGCCTGAATTAAAGAAATTATGTTTAGCAGGTCACCTGAGGCTTAATGGGGAAAGAGCCATACCATGAGCACGGGTATTTGGGGTTGGATATCATTCTCTAGGCTGCGGATCCAACAGCTGGATTGCATGAAAACAGCTGTCTTCATTTTTTGTTTCTGTCCAGGTGCCAATATTCTCCGTGACTCTGCTGGGAATGTGAAGCTTGGGGACTTTGGGGCCAGCAAACGGCTGCAGACAATCTGTATGTCTGGGACAGGCATCCGCTCTGTCACGGGCACTCCGTACTGGATGAGCCCGGAGGTGATCAGCGGGGAAGGCTACGGGAGGAAGGCAGACGTGTGGTGAGCCTTTAACTTGCTGTCCGTATGTCACTTCACAGCTTTCCTGGAGCCAGATAAGACAGACACCTTCTGTCATCTGAATCTCCAAACTCACATCTCGTCTGGATGAAAAGTTTTAGGAGAACCAGAGTCAGATTTGAACTCAAGACATGATCTTCTGCAGGCTGTGTTTTGCAGTGTTAACACCCAGCTACTCATTTGGTTTTTCAGGAGCAGTTTCAGTTTTTCAGGAACAGTTTCCACTCATTCCTCCCTCGCACTGATAGCTGTTCTTTTGCTTTCTGGCTGGTGCAGTGTTTTCATCCTTCTTACCCTCTCAAGCACTTGGTGGAATTCTTGGGGGTGCAGGGCCAGGAATTGGGATGATGATCTTTGCGGGTCCCTTCCAACTTCGGATATTCTGTGATTCTATGATATCCCTTAGAAGAGCAACTGAAGGTTGTTTAGGGAGAGCCCATTCATTTAGTTATAAAATGAGAGTTACGCTTAAAATGCACTGGAAGTTAATAGAATTTTAGCCTTAAAGGAAAGATGCCCAAACCTGGAATAACAGAAAAGATCCAGGTCAGATCAGAGATGATCTGCATGAATGGAAACTGTAGCTGTGCTATTATTGGCATAGCTAAGTAACAGCCTCTATCAAAAGAGCAAAATGGTCCTGTGCCAAAATGTTAATTTTGGAGGCCTTAAAAAGGTGAGATTATAAAACTTAAGTAAGCAACAGGGACAAAAGGTCTGGTTGTGCCTCCACAGTAAAGCAGGGCCTGGTTCCTGTACAAGCAGCGAGTGGAAACACAGCTGAAGCGTGTCTCGTCTGCAAAGAGTTAAGTCCTGAAGACTCTCCCAGTTGGGATGCCTGGGGAGAGAGTGAAGCACGTGCCCTTCCCCCTGGATTGGTGCAGTTGTGGATTTCCTCTTGGTGCTGACATTGGTCCATTCCCATCAAAGAGTCGCTGCCGTTGGCCAGGCTCCAGTTCCTACAATCCCAATCGTTATTTCGGGGGGTCAGAATTTTCCAGTGCAGCGCTGGTCCCGGGGTGGATGTGTATGGCCCAGAGGCTCAGAAACGTAACAAATCCATCCACCTGGCTCCGTGCCACTGCTGCAGGCCCCTCTACAGTTTTCTTTTTCCTAAATAGCAGAATATGTGAGCTATTTGTTATTGCTGGAGTGACTTGACATGAAAAACATTCCTGCTGTTTGCTGAATATCTTAAAGAAACCGGATCTGCTTAAACGGTATAAATCAGTCTAAACAATAATATATCCCTGCTTGCTTTTGAGCAAACCCCCAGCACTTCAACACACATGGTTTGCATTTTCTGTACTCTCTTCTAGTAAGTCTGAAATGGCTGGAAAACTGTAAAATTTTCACATTGGATTTTAAACCTTGTTGAGAAATCAGTTCTTGCATATTCACTGCATTTAATTCCTTTCCTTCCTTGTTTTAGCAATTGATGCAAGTCTGCCTCTCAATATGTCTTTTCCTTGCTCTTCACCTCAAAAGAAGGTTTAGTTTTAAGGTAGAGGAGGCAGTTTTGCCTTTTTAATGAAAGATGTGATAAAAACACAGGATTGGATATTAAAAATTCACTAATGGCTTTTACTTAATCCGTGGCCTGAAGGAAGCAATTAATCCTTTTTGAATCAACCCCAATCAGTGCAGTGCTACGGAAACCATCTTCCCTGGGAAGGTGTTGGAGTCACGTCACCTCAGAAAGGTGGCGCAGCCATGTTCCCAGAATCATGTCCTTGCCCTGAGGTAGCCTGCAGAGCCCCATTAACTTTACAAGGAATTTTTCCTTAAGGTAACGATGCATCTGGTCCCACAGGGATTTAACTTACTGCCTTCCCAGTTTGGAACTGTTACAACTTTAATTATTTTTTGACTGATGCTTCATTTCTTGTGAGGTAGAGATATTATTAGGTTGTTTTTTCCCCCAACGTGGGCATTTCGAGGCTGTGACTGGAAAGGGATTTTGCTGAAATGGCTTTGTGGGGTCAACGAGCTCTGATTCACTGAACCTTGAGTGTTACAAAGCCTGTTTTCTACCTTGCAACTCAGCAAGTTGAGCCTCTGAGCAACCTGGTCTAGTGGAAGGTGTCCTTGCCCATGGCAGGGGGTTGGAACAGGAAGGGCTTTAAGGTCCCTTCCAACCCAAACCACGTGTGATTCTCTAAGTGCCTTTGCGTTACAGCAGTAGCAGCAGCACCTGAAGTACCACCGAGGTCAGGCGGTGCCTTCAGGGACGTTCCCACGGGCACCTCTTGTCCCCTGTTAACACGAATGTTTCCTGAGAGGAGAATTTGAGCAAAGGGGAGCAGGACATACGGCCCTTTCCAGGCAGTGGGACCAGCCCCGCTGGCTCAGCACTTCCCTGCTCTCCTGGAAGGAGAAGCAGTTGTTGGCAGCTCTGGCTCCGAGCCGGGGCGCGCGTGGGGTTTGCCGAGCACAGCCCCCCCAGGAGCTGTTTCCAGAGCTGGACTCGCCGTGGGCTGCTGGGGAGCTCTCCCTGAGCACGGGGCATTATTGGGTGAATTCTCATTTGTTTTTTCCTGTCTGCTTTCCCAGGAGCCTCGGCTGCACCGTGGTGGAAATGCTGACAGAGAAGCCCCCCTGGGCCGAGTACGAAGCCATGGCAGCGATCTTCAAAATCGCCACGCAGCCCACCAACCCCCAGCTCCCCTCCCACATATCAGAACATTGCCGGGACTTCCTAAAGCAGATCTTTGTGGAAGCCAGGCACAGACCCTCTGCTGAAGAGCTGCTCAGACACCAGTTTGCACAGCTCCAGTACTGAATTACCTCCCTTGCTCGCAGCTCCTGCCGGGCTTTCCGTGCCCTGTCTGGTCTAGTTGCAACTGCCCATTGTGGTGCTGCATCTTCAAAATGCCAACTCAGCTAGGCCTAGTCCTTTGGGGAAGTTCTGCCAAGGAACTTAGGGTCTGCTCTCGTGCCTGATTCCTTTGTTTGCTGGACTGATGTTCATCCTGCCGACAGCTGTCCAAGCAGAGCTGCATTTTTGCCCCGAGTTACCTGGATGTGACATTGCAGCTGGCTGCATGTTTTCTGCAGGCCCAGGAATGGGAATCTAACAAGTGTCTCACTGGTTGAACATAGGAGAAAATCTGAACCCAAGGGGGAGCTGGAAGAGCTCCACTCTTCAGCAAAACAGAAACATGCACCAGCCTCCAGAGCAGCTCTGTCTGTGGGAGTCCCTGGTTTTCCCCTGCTGGGGCTCCAGCGGCGTCTCCAATACCTGAATCCAGCAAAAAGCCATGTGTCATGGAGCATGCGCTCACTATAGTATGGTATATTTTTCTTCTTGAGTATTCAGCATCTGAAGGTGTTCAGAAAATATTGATTCAAAAGTATGTGAATAGTGTTATTTTATAATGAACCCGTGGATTTGGGGCTGGGGGTGAGGGAGGTCTTTCCAGCTAAATGTCAGGATAATCAGACAAGTTTCAGCAGAATGCAATCACTCCAGGGCCTGAGGATAGGGCTCTCCCACTGACGTTGGAAAATCCGGAGCTAATTTCCAAGGTTTGATCTGTCCCAGCATTAAGACAGTGTCAGTTAGTTTGTGTCATACCAAACAAATCTGCGCTCCTGCTTCCTCTCTCTGGGGCTGCTGGGTCCAAACAAAACCCCTCTGGAAGGGAATTCTGCAGAATTCAGCTTCCTCCTGCATCTGTCTCTTTGGCTGGTAACTTCTTACCATCCTTTTAACCAAAGATAGTCCATCTGGTGCGCAGGAATTTACTTCAGAGTTTCTTTGAGCACATGGCCTAATGGAAAATTGAGGGTTTCTTGGGGAGAATTACCTGGACACTCGTTCTTCAAGCTCAACCCTTCTCTGTGTGTTGTTGGTTTCACAGGTGTGCAAGTGGTCATTTAAGAGTTCCATAAAAACGTTATTGCCTAACTTAAATGAGCTTTTGTAGGAATCAAGTCAAACAGGGAACCAGAGAAAACATTTTAAATGGTAGCAAATATCTAAAATTACCTGGAGATCCCCATGCAGGTACCAGGAAAATGTATCCAGGTGGCTGTGCACTTCAAAGATACCACAAGTCAGAGAACTGAGGTCCTGATGGCCTCAAATCCTCTATGCTGATTTGGGCACTAATAATCTTTATTTCACTCATGAAAGACCAGCAGTTTTTAAGTGCTGGGGATTCATGGAGTGATTTTAAGTTATCTCCAAGAAATGAAACTAAAAAAAGCAAATGTTAATTAACTGAAATACTGCTTTATAGGGCAACACTGAAGGTGTTCTGCTCTTGTATTGGAAACCATATTAAGGTTCCACACACCTCCACTCTTCTCCCCCATAAAAAATTTGAAAATTGCTTCATAATGCAGTAAAATTAAGTTTTTAAGGGAATGCTAATAGCAGGATAAGGCAAGTTTTAATGAAATCAAGCTCCTTGAACACATGAAAAATACTGTGTTGAATTAAAAGAGGGAAAAAAAGAACCCTAAAAGCCCCAACTGATGAAAAGTCCTGAAAAGCTTTGACAGTATGAAGTGTTCTTTCTGTGCCAAACCCAGAGCAAAGTGTAACCAGTAAAAGCTGGTGTTGGTTTCCTTTCCAGGCTCCCTGCACTACTCCAAGGATGCACTGTGCCAGTTGTGGGCACTTAGGGGATCCCTTTTATGAAAGCCCTTGTTCCATAATTGATTTAATTCTAGTGAGAGCACTTCTATTGATCTTTTCCCCACCAGGAACTCGACTCCAAATTGTCCAGACCCTTGGCCTGACATCTGGCCTGCACTTCGCTGTTGCCATGAGGGGAAGCGAGGGTGTGGGAGCTTTCCACACCACTTTGCTGGGAATGTCGGATCATCCCTGGAGTCTGGATGACAAAAGTAGGGGGGTCAGCACCGCTGGGGGCCCAGCTCTTCAAGCCTTGCAACCTAAATATACCAAAGATTGGAGTCTTCATCCACTACCCATCACTTGCAGGCGTCAGGAGCACGGTGATGTCTGCAGGGGTTTCCCTCTGTCCTTGGCTTGTCCTCACCAAATCCAGACCTTCTCCCGTGGTCTTTCTTTTGCTGTCCCACACGCTGTGATCTGGGAGAGAATAGGGCACGAGGAACGGCGTAACTTCTAATGTGTCAAAGCAACTCAATCCTCAGGACCTTGCGGCTTTTACCTCACCTGCACCACGGGAGGCGGTTCCAGAGCAGAGCAAGAGCACCCAGGACTGATGGGCTCGGTCCTGTCCCCGGAGCCGCCGGCCCTTCCCTGTGCTGGATGTGCCTCCTGTGTGCAAGCCCCTGCATTCCAGTCGGTCACGGGAGCGAACAGCAGCTGTGCAGTGCCGGAGAACACGGGGCCGGCTCGGGCTGGCGTGTCCAGCAGCCGCCCCGGCGCCGCGCGTTCGGCACAGGAACAAGCCAAAGCATTACCTGTATGTTTGGAGATGCACTTTTATGAATGTAGTTTATATCGCTCTTTTTTAGCTCTTTTTACATCATGTAAACGGTGATGCCTCATACTTTTTTTTTTTTTTAATTTATATCGTAAAAGATCATATTTGGTGATTTTTATATATATCGACTGTTACGGGGTGGGGGGAGGTGGGGAAATAAATTTGACGCCTTTATGAATTTAAAAAGGAAAAAAAGCAGCTGGTTTTGCAGAGAATTTGCTGATGGTTTATAATGAGTAGAGCCAAGCCAAAATGCCTCTTTGTTTCCTCACAGCCCTCTTGATTATGGAAAAGGAAGGTCTGGATTCCTGAGTCCACTGCTCTGATGAGTAACTTGGAGCTGACATTGATACCACGGGCTTTTAACAGCCCTGGCAGCAAAAGAGTTTCAAGTGGACAGAAACTTAATTATACCTCAGAATTGGATTATGCCTGTCCTCTTTATCCTGGCAAACTGGGAAAAAACTGGGAATAAACTCATTTAGGGGAGAGTGGAGGAGGAGTGCCAGGCTGACAATAAGCTATTGTGTCGATTCCAAATGTCATATTGGGTTTCCTGCTGTTCCTTCCAGTGAGGGATATATAGGGAATATTGAGTATTGGGATCCCTGATGGAAGGTGCTGCAGAAATGGAGAATATTCTGCTTGACAAAGAATTTCTTATCAGAGTCCCAGTATACTGAAACAGTTAAAACTAATCAGAAGAACATCCAAGATTCCCATTGGAGAGGAACTTGGGGAAATTTGGTTGACCCTGAGGTAGTTAGGAAACAAAGTAGTGACATTTTGGTGTTGGTGTGACGATTCTGTGCATTCCAGGTTATTTGCTTGTTCTCCAGAAAATCCCATCTTTGCCCATTCTAGTGGCAGTTAGGTTGCGTTAATTTGGATGGGTTTTTTGAGGTGGTTTTTTGCCTAATTTGGAATAATATTCCAAAGGACTTGAAGCTGCTCCAAAGAGTTCCCATTGCCACCAGTTACCAGCATAGACTGACCGAGAGGGAAAAGGTAGGTGTGCCAGGAGCAGTTCAGAATGGAAGAAAAGGATTTTGTTACCACCATAACTGATGCAAAGCAGGGAGAAAGGGCTTTAACCTGGATTGTGCAGAAGACCTTGACCCAGTAGTCTCTATTTACCGACCGGGGGCTTGCAGTGCAAAGCCAGGCCAATGTATCATTTTATTTACAATAAAATTATCATTTATATGAAAGCCAGTTTTGGTGGTTGTCCTTTTAAAAAGCAAAAATTTGGAGAAGGAAAGCCTCTGGATTTCAGACGAGTGGAAGATACCATGAGCTCCCTTCCAGAAATGGAGCTTCCCGGCTGAACTGCAGGAATCTGGATGGTCTTGCATTGACTGTAGCAGTGATTTGGGGCAGAACAAGCTTTGCTATCCTTGAGTAGGGCAAGAGAATGGGTAACCACATCTCCAAATACTTTCAGGCTTTTTTTTTTTCCAGCTTGCCGTCTTAGGAACAGACAGAAATAGTGCTGCTATAAAATTCATCTGTTCTTGCTGAAAGGCTGATTTTTTCCTGTTTGTGCAGCTTTTCTCTTCGGTGTCACTGTCACTTAATCGGTGTTTGGGTGCCACTCTGTCCCTCGAGGAACTGGCCTCCCCAGCCCTCACCTCAAGCAGCCTCCAGTTGCCTTTTCCCAGGATGTAGCTGCTGTCAGTGACACTCTGAAATATTTCTCAATATAAAATGTGAACAGATCAGAAGAGGGGGGGTTGACCAGCTGATACAATAGAAACCCTGCACATGAGCCAAGCACGTGTGTGACTCCTGGGGCTGTGCTAGCACAGATGAGAACCATCAAGTGCAGTTGTCTCAGAAAAAAAAAGTCTCGTGGAACCAGAATAAAGCACCTCCTGCTGCTTCCTGACACCCCCTTGTGTGTTAGAACCCACAGATCCTGCCCTTGCCAAAGGAGGAACTTGGGAACTCTGTTACCTTCACTTTGAGGAGGTTCTTCCCAAAGCTGATGCCTTTCTTCTCCTTTCCCCTCGGTGTGCTCAGTGGGATATTTGTTTGAGATTCCCATCTTGGCCTTGTCTGATGGTCTGGTTTCTCCTGGACTCCCCTCCTGGTCACCCCTCTCAAAAGAAAGTGGCTCCATAGTAATTCTGCTTTCCATAAACACAGTGTGTATTCCTAACTGGAATCTTCCCCACAGACCCACAGAATATCCTGAGCTGCAAGGGACCCACAGGGAACATCCAGTCCAGTTCCCAGCCCTGCACAGGACACTGCAAGAATCCCACCTGTAGTGTGGTGGTTGAGCAGGGGCTGGGAGCAGAAAATATTTGGAGCCTTGAAGGTAAAAATTAGCAGCCCCCAAACACTGACTAAAGCATGAAAGAAATGCAGCAAAGACCCTCAATTGTCTTTTTTATTTCTGGTAATCCACGTTACGTGTGCTTTATGGTCAGGGGAAGGGGACTGAAGGTACATTTCCTCTCTAAGTCCACTTCTGAAGCAAATAAAATATAAAAATCTCTACAGAGGTTGGCTGTACTGCTGTGGCTCTTTCTTTTGGGGTAGTAAAGTGCGAACCAGGAGCTGTGTCCTCTGAATTTAATACTGCTGAGGTGTGGGTGTATTGCTTATATCCAGCAATCCACTGTCATGTCAGTGGTTCTGCAGCTGAGCTCTGCCTGGTGCTCTGTATCTCATCCAGAACTGGACATCTGGATGGTACAGATGTATATGGATTTATATGGATTCATACTGATTTTTCTTTTTACCCAAACAGCTTTTATTACACGACTCTGCTGGCTTGGATTCTTATGCGCTGGAAAATGTCCCTCTGAGCTGAAGGGCAAGTTGGTGCTGGGAGCCCCACGCTCGTGTGGAAGCACAAAAGGAAGTTGTGGGGGGTGCGATATGAAGGTTGTTGATCATCAGTCATTTATTTCTTGGGTGGCGAGAGCAGCTCTGCCCTCAGAGGGGAGGAATTGCAGGTGGCTCTGGGCCGTTCTCCATGCTCTGCTCCCAGTCATGGATTGTTCTTGTGCTGCCACTGCAGCCACTGCCCTCGAGCTCTCGCTGCGTGCACCTGGAACCCCCGGGAGCTGTGGCATCCCCAGCTTTGGCTAAAATTTCTGCTGCTTCTCTGGCTCCTCTG
Organism: Gymnorhina tibicen; assembly: GCA_013399875.1. Classification (NCBI taxonomy): domain Eukaryota; kingdom Metazoa; phylum Chordata; class Aves; order Passeriformes; family Artamidae; genus Gymnorhina; species Gymnorhina tibicen. The sequence continues at coordinate 342,247 of VXAZ01008602.1, forward strand.
CTGGGAATATCCTCCCGTGGAGCTGCTGATGTACTGCTTTCACTGTGCCTCCAACAAGGACCCAAAAAAATTCATCGCAACCAAATGCAAGCTCTGCAGCATCCTCAAGAGGACTGCAGGCAGAACTGATCTCCCAGCACCTGCTTCTCCTGCCAGATACTGCAGGATTCTCTGACACCTTCTGCCCCCGAGTCTCTTGGCTTGTTCCGCTGGAGAAGACTGAGGTCAGACCTCACCAGGGGCCGCAGCTCCTCCCGAGGGGCAGCTCCAATCTCTGCTCTCGTGACCAGGGACGGGACCCAGGGAACGATGGGTGGAGAATGGCCTTAGATAAAATCTCAAATTTCAATTTGGAGGAGGAAAGGAAAGCTACAACATCTTTATTTTTCTGGTTTAATGTTCTCTTTCTAACTGAAAACCCAGCCTTTAAAGCCTGGAGGTTTCACACTTCCCTACCCCAAACTCATCTGGTATTGTTAAAGTGCTGCTCGTCTCGCTGTGCAGCAGCCTGGGAGCTGAGGGAATCGGGAAGTGAGGCCAGTGAGAAGCAGGAAGCGGAACCGAGGGCTCCGCTTTCATTTTCTGAGCCTTCTGAGGAAGGAAGGAAGGGGCCGGGGAAGGGGCCCCAAGCCTGCAGCATCGTGAGCCCCTCGGCAGGGCTGCTCAGGGGTGGCTTTTTTTGGGGTGTAAATCTGCCACCTGCATGTTGGTGTGAGGGGGGTTGGCAGCACCTGCGTGGTGGGGACAGTCAAAGCTCTTGGTGAGGCTGAACCCCCCTGGGAGCCTTGCCAGGGTCTGTGTGCACGGTCCCTGGTGGTGGCTGTGTCCCCAGGCCGTCCCCACCCAGGAGCCCCTTTAAAAGCCCTTCAGTAAAAAAGAGAAATAACTTGGCCAACATCAGGCTCCTCTGGTCATCCAGCAGGTGCTGTCCCCAAAATCAGATGTCACTGAGACATCTCCACAGTGGAGCTGCTGCCTGGCTGTGGGCGCACACCCTGAGCCCCAGGAGGGCTGTACTGAGCAGAGGGAGCACCTCAGGGACCAGGGTTAATAGTATATCTCTGTTTGTGCCATCTCTTCCTCCTCTGGACTTCCCATCCCCATCTTTCTCCCTCCTCCATCCTTAGCGCCTGTTTCCATGCCTGTGTCTGGGTTCTCCCAGACAGGATGTGCTCAGCAGAGCTGATGGTTTCAGTCAGGGATGGAACAGGGGCTCTTGCTGTTGATATCACAGCCTGTTGCTCTGTGTAGGGGCTCTGAAAAGCCCAGTTCCTGTAGAATTTGAAAGACCTGGGATTCCTGAGCACAGCTTTGCAAAGTGTGTGTGGAGGAAAGAGGTAAATAATAATTAAAACCAGACTCACCCACTTTCCCTGCTTTTCCTGCATTTGTCTCTCCAGCCTGGCAGGGCTTGCTGGGTTCATTAATTTGTATGGACTGTGCTGTCCAAACCAGGGGACTGGATAGGGGTGGACCCAAGCCAGACCTGTGTGGCACCGGCCAGGCCAGCGCTGATGCCCATCCTGCCCCTGGCAGAGTCACTGAGCAGGGACAGGGCACGATGGCCACTGATGTGGAGGGGAGAGAGTGAGAAGGCAAAGGTATGGATCTAATCCTGGGTGAATTCCCTTTGAGGGTGGTCTGGGCTCCCTTTGGAAGCTGGTGGAAGGCTCCAGCTAGGCTGTGCAGCTCGCAGGGCAACACTGATGTGGAATTTGAAATCCTGGTTTGGTTCCCAAAATCTTGGGGGCCCCAGGGGGGCTTCTGGTCAGGGGCCTGCACCCTGGCCACCTCTGCCCAGTCCTCATGGCCTGCAGGACCCCTCTGAGCACTCTCCAAAGAGGGGTGGGCTGCCTCCTTCCCTTCCCTCCATCCCCTTCCCTCCCAGCCTCACTTGTAGCATTACACACAGGTATCCAGGAATACTTCCTTGATCCTGCATGGACAGAGGCTCTTTCCGCAGTACCTGGGCCATGAGGCAGAGCTGACCACTGGTCCCACCTCCCCAGGCCGCTGGGAACACAGGACAAGACAGGGAAGGCTCAGAAACCTTGTATTACAAAAATAAAGGAGCGCATGTGTCACGCGCGAAGCTGCAGCGAGGCTCCGGCGCAGAACGTACCGGTCGAAGGCAAATATAAAAAAGAGACACTGTTAAACAGTGGCAGGGCAACATCCTTAAGGCTGAACCGTCCCAGCTGAACTGAGCTGATGTAAACCAAGGACCCTCCTTATCCAGAGCCCTGGCAAGGCAGGGTTGGTGTGGCGGGAGCTGAGAGCTCTGCTGTGACTCACAAGCTGGCTAAGCCCCCAGCTCGTCTCCTTTTCCATGGTGACAGGCCTGAAATGGACCAACAGGGCTGGGGGTCCCGTGGGGGGCAATTGCTTCTGCTCCAATCTCACTGCGGAGAGGGGCCTGCAGAGAAAGGGCTTCAGGTCTGGGGGCTGCACCCTGGTCACCTCTGCCCTGTCCTTACAGCCTGCAGGACCCCTCTGAGCACCCTCTAAAGAGGAGTGGGCTGCCCCCCTCCCCTTCCCTCCCCTCCCACAGGTCCTGCTTTACATCAGCTCAGTTAGCACCCGGCTCAGCTGCTCCGGCTCTGCTGGGCTCCAGGAGGGGGGCTGGCCCCGCTCACGCCGACTTGGTCCCGCTCTCCACCTCCTTGTGCACCCACAGCTCCTTGTGCTGCTTGCGCCCGAAGCCTTCGTCATAGTTGCCTTTACTCTTGAAGAGCTGCTGGAAGTGGGGCTTGCAGTAGAATTCCCCGTGGAGCGCAGCGTAGCTGCCCAGGCTGGGGAGGGAGGGCAGGGTTAGCCGGGCACAGAGACTTCTCTGCAGCCTGGGGGAAGTGTGGGGGGCCTGGGACACCGGGACAGCAGAGGAGAGAACGCTTAGGGCCATGCAGGAGGGGACCCTTTGGGCCAACAGCTCCCTCCCACCAGCAGAGGCTGCTGGGGGCTGCTGTGAGTAGAGATGGGGAGGCCCCCGGGGAGCTCAGACTCGGCCGGCTCTGTGTCCTCTAGGAGAGGCTCTGGCTCAGCTCCCTGTTCCCCTGGGGCTGCTCTCAGGGGGAAGCATCTCTCCTTCTATACCAGGTGGGATTTAGCTGAGACTTGGGCCCGGGTGTGCAGATAAACCTTTGTTTTGCTGTGATGGGTGGGCTGGGGGTCTCTGGCTACTGGCCAAGCGAGGGGCTGTGATGGGGGCTGGGTGCTCTATTTGGGAGGGTCTCGGCAGAGCTGAGCTGCAGTGACACCTGTCCCACCACAGCCTCCAGCCTGGCTCACCTGAGCTTGGTGTGGCAGTGCTTGCAGCAGAAACAGGAGTTGTGGAAGACAAATTTGTCGGCCACCAGTCGCTCCATGGGATACACGGTTTTCTGGCAGGCGGTGCACATCTCCTTCACCTGTGCCTTCAGGCTGAAGGACTGGCCAAGGGCAGAGCAAAGGGAGACGGAGGATGAGGAAGGAGTTTGGGATACCCTGGATCCCTCCACTGCCCTCTTCCCTGCCCTCCATTCACTGGAGCACCGGGGAGTGGGAAGCCCCATCTCCCTCCCCCTCCCTGGGCCGCTCCACTGATGCTGGGCTGGATTGGAGCTTGGCCCTTGGGCTTTTGGCCCTTCCACCCTCGCCATGAATGACCAGGATAAGGCCCTGGCACAGAGTGCCCAGGGAAGCTGTGACTCCCCATCCCTGAAACTGTCCAGGGCCAGGTTCAACAGGGCTTGGAGCACCCTGGGATAGTAGAAGGTGTCCATGGCCATGGCAGGGGGTGGGATTGGATGAGATTTAAGGTCCCTTCCAACGCAGGCCATTCTGGGATGATTCTATGATGTGGAAAAACCAAAGGTACCTTGGAGCGCTGCACTGTGCTGCCTCCTGAGCTGTTCTTGGCCTCCTAAAAAGGGAAGGAGAAATCAAAATGAGAGCTTGGCACAAGCCCCTGGCAAAAACCTGCTTCTCCCTCGCCTGCTCCACATCCTGCACCCTCCCCAGGGCACCTGCACAAGCACCCGCTGCATCCCCAACAGCCACCGCAAGGAGTTTCACCCGCCTTGGCATTGGAGGAAATGCTCCCTCCTTCCCAAAGTCGGGATCCAAGGGGCAGTCGCACTCCAGCAAGGTGACCGGTCGGGGCTGGCTCATCTTCCTCGCTCCTTGCTCCCAAGGGTGGGGCAGCGTGCTCCCAGGACGTCACCCTGCTGTCCTCGTCCTTCCTCTGGCTGCAGTTTGGCCCTGCCTGCCCAGCGCTGCCCCTCTCTGCCCCAGGCTGATCCCCCACCCCCTGCTCCTCCTGCCTTGTCCTTCCCCATCGTTTCTCCTTTGTATTTTTGGAAACAGTTTGTCTAAGAGGCGTACAGGAAACTCTCCCCTCGCCGAGCTGCCTCCTCAGACGTTTCCCAGCTGCTCTCACTGACTGAGGTCAGGGACGTGATTTTCCTCTCACTCCCACGAGGCTGGAAGCAGGAGCCAAAGCCAACAGCGGGACATGGGCAGTGAGGAGGCTCCGACCGTGTAAAACCAGTTGCATCCCTTGGCACTGGTAGAACAACTGCAGGTGCTCTCCTGGGGTTAGGATTTAATATGCTGTTTCCAGGCTCAGCTGACCAGAGCTAAGGAAAATGCTGCCTCTCAGGAGCTGGGATACGTCCGTTCCCAAGGCTACAGCAATCCAGGGCTGCTCGTCACTTCTCGGCAGCCTCCTGGCCTCGATCAGGCACACGATCTATTCCATATCTGATATATCTTCCCTCGGGGAAGGGCCGTATCCTGTCCCAGCAGGAGATGTTCTTGAGCCTTTATGTTTTTCCATCTCCAATCACTCCAGTCCTAAGCAGCTCGAAAGCTCTCAATTGTGATCACAGAAAGCCATGGAAACACAAACAAACAGACGGCAGCTCGAGACAGCGCGGGGTGAGAGCTCTGACGGACCAGAGCCTGAGCTGGCGCTCAGCAAACAGCACCTTCTGCTGGAACATTCCTGTCCCCAGTCCTGTTGTTTGAGTAGCAGTGACTGTGCCTTTGATCACCCCAAAATGTCAGGTCAGGAACACAGCTTCTGTACACAACCCTCCCTCCCTGAGAACCAAAACCCAGCTGAAGTTCCCATACAAACCACAGGATGCCACGTACATGAGCTGGGGGTGGGCTGGCGGCTCCCGTGGCCTGGAACATGGTTCCTTTCCCTTCTCCGTCTGCTTAATCCTGAGCTTGAAGTCCGTGGGTCAATGTTCCTGCAGAGGTGTCTAAGACAGACCTCTTGCAACACCTGGAGAGGAAATGTCATCAGGAGTGGGGCTGGTTTCATCACCCAAACCCAGCAGCTCTGCAGGAGCTGGTGTGTGCTCAAAGCTCCCTCCGCAGGGTCAGATCAGCCTCGCTGGCCTGGGGGCTTCCCGAGGGAGCCGACAGATGGAGGGACATGAAACTGGACCGACGGACAGGAGGTGCAGGTCTGGAATACTGTGACAGCAGCTGGAGAGTTTGGGGCTCTGAGCGACTGGAAGGTGATGTGATGGTTTCTACTCCAAACCCACGCATGGAAGCACCTGCCCGGCGATGGCCACGCCACTGGCAGCGAGGCTGACCCCAAGCCAAGGCAGCAAAACCAGCACCCCACGTTTCACTAATGCAGCCACTAAAGGACTGGTGTTGCTGGAGGAAGGACTGTGATTTTAGTCTAATTTTAGCCCAGAAAACTCTCACTGATCACAGCTCAGCAGAGCAAGTGATGGGGATTCTGTCTTCTCGAGGAGCCCACGTAGCCTTCAGGCTGAGCCCCGTGAGCTGTGGCCCCGTGTGAGGTGCTGAGGGCCCGGGAGGACAAGGCTGACAGGGCTGGGACCAGCACAGGAAAAAGCACCCACACTGCAAATCACCCCTTTTGGTAAAAAAGAGCTGAAAAGGCACTGACAGCTCCTCAGGGGGTTTTCCCCACTGCACTTCACCTTCAAAACACCCGTGAAAGATGAGCCCTGGTTTGAATACACAGGACAGAGCTGTGGGTTTGAGTGAATGCTGCCAAGAGAGGAGCAGAGCAGCGAAAAGGAGCGTGAAGGGCTGGCTCTGCAATGATGGTGATGAGCTGGGGGCTGGAAAAGCAGCACCCCCCTCTGCCTGGGGCTGCTTTCCTGTCCTACTGAACCCCCTTGGCCTCATATTGTCACCTCGAAAACCTTCCTGCTGCCTGAGGACTGGGGTAGATGCTGAGAAAGCTCCAGGGCAGAGATGTGTCAGGGTGGAGGGCTTGGGGCAGGGGCAGCTCCTCAGTGCCCATCTCACATTTGCAAACATGTCCTGGGTTTTGGGGGGCTCTTTGGCTGCCAACCCCCAGCAGCTGGCACCAGGCTTGCATTACACCCAGCACAGCACCCAAAATTCATGGCTGCTTTCAGAATTGAAAGACCTTTGCCCCAGGCCCTGGGCACCGACAGGTGAGCTGGGCTGCCCCTCACAGCCCTGGGGCTGCACAGCCCTCGTTGCAAACATTTCACAGCCTCAGCTGAGCCCCAGCCCCCTGCTCTACCAAAATCATTTCCCGTCTCTCTGCGGTTTGGTTGTTATTTCCTGCTCTCCGAGCTCACTTGCAGGCAGCTGCAGCCACCGAACTCAGCATCTGCTGGGGGCCAGAGCCCAATCCCACAGCCCCTCCCTGCCCCCTGTTCCCTGGGACAGGACCTTCTCTTCAGGTCTCCGGGATCTGTCGGGTCCTACAGCCCAACACAGACCCTGCGGGAACATGAGGGACCCAGAAAACCTGGTGTTCCCACCCCACACATGCCTCTAACACAGATGCACAAGCCTCCCCCTTTTCACCTGCTTTTCACCTTCACCCCAGCCTGTTACAAACGTTTGTTCTCCCCCAGCTTCCCTTCCCTCGCAGCTCATCTTTCCCTCCGTTTTTCCAGGCTCTCTGTCACCCCCTTCTTGCCCTTCCCCATAACCTGGGATAGTGGAAGGTGTCCCTGCCCGTGGCAGGGAGTTGGAACGAGATGATCTTTAAGGTCCCTTCAACCCAAACCACTCAGGGGTTCTCTGATAAGCACACGATTACTTCCACCTACTATTTGTTTCTTTGTTTCTCATGCCCCCAAACCCCATTCCCTTCAATTCCACCCCACTGATCCCACCCCATGGCTGGATGTTTTCCATCCAGCCCCTTCCTCTCCACATCCCTCTGCCCTCCATGCACATACCCTCTCGCAGCCCCGTGCCCGCGCTCTCCCAGCCGCTGTTTCGGGCAAGAGCCCCCTCGGTGCAGCTGCCCTTCAGGAGTAGGAGTTGCTGAACCTCCTTCCTGCTGAAGGCAGGAGGCAGAAATCTCAAAGGGGAAGGGTGTGCTGAGGCGATAAGGGAACTAGAACAAGTGAGAAACTGCAGGAGGGTTTCTTGGAGGCTCTCAGCTGCTGTCATCGCTCTTCCCAGGAGCCCAGGTTGGGACTGGAGCCCAGGGCAGCCAACGCTCCACGAGAGGAGGAACGCGGTGACACGGGCAGTGCCTAAGGACACGCTGCCACACTGGTGTGACAAAGCCTCCACAGCGGCTCAGGCAGCCTCGGGGCTCGCTGATTTGAGGGGGTGCAGCAGGCACCCGTGACAAAGCCGGAAAGGCGAGGCCATGCCCCACAGTGAGACTGGCACCGTAACTGCTGCATCTGACTGTTCCAAACCTGTTCCCTAAAGCCCTTAGCCACTTAGCCCGGGAAGAGCAGGAGTGAGGACTCCTGTCCTGGTCGTGCCAGCAGTTTCAGGTGCTTGGCTCAGGACAAGGTGAGAACCCCTTTGCCTTCCAGCCTCTCTTCGTCCTGCCCTTCATCACGACTGCAGGCTCCAAGCAGGGAGCAGTTTCAGGGGAGGAAGGCAACACTGTTCGGTCACAGAGCTTTTCCCTAACAGCCTCCCGAATCCCCTCTCACTGCCCTGCCTGACCCTGGGGCAGATGGAGGGAGAGGGAACATCTGGGGTGGCCCCTCAAGGCAATTCCCCTATCCCAACCTGCCTCCGAAGGATCACATTTCCCGCAGCCAGGATCACGTTTCCCGCACCCTTTCCCCGTTCCCCTTTCCAGAGGGGCCACCAGGGCTGCCCCAGTGCTGATCCAGGCAGTTCCCAGCGGGCCCCAGCCCGGCGCTGGCCGAGGGGCTCCCCGAGAGCCGGTGGGTTTCCGGCACAGGGAAGCAGGAAAGGAGCGTGACTGGGAGGGCGAGAGGCCCCTCTCTGCCATATGGTTCCCATTAGCAGCCCTGGGAAGGGTTTGTTTACAGCAGGGATCACTGCTCCACTGCAGGAGGCTTTCCCAAAGGCGAAGCACAGCGTGGGGGATCCGGGCCCCCTTCCTCCTCCCAGGACATGGAGTGTCCCCAGAGCATGGCGAGGCACGGGCAGGGGAGACACCTCAGAGAGGCTGTCAGGCCTTTCCCCCGGGAATTCGTGGGCTGAGCTGATGGCTGTGGGGATGGATGCCCCCGAGATCCTGTGCAGGATCAGTGAAACCCACACACAGGACAGCACTGACCCTCCAGCTCCATAGCCATCGTTCCTCTCAGCTGGTCAGTGTGGGGAGGAGGTGAACAGGAGCTGGAAGAGCCTGTCTCCTGAGCCTGGGAATCACCCAGCTCCCAAGGCTCAGTTTCTGCAGCCTTGGGGTCTCACAGTTGACCCACACCATGAAACAAAGTGTGGTGCAAAACCAGCATCAAAGAGGCCAGTCCAGTGGTGCCAGGGAAGGGATGATGGATTGAGCAGTGGCCACAGCTCCCACTTTAGGCGTGGAATCCCTTAATTCGGCTTCAGGTCTTGGCTCTTGCATGGCTTTGAGCCAACCACTTGACCTCACTGGTACTGGGGACCCAGGGCAGGTCCCTGCTGGCTTGGCACAGGGGGGAGGACTCCAGGGAGGAGCATCCGGACACTTCTGGGGACACCCCTGCCCTGCCCATCAGATTCCTGGGGAGGGGACCTGACTCTGCCTGCACTCCACGGCCAGGAGCCACCTTCCACCACTGCTCCACTAATCCCCTTTCCATCCACGTTCTGCCTCTTGAAAGGCTGCCAGCGGGCAGGAAATCTGCAGCCGAAATGCTGAGGGATGCTGACAAGGAACAGTTGTGGGGAGGAACAGGGCTGCCTTTGTCAGGGCAACAATGGGGGACCCGCTGGAGTGAGGGGGAGCCCGAGGGAAGCCCCTGCCCACCCGCTCCCCTCTCCCACCTTCATCCCTGCCTCCCCTGAGGAGGAGATGCACGGCCCTGGAAGCACCAGGGCCTGGGGGACTGGGCGGGTCCCTGCCCCTGCCTCTCAGTGAGGGGGCCCATGGGCCAGAAGGATGGTCCTGGAATTCATCTGCTTTCCAGAAGCAGAAACTGAGGCAGCCCATTCCTGGGATTGTGGCTGTGTTTAATGGCATCCATTAAAAATCATGATCTAAAGGGAGTCCCTGCTCCCTGGAATCTCTTGTCTTGCTGGGAGCTCAGATGGAGCAGAGAAGCACAGCAGAATTCCTGCTGGGAGGATGAGAAGAGACTTTTCCAAGCAGAGACAAATTCTCAGTAGTGCCAGACGAAAATGGCAGGTTGAGAGGTTCAGGCTGGACATGAGACAAAAGAGCTTCACCAGGAGAAACCCTGGAAGCTCTGCAGAGGGGCACTAACGAGGTGCAATACAAACCTGGTGCAAACAAGCACAACAGGCAAACAGCAGCTCATGGTCCTTCCCTTCCCTTGCCAGCTCTTCCCTAATCTCTTCCATAAACGATGCTCCACCTGGAAACATCACCTCCTGGTTTCCTACACAAATGTATATCCATTTATCATTAGACATTAGTTCTTCTCCCATCATGTATTTGCCTCTCAGTGGGATTCATGAAGAGTAACCACACTCCTGATCAGTCTTTTTCTAGCAGGAGAAGCAGATTCCGTTTAGCCTGTTCTCATATGGTGGGTTCTCTGTAGCCACAGCCACCACGATGCAAACAGGTGAGCTGGTCTGGCAGCTCCACGCCTGGGAGATCTCACACCTTGGTATTCTGATAAAAAACTCCCACACCCCTGAAAACCTCTGGCCTCATGTGTCCTTACATCCCTCCTTGTGGAAGAACCCAAGTGTCCTCCTTCCATTCTGCTCTTTTCCCTGTGCTTTTTCCTGTCTCCACCTAAAATAATCATTTCCTTGGGGCATGCATCACGAGGCCCTGTTGTTTCAGAAGTCATTTATCATATCCAAGGAAGACACTGAGCCAACGTGACATGATCTGTGTTAAAACCACACAGCATTTTATTCTGCTTCCCAACACCACATCTTTGATTACTCTTCCAGAACCTGTTCTAGAAACCAACTTTTCCTGGTACTCCAATTAATGGATCTGTAATTGCCTGTAATTTCCTCCTTCCTCTAACACAACCTGTCAGTGTTACCTTGGCTGATTTCCTCTTGTGGAATATCACCTGTTACTCACCAGACTTTGGACTGGCATTTCCTATGGGGGAGTCCCCACCCCTGGAGGGGTTTAAAAGTCGTGGGGATGTGGCACTTGGGGACATGGTTTAGTGGTGGCCTTAGCAGTGCTGGGGGAATGGTTGGACTCTGTGATCTTAGAGGACTTTTCCAACCTGAAGGATTCTCTGATTCCATGAGGTGAGCCCGTCTCTTGAGCCCCGACAAACCCCACAAAAAGCTTTTGCTGTTTCACCACCTGCAGATGCAGCAAGAGCAGGAGTGAGTCCAGTTCCAGGAACTCCAAAACACAGCACAACCCCTTTCCACGGTCCCTGCCTGCACACAAGCCCTACAAAAGCCGCTGTTTGCTGTCCAAATGCAGATTGTGTAAACAAAAAACACCACCAAAATCATTGGTAGTTAAATCTCTCCAAAGATCATTCTTTTTGAGCTGCCCTGGCTATTTTCTATCTTCCCTTTTAGGATCCAAGATGCCATAGAGCCCAGCACAGGATCTGGTTCTCTGAAATCCACAAGATTCCAGTGGAGCAATGAGTGTGCTGGGAAAAGCAATCCCTGGAGAGGCACATCAGAGGGTGCTGAGGCACCTTGTCACTGAAAACCCCAAGCTGGCCATATGGAGAGGGTTATGGGCACACCAGAGGAGTGAGAAATATGTCTAAAGTGTGCTTAACATTGATATTGCAATAATCCCTTTGTCCAGATTTAATGTTTTCCATCCCAGGGCTTTTGCTAAGAGCGAGGTAAGCACTGCAACACCCCCAGATGGCAGATAAAAATGACTTGACTGGGAGGGGAAAAACAGACACGTCTTGGGGGGACATGGCAGCTGCCCAGCAAGACCCTGCAAGAGCTGAGGGTGGGAGAAAAGGAAAATTCCATCACCCTCCAGGACCAGAGAGGTAGTTGAAGACTCACAGGAGTCACCCACTGAAGGAAACCAGGAGAGGAATTCCCTTCCCTAATGAAAAGTCTCATGGGATTTTTGCTGACCAAAAAAGGTCAGGAACCTGGTTTTGAGCTGTATAAGAATGAAGATGCATCCAGCCACTTTGCAAAGCCCAGGAGGCTGGTTCTGACAGACCCTCACCTTGGAACTGGGAATTTGCTTCTTGCAGGGCTCCCATTTAAAAAGGGCATTAACACTGGGGCTGTTTCAGACTAAGCTTGGTCGATTGCCCTGCAATTATTTTGTAATCTACATTAATAATGCTGCAGATGTGCTACTCCTGGCCTTAAACACACGACAGCTCAGCTGAGGCACCAGATGTCTTCCCTGTGAGAGCCCTCATACGATGTCTTTGGTGGACAAAGCCCAATTTTCAAGGCTGGATTATCAGGTTTTTTTCAAAACTGATACCCACAGCATTTTTTTCAAAACTGATACCCACAACTGATACCCACAGCAGAAAATTGATCATAAATATGATCTACAAGGTATCTTAGCTTGTGTGAAGTGATCCAAGGGGATTAGACAGATCAGGCTGGCTCAAAACATAGTAGTTACAGCATCAGACTGGGACTCGGGAGACCTGGGCTTGATTCCTAAGTCTGCTGCTAATTTTGGGTGGCAGTGGATAAATAATTTCATTTTTTCTGTTCCCTTTTCTCCCCCTCCCCTCGATGAAAACAGAGCTGCTTTCCTTTGTGAAGCCCTGGGAGATCCCTGGCTGGTAAGGGTTATGTCAGAGCTCAGGGCATTTGTGTTGTTATTAAATCTCACAGTCATGCAACAGCTTCCCCAGGGAAGTGATGAAAGACCTATCGCTGCAAAGGTTTAAATCCAGGCTGGATGAGGCGGTAGGAGACACACCATCGGGAATTGGCAGGCTTTAATGAAGGGGGATAAGGGAGTCGGGATCTAACAGGTTTTCCTTCCATCTCTGCTCTTTCTGATCAGCTTAATAAAATGGATCTGTCCAGCCCCCCTCCGGCATGTACTGCAGCACACAACAAAGAGGGAATTACAGCCCAAACGGGGAGAGTGAGCCCCGAAATACGCCCCCAAATACGCACCCCCCCGGAGCAGATCCAGCCAGCAGAGGCCCCCTGGCCCCGCCGGGTACCAGCCCCTCGCCGGGGGATGCCGCCCGGGCACGGGGTGCTCGCCCCCGTTCCCCAGCACCGCTCCCCAGCCGGCTCCGGGGCCCCGGCAGCGCCTCCCTGCCCGCCAGCCCCCGGCCCACAACAGCCCCCTTTTTAGTTCCCCCAAATCTGCCTCCCGCGACCACCTCGGCCGAGCCCCCTCCCAAAGCCGAGAAGTTCCCGGTGCGTGCGGAGGGCTCCCCTCCGGGGGCTGGGGATGAGCTCCCATCTGCGGGGCGGCTCCTGACCAGCGGTGCCGTTTCCCGGGGCTCTCCCTTTGCAGTCCTCCCTCCTCTCCATCCCTTTCTCCCGGGCCGCCTGCCTCTCTCCGTCCCCGCCGGTCGCTCTGGCTCCCCCCCGGCTCTCCCACCCCTGCGGGTCGGAGATGCCCGCGAGGGACGAGCCCCTCGCTGCCCGCACCGCGGGGACATCATTGTCTCGCACTCGCCTCCCGCCGCCCCGCAGCCCCTCGTTGTCCCCGAGCCAGGCTCACCGCCGAGCAGGAGGGTCCGCAGGGCAGGGCGGGGCGGGTCCGTGCCCGGTGCCGGGGGCTCTGGGTGCCCGTGTCCCGCCGCAGAGGCCGCGGCCGTGGAGCGGAGCCGCTTCCTGCGCTCCCAGCGCCGGCTCCGAGCCCTTTTATCGCGGGGCCGCAGCAGCGATTGGCTCTCGGCGTCGAACCGGCTTCCAGCCGCTCGCTCCTTTGTGTGCAGCCAACCTCTAACCCCAAACCTTCCCCGCTCCCCTCGATTCCCAGCTCCCTCTCCCTGGTCGCCCGCAGCCTCCCCGATCCGACACCGCCGACCCCGGGAGCGGCTCTTCCGCTGTCTGGCTGAGGGTGCAATTACCCCCCCGGTGTAATTAGCTTTTCCAGCCTCTCTCCCATCAGCTGCATGTGCAGACTGGCTTCGCTCCAGGCTTTGGACACGGCCTTGGGCTCTCTCCGCGTGGCACCCGCCCACCCCGGTAAGGTATCCTGTAGCATCCCAAAGGATCCATCCCTCCGGGGTCTGCAAAAGCCAAATTTCCCACACATGCACCTCAACTCACTGTTTGCAGAGGAAAGATCTTATCAGGCAGCAGCAGGAAAGGAGGATTCCAGTGCTCCCCACTCCTCACCCCCCAGAGGGGCAAAACTCAGCTGTGATGGTTTCAGAAATCCAGGGTTTATTCCATGGAGAGCTGATGAGCCGAGCGTGGGAGCGGGGCTGTGTAAGGTGGTGGTGGATCGGCCAGGGCAGGGCCCCATGGGCCGAGCAAAAGCACTGCCTGGACTATAAAGGCAGCTTCCCCGGTATTTGGAGGGCTGGGATTTCCCCAGGAACAGGGCAAAACATCAGAACTATAAATATTAATAGTTAAAACCTGGAGGTGGTTTCACACCAGCCAAGGAAGCCAGAATGGCCATGAGCCAGGAGAGAGGAAGCAGGAACCTGCAACTCTGAGAACTTTACCTTAAGGTCCCAAAGCCCTCCAATGGGTGATAAATGGAGGAAAAGATCCAGTGGAGTGATGGGAATACCTTTGAACGTGATGATGCAGGACACACACATGGGCACGCACATGGACACACATGGACACACATGGACACATGGGCACACACATGGACACACATGGACACACACATGGACACACATGGACACATGGACACGCATATGGACACACACATGGGCACACACATGGACACACATGGACACGCACATGGACACGCACATGGACACACATGGACACACACATGGGCACACACATGGACACACAAACACACACACACACACACACACACACACGTGCCCATGCTCACGCCTACGCAGGGCAGCGGGCGATGCCGGGGTTCCCGCGGTTCCCGCCTGTGCCCACCAGGGGCCGGGGGTCGCGTGAACCCAGCGGCGTTCCCGTTGCCAGGGAAACCCGCCGGGCCTGCGGGAGACAGAGGGGAACTGGGGAAACCGCCCCCTTGCCGGGCTCAGGGGGAGCGGGAAGGAGCAGGGGGGCCGGGGAGCGCAGGGAGGGAGCGGAATCGAGGATCGGGGATCAAGGATCGGGAATTGGGATAGGGCATGGGGGAACCCGCGGGACCCCGGCCCAGCCCGGGCGCTGAGTCCTCCGTTCCTGCAGGGGGCGCTGCTCGCGCCGGCCGCTCCGGTGCCGCTCTATCCACCGGCGCAGGATCGGCGGCACATGATGGCGGAGGAGAGCGGCGTCTGCAGCTTTGTGTTCAAGAAGCGGGTCCGAGCCGCGGGCAGGGGCCGGCGAAAACGGCCCGGCAGCGACCAGGAGCGGGGTGAGAGCGGGGGGGACCCGGGAGGCGCGGGGAGCCGAGCTGGTGCGGTACGGTGCAGTGGGGAGGCGGGGGAGGGCCTGGTGCCGCCCCCAGCGCTGCCCACACGAGGGGCCTGGCTGCCCTCCCCAGCCCGTGTGCGAGTGGCGGAGGGCGTGAAGGAGCCTTGCAGTTGTGTCACAGGGGACTTAGGTTGAATATTAGGAGAAGGTTCTTCCCCTCGAGGGTGGTCGGACACTGAACAGGCTCCCAGGGAATGGGCACGGCCCCGAGGCTGCCAGAGCTCCGGGAGCATTTGGACACCGCTCTCAGGGTGGGATTGTTGGGTCTCCCGTGGGCGTTCCCAGCCGGCCGAGGGGAGGAGCTGCCTCAGGCCTGGGTCGTGCCCCTCACGCTGGGCTTTCCCCGCAGAGAGCAGTGGGGAGGAGGGCAGCACCGTGGTGCGGAAGGAGCGGCGGCGGGACACCCCCAACCCCATGATCCAGAAGGTAAGGGAGCCCCGAGGAAGCACCTGTTCCATCCAGGTGTGCCTGCGGTGGCCTGCCAGGCTCAGCCAGGACAGTGCTGGTGCCTTTCCTCCCCTATCCCTGCTGTCCCCCCCTCAGACCCGGCGCTGCGCGAGGGAGAGGCCGGAGTATGCGCCGAGCAGCAGCGAGGACGAGGATCCTGCCAAGGAGATCGGGGTCACCTACAAATCCACCAGGTCGGCGGTAAGGACGGGCAGCAGGGGAGCCTGGGGTGTCAGCTCGGGTGGGGCTGGGGACCCCACTCGTCACAGACAGAATTCGCCACTCTGAACATGGGATTGGACATTCTTTTTTATTAATGCACCTCCCTGTCCCCTCTTACTAGCCAAGCACCTTGTGCTGGGTTTATTCTGATAGTCCCTCCCTCCATGGGAGGCCATCAAAGGTTGGTCTTTGCCTCTTAGAGGTGGGAGTTAAAACTCAAGGATGCCACTGGACTTGCCCAACACTACACAGAGTTTTCAGGAGAGGGAGCAGTTGGATCAGGTTTGCCCAGCTGTCGGGTTTGTGTTTTCAGTGTTAGACCATCTTTGGCTGCTCCCAAGGGAGGCAGCGTTTTGTTTGCCCAACCTTCTGGAGAGAATGGGAAGGGATGGGGGGAGGTGACAGCTTTGGGACTCCACAAGCTTTTGGCACCTAAGTTGGATTTGTGTTTAATTGAGGCTGGCTGTAATTATTCTCTGGTTTCTGTGCAGCTGTTCTCAAAGATTTGATAAAAGCTAGGAATAGGTATCTGTTCAGTCCATTAAAGAGGCATCTAAACCAGATCACTGTGTTGAAACTGAGTTTTGGCCACCCCCAGCTGGGTCAGAAGTACAGTAACATCCTGTGTGTGGGCAGGAGGGTCCCGTGATTTAAGTGTTGGACATGGGTGAACTGAGTTCACCCCAGCTGAGCTGGGGCTGAGTATGAGGGAGTAAAATAATTGTTCCCTGGCTCTGCAGGCTAAAATTTGGGAGCAAGGGGGAATTAGCACTCTGGCCTCTGCACACACTAGGCTGGAGCCTGTGGTGAATTCTCCCTAGCAAATGCCAAGGAACAAAGCAGGTGTGTCCAGTTCTTGCTCTGTGACAACCTTCAGGTAGCCAAGGAGCTCTCTGTCTTGTCCAGGTGTTCCCTCCACTCTTGCCACAAGTTTTCCTTGCTTTTCAGAAACCTGTTGGCCCAGAAGACATGGGAGCCACAGCAGTGTATGAACTGGACACGGAGAAGGAGAAAGATGCCCAGGCCATCTTCGAGCGCAGCCAGAGAATCCAGGAGGTGAGCCAGCCTTGCTCCTTAGGAGCTCATGCTCTGCAGCAGGAGAGCCTGTGCTTTACTCATCCCCTTCTGCACACTAGGAAGAGTTAGAGTCTCTTCTTCCCTGGAAGTTTGAGAAGCCAGGAGTGTAACCCTTGCAAATAGGGGAATTTTGTGGCTTTATTGGCATCTTGATGTTAAGGAAGGCAGGGTGGGAAGGAAGACTGGTGTCAAGAGTGGTGACAATTAATCCATGTCATGAAGCTCTTCTGATCTTTAATCATCTCTTCTTGCTTTCCTAGGAGCTGAGAGGAAAGGAAGATGATAAAATTTACCGTGGCATTAACAACTACCAGAAGTACGTGAAGCCCAAGGACACATCGATGGGAAACGCCTCTTCAGGAATGGTCAGGTGGGTTGGGATGAGCCTCGGGCATCTGGGACCACGGAGGAGCTCAGGCACCATCACAAAGGCTCATGTTTGGGGCTGGAACTCTGCCGTCACTGCCAGTTTCTGCCTGTCTGACCAGTCTGGTGTCTGGTTCTGGCCAGGGCCCTGCTCCAGGGCTGCTGTGCAGCCGGGCTGAGCCCTCTGCCCCCCTTTCAGGAAAGGCCCCATCCGTGCTCCGGAGCACCTGCGGGCCACAGTGCGCTGGGACTACCAGCCCGACATCTGCAAGGACTACAAAGAGACCGGGTTCTGCGGCTTTGGGGGTGAGTGCCTCATGTCTGCAGCTGAACACCAGGTGTGCAAAAGGATCCAGTCCAGCCGTGACCCCGTGTTTGTGGTGCTGAGGCTGAGTCACAGACCCTTCTGTGCAGAGCTGTTTATGTAACATTCTTGTCATTCGTGCTGGCCCTTCGAAAGCCCGGGGCCTCTAATTAGTGCTGATAGGAGTCCTGGAAGGGACCCCGGGATGTTCCAGTGACCCACATTCTGGTATTGTGTCCACTGAGACCATGTGAGGAATGAGTTTTCCTGTTCCTTATCCCACTTCCCATGCGCATAACTGCTGGAACTGTCCCTGTGGCACAGAGAGGATGATCCTCACAGCCTGTCGGCACTGAGGGATCCTGTATGTGCCCCAGGAGCTTGGTGCTGCCCTGGAGAAGGAGCAATCAGATTTCTCTGGCTGGGCAAAGCTCAGGCTGCCCTGGAATGAGGTGTCCTGGTAACACTCTGCCCTTGCAGCCTGGCTCTTATTTCCTCTTTCTTTGTGCTGCTCAGACAGCTGCAAATTCCTGCACGACCGCTCGGACTACAAACACGGCTGGCAGATCGAACGGGAGCTGGACGAAGGCCGCTACGGCGTCAACGGTATGGCCCCGCTCTGCTCTCACAGGGCTCTGTTCCAAAGCTGTGCAGCACCTGCTGCAGGATGAGCTTAGGGCCAGTAACCACTGACAGTGCTGAGCAGAACTGCTGCTTTCACACAACCCGACTTCCCCAGCGAGGATGGTTTCCCCTGGCTCTCTGTGAAGGAGAGCACTGCTATTGTGTGGGTCCCAGCAGCGAGGTGTGTGGAGCTGGGGAGATGGGACTGTCTGTTCCTCGGATGCCCAGGAGGTGGGATGTCATTTGTCACTCAGTGTCCATAGCCGAGGCCCAAGGCTCATGAGCGCTGCTGTGCAAACGGGGGGAAAAGGGTGTTCTCTGTTCAGTTGGAGCCAGAGCTTGGTGGCAGCTGGTTTGGAAGAAAGTCTAAAGCAGGAGCAGGCTGGAGAATGTTTCTCTTTATAGCAGTGAGTGGGTGAAGTAGAAAAGAATTTTCTCCTGAGATGAGCAACAGGCCTGCTGGCTCATTAGCCCTAATTATAGCACAGTCCCACACGTGTTACTGACATCAGCAACACCCAGATGCTAGAGCTCCATTGTTCCCAGCAGAGATTGAATCCCACCTGCTGTGCTCTCCCCTTATTTATTATTTCATGCCCCACACGTGGGTTGGGCTGGCCTTTCCTCTCACTCCGCTCTGGTTCACCTTTTCTGCAGACGACGAAAACTATGAGGTGAGCAGCGATGAGGAGGACATGCCTTTCAAATGCTTCATCTGCAGAGGTTCCTTTAAGAACCCCGTGGTCACCAAGTAAGTTGTGGTTTGGCATGAGGAGCCACATGTCTGCTGTCGATACAGCTCATGGGTCATTCATTCACTGCTGAGGCAAAGAGAAACCTGGCCTATGGGCTATGGGTGGAACCTACTTGTCTGCCATGGCTTTCTGGTGGGTGGGGGAATCCTGTGAGAGCCAGGGAGTCTCATAGCTGCATCTGGAGCATCCCCTTGGAAGGTATCTCAAACCCTTACTCAGGCACCTTTTAGATTTCCACAGATGCTGTCCCATTACCTCATCTTTCCCCCTTAATCTTGAGATTTCGTTTCATTCCTCCTGGACTCTGAATGGCAGCTGCACTGCCTGAGCAGAGAAGTGTGAGCATGGGGAAGCCAAGAGCTTGGCAAGGATGAGGAGGAGGCTGAGGACAGCCCTTTCTCACTCTGGACGCTGTCCTGCTGGTACCTGTGTCTGGAGAGCTCACTGGTGGCTCCGTGCCATCACTGCACATCAGTGAAGCAATGCTGAAGCACCTTCCACGGGCACAAGGATGCAGAGGAAGCGCTGCCTGCAGATCACTTTTGCCTCCCTTTGGGACCATGGAGAGGGTGGACAGACAGTAGAAGGGGCTGCCTAGGGAGCTGGTGGAGTCCCCATCCCTGGAGGTGTCCAAGGAACAACTGGACATGGCACTCAGTGCTCTGGTTTGGGTGACAAGGTGGTGCTCGGTCAAAGGCTGGACTCGAGCTTGGAGGTCTTGATGTTCTGTGACCAGCAGTCAGTAGTTTCTGAGTCCAGGACACAATGACAGTGTCTGGTGCCTGGCAGTGACCTCTGTGTCTCTGTACAGGTGTCGGCACTACTTCTGTGAGAGCTGTGCCCTCCAGCACTATCGCAAATCCCAGCGCTGCTACGTCTGTGACAAGCAAACCAATGGGGTCTTCAACCCTGCGAAAGGTAACAGTAATGGGCCCCTGTGGGAACGGGGGCTTCTGGGGGAGCACCTGGAGCAGCAAAGGCACCAGCTCCTGCTGGACCTTCCTGGTGTTGGGCCTGGCCCTGAGCTGCAGTTCACAGCTCTTGGCTGCCAGCAGAGCTCAGTTAGTGTCAGGAAATAGTAAATCATGGATGCAAAATGAGCATCTGTGCTTGCCCAGGTGGGGAACCTGGGAGTGAGTGGAGAGGGAAGAGGGATGTGCCATGGGAGCAGAGGCAGCAGCTTGTGTGGTCAGTAATGCACTGAGGGAATGACTGGCATAGCTCCTGCCTGGACTCAGCAAACAGGTAGCTCTAAGCTGAGCCTCTGCAGGCAAGGGAGTTTTGGTAGCTGCCCTGCTCCTGGGTGTTCACTGGACCTGGGCCCCTGGCTCTGGGGTGGGGCAGCCCCTGCACCTGGAGCCTCATCCTGCCTGCTCCTGTTTTCCAGAGCTCATGGCAAAACTGGAAAAACACAAAGGAGAGGAAGAAGAGGAGCAGCAGTCAGACCACGGAGAGGATCCACAGTAGCAGAACACGTTTTGTACATAACTGAATAAAGCTTTTGTAGGAGAAAAAAAAAGCTCACAGCTGTAGCCAGGGGTTGTGTATCCAACCAGCAGCTACTGCACAGTGTCCACCTGTGCTGGACTCCATCTTTGCTGCCCTGTTGGGGCACAAGGCAGGACAGGTAAGACTCAAGGGTTGTGGCTGAGTAGAGCCATCTGCTCCCCCCAGAAACCCCCAGGTGCACCTGGGGAAGGACGGTGAATGTTCAGTTACTTCACAATTGCTGCTTCTGACCACAGTGCTGCTGTTTCACTCCTAACTCTGCACAGATCCTGCATGGAACAAAGTTCATTTAAGCCCCTAATCTTTGAGCATGGAGCAAGCTGCAGGCATGGGCAGGGATGAGAAATACCAGCTTGCATTAAGTTCATCCTTCACCCTAAAAATGCTAATTCATGGGAAAGCAGGCTGGAGCACTGCACTTACTGGGCATTTATTCCCTCCTGTCTTGGTTCCTAGAACTCAATATACGGACAGAACTTCAGTGGGAACACACCTCTTGAATCAGCCCTCATAACAAGCCAGGAAATTAATATCTTCTTACAAACAGTAAGATTAAATCAGGACCCAAACCCGATCATAGGGAGGAAGCAGAACTGGGCCTGCCCTTAACAAACACCCCTGCACCTGGGAGAGTTTCACTGAAACTTTCAGAAAAGATCACATCCAGGTGTTTGCAGCTTGTTGCTTTAGTTGAAGTATGTTTCTGAAGCATGAAGGCAGCTGCCATAAACTGGTGAGCTGTATGAAAATAAGGAGGTAAAAGCAAGCATGCACAGCCAGCCTGTGTCACCCTCTGTGATTCACTCCATCATCCTGCACAAACACCAGACTTAAAAAACAACTTCAGAAATATTTTATTTGTTTTGGAAAAAAACTAGAGTAACAAACTTTATCTGGGTTCAAGTACAGTTTATAAACACAAGGACCTGTTGCCAGCACCACTACTCCATCAACTGCACCTACACAAAGATTCTCAGTGCTTCAGTAAAGAGTAGACAACCTCCAGCACCCATGGTCCTTGGAAAAGTCAAACTAAAAGCCTTAAATACACCTCCAAAAAAACCAAACACCATGGAATGGGGGAGAGCTGCCACAGCAGCAGGGCAGAGTCACACAGCCATGAATCACAGGGAGCCACGTGAGCAGCTTTTACCTGTCAGTGAGGGAAGGCAGAACAGCAGTGGTAATGGAAAGGTTAAAGTTCAATTCTGTACAGGAGTTGTGAGCAAGAGGATCAGCATGAAAATCAATTTACTTTTCCTCTGTGCCACGGTAAGTCACTGAGAACAGGCAGGTAAAGAGTGTTTTGTGCTGTGAAACCAGCCCAGCTAACGAAGTTCAACTGGAAGGGGATAAAAAAGCTGGTACATTGTACAGGCATCCACACTGCTCTGGTGACCCAGGAAGCTGGAAGGGGAGGCTGGAAGGCCCTGTCTGACCTGGAGTTCAGAGTGCTCAGCATCAAGTGAGAAGTCTTCAAAAGCCCTCTCCAGACTGGAAGAATCCAGTGCTGCAGAGGAACGCCCAATGGAGCAGGAGTGCCTGGAATGGCATCAGCTTGTCTTTGATCTGCCATTTTCCATCACAAAGCAGTAACTAAGAATATAATCCCTTTTTCCCCCCCATTAAAACTTGCCCTGTGACAACACTGTTACAGGAACCTGACTAGTTCTAAGAGAATGCCCAAAACTAAAAGCTGCCCACCTCCCCTCAACTCTAAGGCACCCTTAAAAGAGAAAGAACCAAAGAGGGCAGGGACATGCAGCCTCAACTGTGAGGAAGCCAGTGATTTTTAGAAACACGTAAATAGAGACCATAACTACACGGACTCACTCAACCCCCTCGAGTGCTCTACCAGTGCTCAGCTGCAAGAATGGGGGCTCTGAGCACTGCACCTTCTGGAATACTCCACAGCTCCTTGGGTTGATCCTTTTCCAGCTCAGGTCTGTCAATTAGTATCCAGGCTACTTCTTAGGTAAACAGGCAGTTGAAGTTCCTTCCCAAGGACCTGTAAACTCTTCTGTGTGTAACATTCATCAGCTTTTATGAACACGACCAATAAATTACAATGTCCAGAAAGCTCCTCCAGAACTCAGTGTAGTCCCTATTTTTCTAGAATTCCCAGTCATCCACATCCAGCTGCTCCAGATTTGATACCAACCCAAAAATGCCACTGGGATCCTGGGGCAGTGTCCCTTCCAAATTGGTGATGGGGGTGACGGGGCGCAGAAGTTCAGGGAGTGCTTCGGAAGCGCGGCGCTTGATCTGCACAGGAAGGGCAGAATGAGCACTCGGGGCTGCTCAGGTGCTGCTCCACACCCAGCACTGCAGCCAGAAACAACAGGCAGGAAACGCACGGGGCGCCCTTTGGTCTCATTACGGAGCAGATTAGAACTGCCTCACCCCAGAACTCAACTGGGCAGCTGCTGAGCCGTTGTGGCTCCCAGGACAGGCAGATTTAAAACTCTCTTGGATAAGAGATGCTTCAAGAACAGCCCAAGCACCTCCCCAGAGGATGTGATGATCACTACACCACACTACAGTTAGTCAAAAAACTGACTTAATCCTTCCGATCACAGAAAATTCAGCCACTCAACATCCCCACCCTCACGGCAAGACAACTAGTAAAGCCACTGTGCTTTACCTGTAGATAAATTAGTTCCTTACCTGCTTAAAAAAGGGGTGACTGAGCAGAGTGCCTGCGCTTGGCCTGTGGGAGGGAGGTAGAATGAGGAAAGCACACAAGAAAATGAGTCAGTGCTTGAAGTCAGGTAGTGGGAATAAGACCAAGGTCCTTCCTGCCTCTCCCATTTCTCAGCTAGTGGGTATCTCCCTTTTTTCAGCAGTAGCACTGTTATTAAACATTTACAATCACGTAATATTTTATGCAAGGAGTTCAACCTCCTTCTTCTAACCTTTACGTTACATACTTGCACCCCCTACATCTGGCCAAGGACAGTTCCTGACCAGTGGGGCACCCCTGAAAAGTCTGTCATGACTACAGATTGCCCTCACTACAAAGAAAAACGCAGCTTTGATCACTTTCCATCATTGCTCTCTGCTGGCTGAAGAGCAGCCATTTGCAGCGATGGGAACTGGGTAAACACAGTCTCAGAGGGGCCAGAAACTCAAGTTGTTTATTTTCTCTATGTGCAGCACCACTTATCCCCCAAGGAAGGCTGCAAGGGAATTCTTCAGGCTGTCATAGGAAGTGCTCAAGTGTTAACACTGCTTGTTCTACACATTTGGACTGCTCTCCTCAACAGATGGGGCACATCCTCACTCCACTACACTTTTGGAACGGAAACTGTGAACAATCTCTGCTGACTCCCATAGTTTAACCAGCCCTGGAATAGCACAGGTGGGGAGAGCAGCTTTCACCTGGCTTTACCTGAAATCGGGGTTCCTCTGGAGGCACTGCTCCACGAAGTTATGGAAGTAGGTGGAGAAGGTGTGGAGATAGGGGTGCAGGGCTGGCTCCCCGTTGGCTGCGCGCACGTTGCTCGTGGCCGTGCTCTCCCCCATCCCATAGTTAGCACTGGAACGGGATGTCTTCATAGTCAGCTCATCAGCAGGAATTGTGGTGGTGTCTAGCAGGCAGGGAACAGTTCCATTCAGCTTTTCCAAGAGCATCTGGAAGAGCAGGGGCACAAGCAACATCACACACAGTTAAGGTTTCCTGTTCACGCAGGCAGGACACCCTTCTGCGTTCACATCCCAGTGCAGCAAAGCAGTTCCAGGTGCCAGGACAAAGGATGAGAAAGGAGCTCGCAAACCTTACCTGAGTAGAAGGCATGTCTTTAAATGGGACATGTCCATTTGCCAGCTCACAGGCTGTTATCCCCACGCTGTAAATGTCAGATTTTGCATCGTAACCCTGCAGATTCTACATGAAAAGGAAAAGGAAAAGTAGCTTCAGGGACTCGGATGTGATTAATTGGGCAATACCCATGATTTGAATACAAATCAGCAAACCCAGATGATTAGAACCATAATGGCACAACCCACAGATAGACTGGTTTATTGTGGTGAGGGATTTTTGGTTTGTTAAAACACACAGTTAAGGGCAACATTTATATAACTTGTATCAGCCAGCCTGTAGGGATGGCATCTACCCTGGGTAACTCACATCTGATGTAACACTTTGTTAATGAGACAACCTGTAGAGGTGCCTACAATTAAACTATTGAGTCAACTAGATCAAATTCTACCCACTTGCCCTGCATCCACCCCAAATCTGTTTCCTTTAGCCTCTCCCCTTCTTCTTCCTTGCATTCATGTACCCTTCCCCTTGCTAGGGGTCACTGGTTTTAAGACAAAAAGAAAAGAAAAAAGGAATAGAGCTCATCACAAGAAAGCAACTCTGCAGGTTCTCTCGTGTCTCCCGCCCTACATCCCCTGAACTTGCCCTAAGAGCTCAGAAAATTATACAGATGCAACACATCACTAAACACAAGCAGTTTCTTTTAAACACACCTGCTGCAAAACCTCAGGACTAAGCCAAGGCAGCACTTTGATGCTGTATTTGGGGAAGTCATGAACAACTTTGAGCCGCTGCCCATGGTTGATCATACTCAGGTTACTCCGCAGGCCAGAGAGGTACACCTTCCCATCTACAGAGATCAGAATGTGGCTGGCTTTGACACTCCTGAGGAAAAAAGGGAGAAACAGTCAGGTTCCCTGGCCTTTACTGAACAGATCAATGCACAGGACAATACTTGATCAGCTTCCTAGCAGGAGGCTGAGACTCCTAACAACCATCTCTGGATGCTGGGCAAAATCAATTAACAGGATTCTATTCATCACTTTTGCAAGTTCCCAAAGAATGTTTCTGTGGCAAGGAGAAATGTGGCAGGACTAAATGTTATGGACTGTGATTTTAGATACAGAGTGGTCCTTGGGGTAAATCTGCTCCACAATGACACTTTCATGCAGCTTAGTAAGATCAGTGATATCACTTCCCATGAGTATCAAACTGATTTGCTCTAACAGCAAAGTAATACAAAACTTAATGTGTTCTGTGTCTCCTGATTCATCCTCTGCTCTACTCTGAGTATTATTTCCAAGAACTTCCAAAAGAAGGAATGTGATCAATGTTATTTTTTAATACCTATGTACATAGCCCATATGGTGGATGTAGTCAAGTGCTTTCAAGACGCCTTGGAGAATGTAAGCAATGGCCAGTTCAGTCATCCCATCCGTAAAATGGGTACAGATTAAATCTTTTGCAGAACCTAGAAAGAAACAAACCACCACCTGTCAGAACAAAAGCCCCACGGACGCTTCAGCTCTTCAATTTCATTTCACAGACTATGATGGTCAGATAAAGGTGCCCCCTCTCCACTCACCATAGGCCATGAAAGAAGTCACTACCCACAGTTCATTGTCAGCTATGAAAGTTGCTTTGTATGGCACGATATTAGGGTGGCTGAAGAGCTTGGAAACATGAAGTTCCCCCTAAAATGAAAGATATTTTGATTAAATTTAGTAAATACAGAAACATGACTGCAATATTGATAAGCACTGCTCTTGCTGTCTGTCCTCTTCTAAGCTTGCATGATGATTGGTGTTACCTGCAAGAATGTGACCATTTCATTTGTGCAGGCCTCCAGATTCACTCTTCTGACTGTGACATACTCTCCTGTGGGTTTATACCTGGCCAGGTTCACAACCATCAAATCTTCAAAGCCTTTGCCTGAAAGAGAAAGCATTGAAGCTTCAGTAATACTTTTGGAAGCACTGTGGAGAACTCCTCTGGTCCCTGACCCTTCAATAATCTTCACCCTCACTCACTGAAACTATTTTTGGACTTGTAAAAAAAGCGTAATTGCTCCATCAGATACCACCTTCCTTGGCATGTATCCCACTGAGAGGAATCCTCCTAGCCAGTAGAATTATCCTGTCCTTCAAATTCAGGACTGAGGCAGAAACAGTGATTAGGAGCACCAAGGACAGGTTTCAGGCTGCTTCTGCTGTACTGCACAGCCAGCATCATTGACCCACCACATGCCCCTCCCAGGTGAAAACCTTTAGGACTGGCATCTCATTTTTTATTCAAATGATTTTAAAATCAAAGATGATAGTCATCCAATATCAAAAATAAGCAATCAATCAAGAAAAGGCAAACAAATGTGCAGAAGTTATTTTCTTTACAAAGCAGACTCTGATCCTCCAGCCCTCCAGAATTACCTATGATAGTGAGCAACTCATAGCAGCTGCTGTCTGGCAGGAAGTTGCTCATGGTGTCCCTTTTAGGGGAAGAAGCTATCGACTCGGAGCTCGCCTCATTTGTCTGAGGAAAAGAAAATGAAGTCAGGTCAAAGGAAATAAAGATCACCTGCTGGAAAAATCATCTGTGCCTCATATTACCATACACTTCAAAATAATAGGAATACAGAAGAGGATTTAATTGCTGTCAAAATAATTTTAAATAGTCATTTATCAATTGAAATTCAGGAGATGCCTCATTTCAGAAGATCCAGACATCTGTGTTACAAAACACGTAACAAGTTGTTAATCACTGTAAGCTAGAATTTATTCAGGAATATTTTGATAAAGCCAATTATTATTCCCCAGGACAGCCTAAACTCTGCTTTACAGTAACTGCCTTTCTCTTATAATTCCAGACTTCTGTGCCACCATCCTGTTGCCTGAGCAAGAGTCAAAGGGAAGCTGTTCATAGCCCTTCACTGCACCACAACAGCTGGCGTTCCTGGCGGATGCTGGGGCTCCTGGTTTTCAGCTGCTCACCTGGGATAAGCCCAGCACAGCTGAAGCTGTTTAGCTGAATGGTACAAGTGATGAAGAAAATCAGACACACATGAAAAGACAAGCTCCAAATGAAAGCAAAAACTGCAAAGCATAAGTGCTTATTAAAAAAAAAAAAAAAAAAAAAAAAAAGGGGGGAAAAAGCACCCCCACACCACACAGGGAAGCAGCATTCCCAAGCCTGTCAGCTTTCCCTTACTCCATCTGACATAAAGCTTTCTGCCTTATTTACATACACTGAAATCTTCCCAGCAGGATTTTGCAGATGATAAACTTCAATGTTCTTGCAAGTTCTTTCAAACCTTCCAACTCCTTCAAATTGGACTAGTCACAAGGAGAGCATCCCAATAGGGATTAAAATTTATTTGGTGTCTAAAACCATCTTTAGTTATCTCAAATTTCCAGCACATTAACTCCTCCTGGCATTTGGAACGCCAGCTCAATTTTTCCACCTCATTCTTCATCAACTGCAAATGCCCTTTATCAGACCTTTTCTCATGGTACATGAAGCAGAAAAGGTTTGTGCCTTTTCCTACCGTGACAGCAGATTCCGTTTTTTATTTCCATCACTGAGAGATGGAAACAACACAGCTGACAACTGAAAAAGGAACTTGCTGTTCTACCCTCAGCCCAGGGTAAATGCAGTGCAAAGAGCACAGACAGGAGTTTGCTGTAAATTACTTCTGGGTGCCTAAGTGTACTTTGGGAGTAAATTAGAACCACACTTTCCAAGTTCTATCTTTTCAACTGGCTTTGAACAGCACACTGCCTACCTTTGAAATAGGTGTATTTTCCATCAAGGGAAAAGGCAAAAATTAAGATTTGTGGTGCTTTGGTATAATTTCAGCTCAAACAACTCAGTCCCATTTCAACATACGTAAAACCCCTGGGAGCAGGATTCCCAAATCCTTTCTTTTAGTGAACACTGCAGTGCTGTTCCTTGGCTCAGGACAGGCAGCAACTTCACGCTCAGGATTTCAAACCTGCTAAAGAGGCCTGTCACTTCTGATCTCAGCTGTATCATTCATTACTTCTCCCAGCAATTTCACACAGCCCTGTCAACAGCAAGACTGCCAGGAGGCAGATAGAAACCTCTGAAGCAGAAAGGCACCACCAAGGAGATGGAAGCAGGAGGCTGGGAAGCAGTCATGGAGCGGTGACAGCTGGTGAGACACTGAGTAACATGTAAGTGGTTTGCTTTTTTAAAGTCCACTCCAGATAGAGCATAAGCCAACAAAACAGATGCAAATAATTAAATAAATTTAATCTTATTAATGGTGCAGTAATGGAAAAATACTGTGAATTCCCTATTGAAAAGTCTTCCAGTACAAGGTCTCCACTCACCTCTCCTCATGTTAGCAGTGACCAATAACAGAGTTAATGCAAAAGGAGCTCGACCAGAAATTTATCAACATCATACAACAGTTTAAAAAAAGAAAGTTAAACTGAAATGTCATTTATGAGATACTGCAAAAAAGCTCCTTGGTGGTTTCACACAGGACAATTTTTGGTGTATGGTCAAAAGCAGCTGCAAAATGAAGTCCCATATGATCGGTTTTATGGCATGACATTCATTTAGAGCTGGCTTTTGGCTCGGCAGCCCAGTTTAATTGGAGATAGATTTAAAGGAAATTAATCTCTGAAAGGCAACTACTGGTATAAATGCCGTAACGCAATCAGTTATGTGATGCTTGCAAGGATCTGCATTTGCCAAATGACATTCATCTGAGTTATGAAGAGGGAATATCAGTTTTGTTCTGCTGTCTTCCCCTCCACCTCCTCATTCCCTCCCTCACTTCAGCATAAGCAACAAAAATTTTCCTTCCACCCCCCTCCCCAAATTATGTACCTTTCTCTACAGCCCTGGTGAAAAAAAAAATAGGTTTTTATTTAGATGTAAAAAGATCAAAATGAGAACCAGCAAAAGTGTCAAAACCCCAAGTAAACGCTTGAAAAAAACCACAACAGATGCTAATCTCAATTTGCTTCCAGTCAAACATGTCTAACACTTGGCAGTTTTTAAAAAGGTGCGAAGTTACTCGATTTTATACAAAACATTCCATATACATCTCCTATTCTGAGCTTTGTTTGTGCCAGTAAATTACAGACATTGGCACAAAAATCAATTATAAGCAGCTTGAACTGACACAGTTACGATCAAATCACACTTAATTCATGTTTGTAATTAGCTTAAACTAGAGCAACACCTGCGCACCTGTGGTGTGGGGAGGTGGGGAATCATTTAGATTAAGATACTCTATTGTAAATTGTGGTATTTTATGTGTTATGTGCTCATTATGAACCAGACAGTGAGCAATCAGGGCCTGCAGAACAAACACTTTTCAGGAGTTCCATAAAACTATAAACTCTTCCTTCCTTCTCTGAAGGATCAGAACTAAATCACCTCAAAAAGAGACCCCTGAGGAGTTGAGGGGAGGAGAATGACAAACAAATATAAATCCAAGAGATTAAGTTTAAATTTTTGAGTTATCACATATAGTTTGAAAACCACACACCAAAATCTCCACTCCAGGGTGAAACCTGTTTCCACACTTGTAGAGCTAAATATAGAGATGAGATATATAACTAAGATAAAAAGAAAAATCAAACTTCCACAAGGAATAATCTCCATGCAATGAACCACAGCACCACAGCCTGCACAAGTCACTTACTTTTCTCCGAGAGTCACCCAGAGGCTGCTCTGGAGTAAAGAAATTAATTGTTCACCATGTTGTGTTCAACAGATACCCATTAAAATATAGTTGGAAAACTACATAAATAACCCTAGATGACACTTTTTGATACCAAATAGACATGATTTTTTGTTCTATACAAAGACATTTAATTTACACACAGAATTGCAGCCCTAAGCATATTGCAGTACATGTACGGGATCAAAGAGATTCAGATAGTGCTACCGTTTGTGTATTTGACATAAATGTAAGGTGACAATTTTTTTTACTATAACTCTAAATAGTAACCTTCTGTCATGTCCCTGCTTATTGCAGGGGGATTGGACTTGATGATCTTTAAAGGTCCCTTCCAACCTGCACAATTCTGTGATTATAAACACATTCAGAGATGACTCTTAAATACCGAAGAAACTATCTAATATTATTCAAAGTAATAAAAATTCTTTTACTCCACCTGGAAGCTCAAGATCTAGACATATTTCCTATGCCCTGTTTGTTTTCCATGTCATTTATCAGGAATTCTGCATCCTAGTGGGCAACTTTGTTATGCAGCAGAAGAGCACAAACCCTTCAGCTCCTGCTCCTGGGGAGCCATCAGCAGTTTCAAAATCCATTTTCACTCAGAAAATTGTAATTAACCTTCCCAAACCCCAAATCCATCTTTTGCATAGGAAAAAAATAAGTGGTTATGCTAAGCAATAGAACTAATAACAGAACTAATTTAGTACTGTTATCAATATGGAAATTACTTCCAAATAAGTTGCTAGATCTTGGACACTTCCACGTTAAATTTCTGGGTTTACCCAGCTTGAATACTGGATTTTCAATGAGATTTAATAATTTCTTTTAGTGTTAAGATATGTCTTTACTACCAAATTGCCAAGCTTCACAGCTAAAATAAAACATTTCTAGCGATGTCATTTAACAAGGGGAAAACTTACCTCCAAACAGCTCGAACTCTCTTAACCCCTCAACAATGAACTTCTCAGACACCCACCGCTGAAAGAAATAAAAATTCTCCACATAATCAGTTACTCCATCTAGAGAAAAGTTTCTTTTCCCCTTCCCCACAAGAAAAAAACCCAAAACTTCAATAATTCTACTGTGGTCTGAAATTGATTTGCTGCATCACCAGTGACATCCTTACTTTGGACAAGGATATTCCCTTTTTGTGGCAATGACATGCACCCAGCAACCACACAGGTGCTGCTGTTATTCCCAATCAACATGCACTTGCAATAAAGTTAGTATCATTTTAAATCATTCAAACAAGTTTTTATATATGCACATACAGCAAAAATAATCAGCATGCCACAACCCCCTCAGACAGCCAAATAAAAGTTGGGGGTTTAGGTGCAATAGGTTAAAAAAAAAAAAGCTTCCACTATTTACAAAGAGGTGGTATCTTTGAGAATTCAAATATTTTGGTTATCTATCTATTGATTGAATGCAAAATTAGAACATAAATACTCTAAAGCTGACATCCTCTTCCAGAATTCATGTTTGAAATTCACAGCAAGCATTAGGTTGTGCAGAGGAGTATTTCTACCACTATCTAATACTGCAGTTTAAATATACATATATATAAACACATGGTATACAACAGAATAGGAGATTTTAAGCTCGCAGAGTGTTGATCGCTAAGTTAAATTATCAATCACAAACACTCCCACGGTAGAATTTGCTGCTTAGCTAAATAATTTCATGAACAACTGATGTTGTTCAGTGCATGCGAAGCCGGTCCTAGAAAGCACCAATGAGTCTTTAGGCAATGATGACTCAAAACTTGTATGCAATACCATTTGAAAACATTTAAAGTGGTTCTGTTGTAGGAAACTTCCTCATTTAAAAAAGCAGAATCAAACAAAGCTGTTGTGTTTAGCTTTGCAAGCAAAGTGAAGGAAAAAAGCCCCATAAATTGTGACACAGGTGAGGAGGCTACTTCTTAAAGAAAGGCTGAAAATAACCAGCATTATGGCGCTTTTTCTTCACTACAAAGCCCATTACAGCCCCTCTGCACCGCACCCCAAGGAGATACACGTGCCTGTGCGAGAAATAGAGGCCTTAGTGCAGGGTTTTTGACCGGCGCTGGTTGCCCACCGACCCACGTCCTGTACTCAACCCTATAATCAGTTTTTCTGTGCCCTTATAGTGCTCTCCAGGCCCGGCCACTCTGCACAAGCGCAAGGCTCGTTCTACCGAGACACGAGGGAAGCTGGAAGGTCTTCAACACTCACCCTAATGCGCTCGGGTTTACTTACAAGGAAAGACATGGATCCGCCGCTGTGGGACACACGCAGCAGAAAGGGCGGGATACCTGCGGGCACAGGGGCGCGTCACCCCCTCGGCGAGCACCGCTCGCCGCTCTCATCCCCCGACACCCCCGGGGGCCTCACCTACCCGCAGCCCGGCAGCCGCGGCCCCGGACGGCCCCAGGGAAGCGGTAATCCCGGTAAGCACCACCCGGTGCCCCCACAAAGCAC
Organism: Gymnorhina tibicen; assembly: GCA_013399875.1. Taxonomy (NCBI): domain Eukaryota; kingdom Metazoa; phylum Chordata; class Aves; order Passeriformes; family Artamidae; genus Gymnorhina; species Gymnorhina tibicen. The sequence goes on from VXAZ01008602.1 coordinate 374,375, forward strand.
CGACACCCCCGAACTCCCGCCGGGCCGGCAGTCCCAGGAGGGCCCCAGGAGAGCGCTAACTCCGGGATGAACTGCCCGGAGCCCCCCAAAGCAGCGACACCCCCGAACACCCTCGGGGCCCCTCACCCGTGTGGGGCCCGCGCTGCCCCGCAAAGCCGTGCCCCCCCGGGCCCCTCACGGACCCCTCAGGCTGCGGCCGCCGCTCACCGGCGGGAGACGCTGCGCGTGACGTCAGCGCGCCGACACGTGACGCGCGGGCGCGCTCGCGTGACGTCAGCTCCGAAGCTCCCGCGAGCGGCGGGGAAGGAGCTGGCGCCATGTTGGGTCCCTCAGAGGGGCCGAGGGGCAGCAGCACCAAGCCCCGTACTTTGGCCACATCAACCCGCGCAGCGCTGCGGGCCGGGGCAGGGGCTGGAAAGAGGCCCAGTGGAAAAGAGGTGGCAGTGCTGATTGACGGGCAGCTGAACGTGAGCCCAGGTGGGCAAGAAAGCTAATGGCACCTGGCTTGTCAAAACGCGTGGTCAGCAGGACCAGGGGAGGGATTGTCCCTGAGGCCACACCTCAAGTGCTGTATCCAGTTCTGGTCCCCTCACTTTAAAAAGATACTTAGGGGGTTGCAGCGTGTCCAGAGAAGGGAATGGAACTGGGGAAGGGGCTGAAGCACCAGGAGCAGCTCAGACTGGAGAAAAAAGAGGCGCGGGGGGACCTTCTGGCTCTGCACAACTCCCTGACAGGACGGGGCAGCCAGGGCGGGGGGTCAGGCTCTGCTCCCAGGGAACAGGGACAGGAGGAGAGGAAAAGGCCTCAAGCTGTGCCAGGGGAGGTTCAGGTTGGACATCAGGGGGAATTTCTTCACCGAAAGGGTTTTTAAACATTGGAAGGGGCTGCCCAGGGAGCTGGTGGAGTCCCCGTCCCTGGAGGGGTCCAAGGAACGACTGGACATGGCACTCAGTGCTCTGGGCTGGGTGACAAGGTGGGGATCAGTCACAGGTTGGATCATCTGGGAGGTCTTCTCCAGACTATTCGATCCTGTGATTCTTTGGGTCCCTCAGAGAGTGGCCAAGGCTGTGCCCCCAACAGGGACCCCACTCGCGATGCAAAACCCTGCGGGCAAATCCTCCATCTCCCCCCACCCCAGCCTGCAAAAGGGGAGAGACACCTTGCTCCAGCCCTCCCCCAGCAGGAACCACTTCCACCACAGCGCAGCACAGGTAGCACCAGCTCCTCCTGGTGTTTAAAACCTACACCAAAACTCACCCAGGACAAAGGAGACTTTGAGGTTCTACTAAAGGAAAGGAACACTGAAACAAGCCAAGTAAAGCAGGAGTGTTTCAATTATATTTTACTCTTCATTAGATTGTTCATTTGAATGTTCGTATTACAAAATTAGCTGCCATGGCCCACAACTGGATGGGACTTCAGGAAAGCTGTTCACTTACTCGAAAGAGCACAAACTAGTATTTCCTTTCAAAGAACTCTGTGAAACAATAACATTAATCTTTAAAGCTAAATAGTGCTAAAATTTCATATAATCTACATTAGTTTTGATTTTAAATAATTTTACCAACCATTATAAAATTAATGAATTTGCACGTATCAGGTTACAGACGTTTGCATTTCTATCAGGGTGAAGTATCCCATGCTGGAACAAGGAGTTTAAGCAATTGCTGTTTCAACAGCAGCTAATTCTTATTGCCTCAGAACCAAGTTTCCACAAAGTACTGCACAAGAAAATGCAGGACATTGTTTCCCCACAAAACTGTTAAAAGTCTGTTACAAGCAACAATAAAATGCCTTCTGGACAGGAAGCATTTATAAAATGCAGAGCTCTCCCAGCGAAGTGCTTGCACAGGGCATTCACTTCATTCTTCCCATTTAGATTTAAAACCCTGAAGTGATCACTGACCAGATGAAGAGGACAAATGTCCTCTGAAACGTTTTCACTGGCTTGGGGAGATTGGCAATTGCAGGTACTCCACTAGATCTGGCTCCTGGCTGAAGTGAACTGGGCAGCAGCTGCTGAGATCAGGAGAGAAGGGGTTGAGGCAAACTTGAACAGTTAAAAATATTGAAGGAAAGCTGGTTGAATTGCTAACTCACCATGCACTCACTCCTGAAGGAACACTATGCTGACATCACAGACTTCACATTGTGTTACGTTTGCAGCATCCAAACACACGAGTAGGAAACTGTCCATGTATTCCATTCCCTTGGTTCTAACCATCTCTGTGTTTTACACTTAAGCCAATCATGCCCACAGGTGACCTAATACTGCTTCAGGCCTTTGTTTGTAAAAAAAAAAAAAAGAAGATAAAAAATCTTCTACTTCTATTAGAACTTCTATTCTACTGGACTTAAATCCCTGAAGAATCCATACTGTGTATGGAAGGCTCTAAGTGTTGTGCCTTGATGGAAATAAATGCACAGTAAATGTTTATTGTGCAGTTTTCCTCCCCCTAAATTTTCCCCCTTTCCCTCACAATGACTAAAACCGAAGTTTAAAACCAAAGCATGAATATGTTACCAGCACACATGGACAGGTTTACAATCTTCTGTTTTTAAAGAACAAATGACAAAAAGCATTCAAGAATATTGCAATTTTTTTTTAAACAGACAAGTAGCAAAACTTTGTACCACCTGGAATAGAACTGCCGAGACAAAGCTCTCCACACATTTTGCTGTAATACTTAAATAAGTAACACCAATGCAAGAACTTTTCTCTTAATGGTTACTAGTGTTCAACGAATCAGAGGATTATGGAGTTACGTAGGTCTTTGTACCCTGTGAATAACAATTCCACAGGTGGCACCGAGATGCTTCTCACGACACAGTCACATGGCTTTCACTTTGATTTGCTTCATCTTCATCTGCTTCTTCTCAAGCTTCTTCTGCTCACGCCGCAGAGCAGCTTCCTGTAGGCAAGGACAGGGATCTGAATAAACACGGGTGATCTCTTCAAAGAGCAAGCAGATCATTTCAGAGCCAAACAACAAAGCCCTCCAGCCCTGGGTTCACATCTCACCAGGAGCCTTCATGTGTTTCAGAAAGCAGCAGCAAATACCCTGACAGTTGTCTGCCCTCCAGCAAATAGAAATAAAAGCTGCCACTGCTATGATACCTACAGGCAGCCCTGGAGATCTCCTAGGAGGAATGTACCAGCAGCCTGTACCAGTGTGAACATCCACCTCACCTCCAGCCGACGCTGCTTCTCGGGATCCTCTTCGTTCATGATTCGCTCCTTCTCCGCCCGTTTCTTCTCCTCTCGGCGGGACTGGGCAGCCTCCTGTCTCTGCACGTGAGTCAGCTTGAGGAAGTTCTCTTCCACCCGAGCCCTGTTCTTGTCAGCTTTTTGTTTACCCTTTGCACAGAGAAAAGCAAATGCAGTTTGTACTGATTTCCCCACGAGCAGGATGCAGGATCTCTCCCAGTCATACAGAAACATAAGGATCCAGTGTTAACGGTTCCAATCTCACACAGTGTTCAGAAGACAGAAAACCAGACACTACTTACTTCTCTGTTCAGCCGGAACTTCTTTGCTTTGTCAATGGAGTAGATAACCATGCTCATCAGAGGCAGCAAAGACTCCATGTCCTTTGGGGAAGTGTTGCCTGAACCAGGCACTGAAATAAAGAGTTCCTTGTTCATTCAGACAGACTGGCAGTACTTGTCTCTTTGCTGTGATGCTCTTTCCTTATGGCTCACACTGTTCATGAAATAAAAATGCTCTTATCCTACTCTTTAGGAAGCTTCATTTGGCGCTATGGGCTTGAATTTTGAAGAGATTTGAAGATCTATTCTTTTCTAGAATAGATTCCCAACAAACTACTTCTATTTCAAACCAGGGTAAACCAATTCAGCCTGCACAAGTTCAGACTGCAAGGCTTGTGGTTTTTAAAGCCACCCCAAGAGAGAGGAGTGTGAGCTGAGGTCAGCAACAGCAAGACTGAGTGTCCTGTTATCATGACAATATGCTGCTCAGTCCCCAGTGTACTGCTGCCTTCCGCTTAACAATCAGTGATCCTGTGACATGCACTGAAGTCATTCATCACACATTATCTTCCACAGGTGACAGATCCTGAGCGTGTGACTTACACAAATAAAGCCCAACACTCCCCCAGACACACACAGACAACAGTTCTCTTACCATTAAATGTAAACAGAAGTGTCTTTTTAGTTTCGGGCAGTTTTGTAAGCTGGCCCTCCCTGGAGAAAAGAAACAAGTTTGGAAGGAGTGAAGAAAAATACAAAGTAACTAACATTGGTTGGAAAAACCTCATCAAAAACCAAAAGACACTTGGAAAGTACTTCGATAAAATAAACATTAAAAGCCTGGCTATAACCCAAAGTTAAGTTTCAAACTCTTCAGATTCCTGAAGTGTTTTACCCAAAAGCCTGCAGAGAAAAAGCATGAGTGTGAAAACATACAGCACCAGCCCCTCTGACTGTCAAGAGGGCATCTGAGCCCTAAGAAGGCCTGTATATTTCTAATTACATTCAGCTTCACACACCCCCTTGTTGTTTATACCACTGAAGATCTCTAAATATTTTAGGAGAACAAAATATTTTCTCAAGAGTTTAAGTATTCCGTGCCCAAAATCCCACGGCATTCTAATGTGAAAATCTCAGGTCTACATTTCACAGATCCTCCACAATTTTAGTACAAGGTACACACATAAGCTGTCTTATAATTAAATCAAAATATGTTCCTTTATGTTCATTTATTTATACGCCTGTGAGCATAATACACCCTTGCAAAAACCTACGTGGTAATTCAGATAAGACACATCACCCACCACTTGGCAATTCTGAAGCAGCCCCTGAAAGCACCTCTGGACTAGGAGGCTCAGGGAAACAGCAGAGATGCTGCCTCTGTGTATTGCTGAAGCACAGCTGAGAATCAGCCTCAACAGAGCTCTGCCTTTATACGTACTCTTGCATAAGTTTTGGACCGGAGAACTGGTCCGAGAATTGGACAGACTCAATCTTGTCAGCATAGTGTGTGAGGAAATGGATCATCTGAAAGAGAAACGCGGGTTAGTTTTTCCCACCACCAATCCAGCTGCAGCCTACCCACTCCATATGGGTTTGCCAGGTTCCCTGCCCATGGCAGGGGGCTGGAACTGGATAATTTTTAAGGTCCCTTCCAGCCAAAACCATTCTATGGTTCTATATATCACTCAGGAAATCGCTGTGCTCACCGTGCCATAGTGACACTGATAAAGTGTTCCCTTTAACTTTTCCTTTTAACTTTTTTAGAACACACAAGCTGTAAATGCCAGGATTACCAAGGAGTATTTGTATTAATTCATTCAAATTTACCTTAGCATCCATCATTCCCTCCGTGACCTCTCCCATCTCTGACAAGATAGCCAGTGAATCTGGAAGCCCATATTTTGCACCAGACTTAGGTTTATCACTGCAGAACTCACTCTGTTTCAAAGAGAACAATGAGAAAGAAAAATAAACACAAGCCTGTAAGTATCTTATCAGACTGAACTGTTCTGGAACAGAGGGACCCCTAAAAGTACCTGAAAAGAAGCAATAAAAAATACACTCAGTCACTCAGTCTGGCTGGGGACATTTCAAACAAAGAAAGCACACAGCATCAACAGTCTTTAAGCTAGTATTTTCCTTCAGAAGTCAGCACTTTAAGGAAGAAGATAAAACCATTCTAATACATCCATGCTGGAGTGTTCAAAGTGGATTAAGGCATTTTGCTTACACTGTCTTGATAACAGAACAAAAACTGGCATCCTACCAACCACACTTCATGCCGTTACTTGAGAGAAAAGATTTGCAAAGCACTGCTTGTTATCACTGGATTCTTTGCAAGCTCTGCAATTCTTTTCAGGGCTTGAACATATGGAAAGTTTTAATTTCAGATCATGTAAAAACAGATGACTTAAACCTAAATTTTCCACATCACATATCACTAATTAAGTTTACTTTTCAATCCTCAAAGAAGTCTTTTGTGCAAATTAAATGAGGTGAAGTGACACTTGTGTACGCTGACAAAATACTGCAGCCTCTGCTAAACCATCTGTACCCCAAAAGAAAGGTGTAAGCTGCTTTCCACTGCCTCTTTCCCTGCAGGTCTGACAAGGGGAGCACTTCTGATGTTTGATTCCATTAGACTTTTATCTGTAGATGAAAATGTCTTTTCCCCACAAATTCCAACAGGTCAGTCACAGGTTTTCAGCTGTTCCCAAGAAAACAATGAATATGCAGATTAGAGTCTTACATGCTATTACTTATTAATGTGCATGTACATACCAGGTCCTGCATCTCTTTCTGAAGTCTCACCAGTGCTTTTCTGGTTCCAACAGCAAACACATACGTGTCCATATCTTCATCATTCATTGTCACCTTTATTTGCTGCGAAACAGAATGTTATCAGCCCTGGTCAGATTTCAATGTTTGTCTGACACTTTGATTCCTAAGAACAAGGACTAAGCAAGGACAGCTAAGAAAAAAGGTGGTTGATTTAAAGCTTTTCAGCATGTCTTAAAGTAAGGGAGCTTTTTAATTAGACTGAGCACACAATTCAGTATTGTACTGTAATGACAGTGACTAAACAGCAGAGTTGTAAAAATAATTTGCAATTAATTATTTTTAATAGATATAAATAAATACAATTATAGGTGCATGGCAAGAGTATTCACAGTACACACAGTTTTCTTCCAAATGTAACCTCTCTTGGCACTTATGCTCTCTAAGAGCAAGTAGGAAGGCAAAAAGTAACATCAAGAATATAATATCCAGACCAACATACGGGTTAAGCAGTCCTGTTCAGGCAGACTGAACAGACAGACAAACAATCACTAAGTATTTCAGATTGTAAAACCACTTTTTATCAAGATGAGGTCTTGAATCACGATAGACTGCTCACAAAACCATTCAAACAATAAAATCCACAGATAAAGCAACTTCCAGTCATCAGCAGTTTGCATTTCACAAGCAGGAAAGAAATACAAACAATTCTTTGAGGTTGTTTCAACAGTTACTGAACTGGAAGATATGGAATACTACAGAAATCACCTGGAACAATCAAAAGCAGCAGAGCAGAACCAAAGGAATGCAACAGTTTATCAGAGCTAATCTGAAGGGCTGAGTACGCACCACTTGGTCCGACGCCGGCCTCATCATGCGCGCCAGGACGTTCAGCAGGTCCTGTCTCTTGAGAAACTAAAAACACAAGGTGGTAAACACAGAAAACAGATGAACAGACAACAGTAAAAAAATTCCTTCCTAATATCTAACCCGAGTTTTCCCTCTGTGACCAATACAGCTCAATAGCAGGCCAACTTTCTGCACTGGAGGAGTTTCTCAGGGTTTTGTTCCCTCAAGTCAGAGTATGAACTGTGGGACCGTTCCATCCGAGATGCAGGGCTTTGTATTCGTCTTTGCTGTGCTTCCTTGGAATTCCTGTTGGTCCATTTATCCCTGTAAGTGGCAGATGGGCTCTTCAGCCTACAGTTACCCCTGTTCACACTACACATCTGGTTTCTATACTCTTTCTGGAAGCACTTGCTCTTTGGTGCCAACTTTAAGGGGCAGAATACAGGTCTGTACAGACCTTCAGATGACCAGTTTTCCCTCGTGTGGGTGTGTATTCAGAACTCTGTATCTGAATGTGAGCACAAATGCCAAGCTGGGATTCCTTGCTGCTCGCACAGGAATGGAAAAGCCTCTAGAACCTGACAACTGGTGACATGTAAACAGCACCACAAACTCCCTCATTCTTACCTTTAACTGGATGAGCATTCCTTCACAGCACACCCTTCCAGAGCACCACAAGTTATATATGTGTTCATTCTCTTGATTTAGTTTCCCAGTGCTTGTAGCTTCTTTATTAGTGCCATCATCCCCTGAGGAAAACAACAGTGACAGAGAGCTGCAATCTAAACTCACAAATTGAGACACCATAGTTCAGCAGAAGGCTTAGAGCTCACAATACCCCAGCACAGAGAAGGATTCTCTACAGCCTAAATGCCAGTCTAAACCCAGCTTTATTCAAATACTAAAACTGGATCCTTGTCATTATGGAACTCACCAACAAGAGCAAAGTTACTTTCTAGCAGCTCCCTGTGAGTGTTGAACCAAGCGTGAGCCAGGCGGTTGTTTTTGTTCTTCCCAATGATGTAGTTCATGATGTAAGCCAGGAGACCTGTTACCATCAGAATCTCCATGTAATAACTCTCCCAGCTGTTTTGAAGGTGAGCGGGGACCTGTGTAAGGGAACAGAAACTGTGATTTACATACTGAATGAGTGGATTTTATACGCATGAAAATTTGGGAAACACAGAGTACTGGAGAAGCTCCATCCCCAACACAGCAATAAGCTCCACAAAGACAACAGGAGAGAGCTAAGCCTACATAATGCTCTTGGCTTACTGGGGCACAGCAATCATACAGGAAGCAACTGATAACAGCATTCCCAAAATACCTGCTTAATACAAACAAAGCACTCACTTCCAAGTGAGCCTGGGCTAGCACACACCCCTCAGAGTAAACAGCCCAGCACTTCAATTCACTGAGCATTGGAGCTTGATGCCCTGCCCATCACAGCATTATGTGATCGTGATGTAACTTCTTTGGAAATCCAAAGTAACACCCAATGCCCAGGAACATTCTCAGGATGCCACACAGAGCCACAGACTCCATGGGGGAGCAGGGAAGCCTTCCTGACCTTGCCACCTCAAAGGCTAATTAGCCATTCTGCTATCACTGTACCACCCTTGAGTCACAAAAGTACCCAAACCTTAATTTTCACTGCCAAGGTCAGCTATAATACCTAAAAAGAGATCTCAGGGTTAATAAAATGCAACCCAAATAAAAATGCAGACCTCGAGTACCTGATCATTCTGTGAAAGACTATTCTGGGAGGCAAAAAGGTGATGCAGGGTGGGCAGAAAGATTAGTTTCAAAAACCAACAGAGTTGACAAGTTCTAATCTGACACTTAAGCCACAGACAAACTAAAAACACACTGTGTTCATTGTAAGTGCATATTAGTACCCCAGTGACATTCCTGGTGTACTGTCTCAAGAAAATAAGTGATGAAACTCCAAACAGAAACTGGATCAACAGTTATACCTACATTAACTATTGTTATGGGGTCTTTATTTTTGCTATGAGATGCATCTGGTTTCTCTTCATACCCTTCGAACTCCTCATCATCATACGGTTCACTCTCGGTGTCACCTTCCTAAAGGACAAAATCACAAACAGCATGAAAATCCAAAGCCCAGCAAGTAAAATCCGAAAAGAAAGGTACAGAGATACTTTTAGAAAACACAGAGAGGAAGGAGACAAGGCCTCACCTGTGTGTCTGTGTCATCAAAGTCTTCCTGATTTTCATCCTGACCTTCAAGCTCTACAGTGGCTTCTTCTTCATCATCTTCTGTAGTGATGATCCTCTGAGGAGACTCTGTGACTGTATCTTCGTTCACATCTTCAAATTCAGCAAAGTCATTATCATCATATTCCATAATGTCATCTCCATCCTCAAATTCATCATACTTTGCCAAAGAAAAGCTCCATGGGATGAACAGGACAGCGACAAAAATATATAAGTTCTTCATTTTCACTGGAAAAAAGAATTAAATCAATCACTGAAAAAAGGCATTGTCCATTCTGTTACATCGCACCTCCAGTAATCCCCAACGCACAGTGCACGGTTTGAAAACACTACAAGAGTCAGACCAGAGAGAAATAAACCCCTGCCTGATCTTGCCATCTTCTCTATAAAGAAAGTGACTACTGGTACAAGAACAAAATAACTCTGAAGGAGAGGTTCTGGACTCTGTTGCTTGTGGCAGCAGCAAATTCGCATCTGACCACACTGTTCAGATGAGCTGAGATGGAAAGCAGGGATGTTCTGCTACAAAACTGACTCTCCAATAGCATCTCCCAGCCATCTCTGCCAGCTCACTTTCAAGACCACATTCTGTGTCTACATTTGTTATTAATTAGCAATTAGGCACAGTCAAAGCATTGAATGTGTAATAGCAGCAGTAAATCTTAAAGTGCACTTGATTAATGTAAACAGCAATGCTCTGATAGCCTCTGCTAGTCCAAAAGTGCTCATCTGTGATTTTCTAGGCTGCACACTCAGAACTAAGTACCACAGTGTCCCATCATGATTTCTGCACAGAGACAGAGACCTTTTGCTGGAAGTTGTGCCACAAAAAAAAAAAAAAAAAGAAAGGCAGGAAGAGGACGGATATTGCACTGCTCCCCAGAACAACAGAGTGAACGGGCTCACGAGCCCAGAGCTCCCCCCACATCGGCCAGAACCCTGCAGAGTTTGTCAGTTCACCTTTTTTTGCCCTCAGCTTCCTGTCTCTTCTGCTTGAGTTCAAAACAGTCCCAACCTCCCATTCAGGTTGGGGGGACCTTCTCCAAGGTCCAAAAAAGGCAGCAATAACCCCCCAGCTGCACTTCACAACCAGGCACAGAGGATCAGCTGCATCAGGCTCTGCTGTCAGGCTCATTTTACTCCCTCCCGCAACCAGATCCGAGTGGGAACCTGAATGTTAATCAGAGTGTTCTCTTACAAACTTAGAATAGAAATGATTTGTTTCTAAATTTGACCAGCATTCCTCTGAGTGCCTCATGCAGGGAACCCACTTCTACAGATGACAAGGACGACTAAAATAAACACCTTTGTCAAAGACTCCTCACTTCAGCAAAAACCCGCACAGAACATGTTTACAGAACCTTAATCAGACGGAAAGTTCAGCAAGGCCGAGCCCAGGAATTCGGAACATTGTGTGGGAACCTCACAATTTTATGTGAATTTAAGCAGAAAAAAACCCCAAAATACTATTTAGATAGGACAGAATTTGCACTCGGAGGTTAAAAACAACAGGACAACAGAGCCACCTGCTCAACCATACTCTAACAGTTTCACAGTAAGAATTCCAAGACTCTTTGAGCACATCCACTTTCAGAAGACCTGACAACTCCAAATAGCTTAATGCAAAATAAACTTCTGCAGCCAGTTCGAAGGACACAGTTTAACCGGAGGTGGATGAGAGCTGGAGCACCCCCTTAACACAGCAATCTGTCAGAATGGGTTCCAAGTGCAAATTCCAGGAAGCAGAATATCCTCAGCAGGCCCTCCACGACCCACACGCCACCGACTTTCCCTTGCAAGAGGAACCGAATCATTCTCCGATCTCCACACCAGCTGCCCAGACCCCCCTGGCAACAGAAACTACTTCAAACAATCCGAAAGCAGACGCTGCTGCTGCTGCTCCCCGTGCTGAACATTCACCAGCCTGGGGCTTGCTCAATAGATCTCGAGCCTAGACCCGAGCTCAGTGGCAGATTTTGGAGAAGCGCCCGTCCCCAGCAGGTCGGGCCCTCACCGTGATCCCCGCCCGAAGCGGGAACACCACCGTAGGTGTTCGTTATCCCGCCGCTCCAGGGACGCTCCCGGCTCCTTCCCGGAACACGAGTCAAGGTCAACAAGATAAAATCAGCGATCTGCCGCCCCTAGGCGCGGTCCCTCTCACACCCCCGCGGCGGTGCCCAGCCCCCCGGCCCCGCCGCCAGCTCCTCCCGCCCCGCGGGGCGCAGCACAGGCCGCGCACGGCCNCGCAGGGGCCGGGGTCGCGTTACCTGAGTCACGGACCCGGCCCCCGCCCGCCGCTCCGCGCCCGCCGTACCGGGGTGCACGCGCAGTGCAGGCCCCGCCGCATGTGCGGGTACACAGGCGTGGGCGGGGGGGGGGCGAGCCCAGTCCTGCGGTNCTCCCGCCCCGCGGGGCGCAGCACAGGCCGCGCACGGCCGCTGCCCCCCGCGCGAGGCTGCCCCTCCAGGGGGCACCGCCGGTACCGAGCTCCCCGGAGGGAGCGAGCCCCGCCCGGCCGCCCCGGGGAGGGGGGAGCGGGGTGTCCCGTCACGGCGGGGGCGCCGGGGGCGGGG
>VXAZ01008602.1:386482-451897 GCA_013399875.1 Gymnorhina tibicen
GAGAACCAACCAGGACCCACCCGGGACCCAGCGTGGTCCCGGGGCCGCCGGTGACGTCACCCTCTCCCGGTTTTCCCGCTCTCGCCTTTGCCCGGTCCCACCGCCCTCACTCCCCGCTGCTTCACCTGCGGGCGGTGCGCATGCGCCGGGGGCGCGCGCGGCCGCAGTGCGTCATCACGTATGGTGCGTGGGCACGTCGGTGCGTCGCGTCTTCACCCCCCCGCCCCGGTAACCGGGGAAGTGGCGGCGACGGCTGCGGGGCTGAGGGTGAGTGAGGGGGGCTGAAGGGCAAGGGGGGNGGCGCGGGCAGCCCGGGCCTGCCCCGCACAAAGGACCCGCCCCGCACCGCGGTTCCGCGGGCGGGAAGGGCCCCGCGCGAGGCCCGGTGTGCCGGGACAGCGCCTGTCCGGGGCTCCTGTCCCCGGCCCGGCCCTGGTCCCTGCCGTGCCCTGGGGAGGGCGATCCCGGCAGGCGGGGGTCCCTCCGCCCTTCCCTCCTGAAACGGGAGCGGCTGAGGCGCATCGCGGCCGGGGGCCTCAGGAAGGGTCCGTGCCCCGCGCGTTTCCTCCCACGGAACGGTGGCCACAGGGCAGCGAAGCTTGGGGAGTTTTCCTGTGGTCTCTGCGTCCTGTGGGAACCTGTCCCTGTTCGCTCGCTGCTGGCGAGTGGGCGAACTGACCGCATTTTGTACTTTTGCTGCTGTATGACAATAAAAAAGTGGTGCTCCTTATTTTTTGAGGTAGCGGGGTAGCGGAGGGGAGGAAAAAGGTGGATAAGTACAGTGAGGAAAAATCCTTACAATCAGATTTTAACTTAACAGTTTCCAAAGATTCCCACTGTGCTGTCAGCGGAAATGCAGTTCCACCTCTCATCCCTCTATTGTACGTTTTGATCTCCCAATGCCACGGATCCGCGGGTGTAAAAGCTACAAGGTGTGTCAGGACAAGAGGGAAAACAGGGCTCCAGGGTCAGCTGCTGCCATGGAGAGCTGAAGAGCAGAGTTTCCCCCAAAATCTGCTGCTCAGCTTTGGTCTCAACTCAAGAGTTATTGAGCAAGCCCCAAGCTGGTAAATGTTCAGCACAGGGACTGGCTGCAGTATTTACCTTCAGATTGTTTTGAAGTTGGTTTTTTGCCAGTGAGTTCTGATCTCATTGAAGATTCTTAGTGTGAGGATTTGTTTAATAAGACTTGTAGCCTTTGGACAGCTAATTATAATGCATTGGAAAGCAATGGGTGTCTTGCTCTCTTTCCTGCCTTACGGGTATGGTTTGCTTGACCATGCAGATAATTAAATGACTCAAGAATGGAAACCATAAATATTAATATATCAGTTCAGTCTTCATCTTAGAAAATCAAGTTCTGGGCAGACATGTTACGTGGAGTGTTTAAAATATTGTTTGAAAAATAGAGGTTGAAGAGCATATAAATATATATGTATAATATAGAGAGATCATATATGTGGCTGAAGGTGCTGTCTTAAGAGGCAAAAGGAGTTGGCTTTTGGCAGAGATGTGCCTGGGCTCACACGGAGCCTTGTGCTGCTCTGGGCCCATTTCTCTGGAGGTTGCTGGGTTGCAGAGTCAGATATTGACAAGCCATGAAACACTTACGGATAGGAAAACGTGGACATGCAAAATATGCGCCAAGCTGCCTTTTCATCTCTTGTTCCTCCTGATGTTCAAAGTTCTGGCCTTGGGTTTGTTTGTCTTAGACTGCGAATAGAACAGGTAACATCTTAAATATGTTTAAGTAATCCTTGAAGGACACGACCTGTTTTGGAAGACAACCACTTTGTTTTATTCTTCTCTGGAGTTGTGGATATGTTCACACTGACAAAAGAGCAGAGCCCCATCCTTTTTGGGAAACAGATTAAACCCTTGTCTCTCAGAGTTCCACAAGTCCCTGTGTCATGACTGAAGGGATCAACTAACAAGAAAAATCATGACAATTATCTACAACTGCTGAAGCAGAAAGGGCATTAATTTCTCTTTTCTCATGTTAACAGGTATATTGGGGACATCATGAATTGGAATAAAGGTGGACCTGGTACAAAGAGAGGCTTTGGGTTTGGTGGATTTGCCATAACACCTGGGAAGAAGGAGGAGCCCAAGCTGTCTCAGCAGTCCCACAGCGCTTTTGGCACAGCCGGTTCCTCAGCAACGTTCACGAAATCAGGGCCCCCTCAGCTGCCTTCCTTCTACAAAATCGGGTCAAAGAGAGCAAATTTTGATGAGGAGAATGCGTAAGTACAGTTATTTCTTGTGCTTCTGTAGCTCTGTATTTTAATGTTTTTATGTTTCCAAGGTCAGGGGAAGTATCTGTGACGTTTATATATATAAATACATAATAGTATCCTTAGAAGACTGTGAGATACTACGGTAGCCCATGGAAGCTTTCCTCTTCCAGCTTTCCCCTCTCTAGAACATATTTTATTTACTCTATGGTGTTCTCAAAGTTGGAGCCAAGCAGGATAAACTTGGGTGTCTTGCACAGGAAAACATTGATCTCCACAATTCTTTACTAACCCTTCTATTGGCTGCATAAATGTAAGTAAGTGTAAGTAAGGCTGAGAAGGTTGGGATTGTTAAGCCTGGAGAAGTTTGGGGCTGACCTAATTGTGGCCTTCCAATACCTGAAGGGAGCCTACAAGAAAGATAGAGAGAGGCTTAGTTTCATATTATCTTTTTGCCCTGCCATCACTTTGAACTTACAGCATGAATAATTGTAAATAAATAAATCTCAGCATCTTCTCTTGTGTCCATACTGACTTTTATTGTCCCTGTGGGTACCTTGACTCATGAAAGACAGCACAGTGCTGTAAACTATGTGCTGACTGGGCTGTTGTTAATTTCTTTTCAGGTACTTTGAGGATGAAGAGGAAGATTCCAGCAATGTGGAATTGCCCTACATTCCCGCAGAGAATTCCCCCACTCGGCAGCAGTTCCATTCCAAATCCGCAGACTCTGACAGCGATGATGATCCTCTGGAGGCATTCATGGCTGAAGTGGAGGCAAGACCCGGCTTGGGAAATGTTTACTTATTGATGTGGCTGTACCTGTGTGCAGTCAGGGGCAGCAAATGTCACTCAGGGCTTTGGCAGCCGCAGTCAAAATGCCGCTTGACTTTGGGGTTTATGTAGGATGGTGTTAGTTAGAATTCAAGAATGGGTTAGATAGGCAGAGAGTGAATATGACTTACAATAACTTAACTATTTAACTGCTTTGAGGATGTCAGAACAATACAACATAGGGCTCTGCTTGTCTCTGAACATCAAACTAAGGTTTCGTGCATTTTTCACTACCTAAATGGAAATGGTTTGTATTTATCATGACCTCTTTCTTAGCTACAGTTCTGTTATTAGCTGGATTCAGGAGGAATATGGGTAATTTATTTTTTCAACAGCATTGTCACTAGCTTAGAGTATATAAATTCAAAGATATTAGTAGGAGAATTTATTTAGCATAATCAGATACGGAACAAGACAAATTTTAGTCCAAGAAGTGTTGTCTCTGTGACATAATGATCTAATTATGCAGGAACGTTTTTCCCTTATGTGTTTTACCATCTTGGTCTTTTTAACGTGTGACAATTTTATGACCTGTTAGGATCAAGCTGCTCGAGACATGAAGAGACTCGAAGATAAAGACAAAGAAAAAAAGAACGTTAAGTAAGTTCTCTTTTATCATTCCCATTCCTGCCAGTGTCTTGTATGGTGCTCAGAGAATTGCAGTGCATTTTGTTGATGATGGTTGTTCATTAGACAGTATAGTATATACCTAATAAACATCATTAACCAGTGCATGATATCCTGTGGGTAACGATTTAAGAATCTGTGGCACCGTCCTGTGGCAAACTGCAACAACGCTGAGAGTTATCCCACGCAAGAAGGCTTTCTAGGCCACAGAAATTGGGGCAGCATGTTGTACTCCTGCCACCTTCCAGATCAGCCTGAGTAGTTTTTCTGCTTCCCACACCCTTGGAGAGATCAGGATGGTTTAGCTTAAAATTGCATTTATGTGAGCAAAATAACTCACTGCTGCTGTACCTGGAGTACTGGAGACTCTTCCAAACTTGGACTAGGTTTTTAGACGTTAAAGCTGATAGATTAGGTAGCACGTGACAGTTGGGGTAATTTGGAGTTTAAAAACAGTTTAAATTTGTTCAGCTTATCTATTTGTTTTGACCAAGGAAAATAGTTATGCTGTTGATTCTTAATAGAAATGTCAGATATATTTGTAGAAGTTACATTGCATGGGGTTGATCGGATATACATGGTCCTGAAACAGAACACCGGATCCAAATCACCACCTGGGGAAGGCCTGAACTGGATTTGCACTTCCTGGCTCATATTCCTCTTCAGTTATGGGACTTCTGTAGCATCAAGAGCTTAGACCAGGATGATCTTTGATGTGGCTTCTGCTGGGAAGACGGAGTCCTAATCTTTCAGTCTCAGTACTAGAAGTAAAGAGAAGTCTTTGCAGGGTCACTGCTATGATTGGCACCAGATATGAAAACTCCATGGGTTGGGAATATGAATGTTGCCGAGTTGATAGTGTTGTGTCTTCCACGAAATCTGGAGCTCAGCACTAATCAAATGAAACTATTGAGCTGAGTCTGTGGAACACTTGCAGGGAAGTTTTTTCTCCGCTTGTTTTTCCAGGGGTATTCGAGATGACATTGAAGAGGAAGATGACCAAGTGAGTTCCTATGCAGTCTTTCTATCTTCTTTTTTGTTGTTTTGGGTTTTTTTACCTTTCCAAACACATAACTACTAGGGACAAACAAAATTCCAGTATCATGCGCAGTATCCGGACAATTCAGCAGGAAGCTGTAGTGGTTACCCTGCTGTCTCTACTCTTCTAGGTGTTTTAAGAAGAAGATTAGACAGTTGCATTCATGGAAGAAGATTTTTTTCAGTCAGTTTGAACTTCAGCTTCCTGTATAGGTTGTTCAGTGTCTGAGGATCTTACAAATTGCGATTAGCACAATCAGCTCCAGGGGACACCAGGGAGAGGCTGTTGGACTGCGGAGGCTCCTTGCAGTGAAATGTGGGGTCTGTTCAGAGCAAGAATCAGGCTTTTTGATCCCTATTTTCAGAGAAGCTCTGGTTCTCATTTAGGTTTATAAGCATCACTGTAGCCAAAATAATAAAGAGAAAAGACTTAATTTCAAAATGTACCTTACTGCTGAGTTGTAGTTACTAACTCTTGTGTTACTTGCGTTAATGCAGAGCTTGGCAGGGTTGTCAGGCCTTGAGGGCTCTGCTTCCAGTGTGGTGAGTGTAGCTGTGCCAAAGTTTGAGCAGAGGTGACTTTATGCTTGGGGACAGCTGTTGTTCAATTGTATTGTGTGCATAGCTCTGTGACTGAGGGATAATTGGCCAGGAAAATGGAAAAGCCAGATGAGTATATACATATATTTGTAATTGAGCCTTGCTTGACAAATCTGATCTTAAATATTTGCTTCGAGTCAAGCAAGACTGGTGTTTTCTCTATGAGGAAGTCTTGGTGTGCCAGTGAGAATCTGAGAGACACAAACATCTTTGTGAGCTGTGAGGATGGCGTGTGACAGAGTGACAACTTGGGCTTGTCTCGGAGGACTCTTCTGAAATAGTTTCTTTCACGAGTGTTGTTGACTCTCTTAATGAAAAGCAAGTGTAGTTAGGGGAAGTAAAGAAAGTATCTTTGGCATATCGAGTTTAAAAAATAAACATGCTTAGTAACAATGTATTTTCTGGTTAGAAACCTACAGCGTCTGTGCTTTGTTCATACGGAAATAAGAATAGATCCTTGTTAAATGTAACAAGACTTGGTAGAAGGAGTTGTTAAGCAGAGGCATAAAAGAAGCTTGTTTTTTAGGAGCATTTTATGGTGTAGCTGACACTGGAGTTGTTTTCTTTATTTGTACGTCTTGTCCTTCGGAATGTATCTGTTGGTATTTATTAGAAGAATCAGTTCTAGTGAACGTAGTTACTTTTTTCCTCAGTGGTGGGTATGAAAGCAAACGGCCACTTAGCACATATGTCACTTCAACAAACAGTAGTAATTTTGCATCCTATTGTATGTGAGTTTGCTGATCTGTTTTGCTGCAGGAAGCGTATTTTCGCTACATGGCTGAGAACCCCACTGCTGGTGTGGTGCAGGAGGAGGAAGAGGATAACCTGGAGTATGATAGTGATGGGAATCCGATTGCACCGTCCAAAAAAATCATTGATCCTCTTCCACCTATTGACCATTCAGAGGTAGGAGGGAATTCTGTGCTGTTCTGTTTGAGGCATTCCAGAGAGCAGGAGCTGAGAAGGCCCCTGTAATATTTCAGTGCTTTCTTAGGTAAGTCATTTCAAAGGTCCTTGAAATGGCATCATTTAAGCAAATGTTCTGGCAGACAATTAAGAAATTCAGAAAAAAAAGGAATCTTGAGTCTGGACTAACTGATTAATTAATTAATTACCTTGCAGATTGAATACCCACCGTTTGAGAAAAATTTCTATGATGAGCATGAGGAGATCACCAGCCTGACCCCGCAGCAAGTGGTGGAGTTACGGCATAAGCTGAATCTCCGGGTAAGCTGGTCACAGAACTGTCCTCCCAGCAGCTTTTAACTCCCTTTTACTTTCAGACTATCTTAGTTTTAATGAAGATTTTCACAGGCAACTCCTGCTTTTGAATCCAAGCCTCTCAGACACTTCCAGTGATTTTGATTTTTTGAAAGTCTCCTATGGATTTGTGAAAGTGGGCAGTGAGGATTGCCACTTGGACTGAAGACCTCCAGAGCTAGGAGTTAAATATGCAGAAATTAGTTCTTTGCCATTTGTGACATGTTAGTGGGGTGACCTTCTGTGAAGAGAATTATTTGGGGTAGAACACCAGTTATAGACAAGGAGGTAAAAACGATGTTTAGTAGCTCATGTTGATTGACAGATAATTACATTTTTATACATGAAAGTCTTATTTACACAACACATTTGGAATTTGCATCCAGTTAAATTTAACATCCACTCAAAAAGTACACTTATTTTTCAGAGGCAGAGAGACCCTTTTTTTTTTTTTTTTTACAGATTGCTCTTTGTTTTTCTCTCACTGTTCATGAACAAAGATCTTTTTGTCTTTCCAAGGTCTCCGGGGCTGCTCCTCCAAGGCCTGGCAGTAGTTTTGCTCATTTTGGGTTTGATGAGCAACTTATGCATCAGATTAGGAAATCTGAGTATACCCAACCCACTCCAATACAATGTCAGGTGAGTGTTGTTATTTCTCAAACTTCTAAAGAGAACTAAAAGAATGCATGGAAAGCTCCCTCATCCACATGAGGATGTGACAAATGCAATTCCAGTTGCCTACAGAGAGGTGTGGGTTTTTCTAGAAAAATAGCTTTGATATTTTTAAAATAGAAGTTTACTCACTTTTTTTTCCTTTTAAATGACCGCTGTAAATATATCCATATTCCTTTTTCATTGGTTTTTTTGGTGAATGAAGAACATTCAAGTGATGTCTCTTGCTTATAGAAATGTATGAAAAGTTCGGGGGATTTTTTTTTTTAGAGATTGTATTAAAAATAACCATAACCGTAGCTGAATAAAGAGCCATACATTGACAGCTTCATTCCTTGAAGAGCCATGCAGACTAAAGGGATTCTACTGCAATGTTTTTAGCGTTCTTAGAGCTGGACAAGATGCATTTGTATACATATAAACATACCCTTGGGGTGCTGCACTGTGCCCAAACATTGATTTCGTACAGGCTACCAACAGTCCAACATGGTAATGGCTTCCAGCCCTTAAAACAAACTCATTCAGAGCTGAACTTGGCAATAAAACCATATGAGCATTGACAAATTGCCGCTGCGAGTCCTCTGTTGTGGGCTTTCCTCGTTACCTGAGTTTTCCTGTACTGTCTAGCACAAGGATATGCTAAGGTGGGTGTAATGTGGGGTTAGAATCTCCTTCTTTTTAGGGTGTTCCAGTGGCACTAAGTGGCAGAGACATGATTGGGATTGCTAAGACTGGAAGTGGGAAAACAGCCGCCTTCATCTGGCCAATGCTGATCCACATCATGGATCAGAAGGAGCTTGAACCAGGGGATGGTCCCATTGCAGTGATCGTCTGCCCGACCAGGGAACTCTGTCAGCAGGTAGGTGTGGAGCATTCCTGTTTGTGCCAGCCAGTCTTCTTGGAGAAGGCAAAACTCTTGGCAAAAATTATCAGAGAACCTCTGGAAAGTATTTGAAAAAACTGCTCTGTGCATGAGTAGCCTGGCTCCAGCTCACAGCTCTTACCCACCCTTGTTTTCTTGAAGGATCATGACAAATCTAAAATTTTAAATTCTTGCACGGTGCTCCTGTATTATTTTTAGGCATAAGAATGCTGTGGATGCATTGGGACAAATTGTATGTGCAAAAGGATAGAGCCTGCAGGTTAAATTATTGTTGGATACCTAAATAGGTTTCTCAGGTTACTGGAAATTACCCACACGTGTCGAAGTGTAGATGCAGAAAGCTGGAAAATCGTCCTGCGACCCAGCTTTCAGCATCTACATCGAAGTATTCATCCCTGAGAGGTTTGGAATAATTTCATTAAGTTAGTAGCTGACAAGGGCATTTCAAAAGCCGTGCTGAATTCGCAAGGTAGGTGTGTTGTCTCAGAGCTGTGTGACGTGAGCTGTGCTGTGTTTGTCACACCCTCAGATCCACTCCGAGTGCAAGCGCTTTGGCAAGGCCTATAACCTGCGCTCCGTGGCTGTGTACGGAGGAGGGAGCATGTGGGAGCAAGCCAAGGCCCTGCAGGAGGGGGCAGAGATCGTGGTCTGCACACCAGTAAGTGCCTGTGTGCACCAAGTACAGGGGTTTGCACTGTTGAGCTTGAAAAAAGTTATAAGAATCTGTTCCTATGACGTGAATATTGACACTAATTCTAGACTGAAGCCTTGAGATGTTTTCTGTTCTAAGTCTCTAGTAAGTCAGGATAAAAAGCAGCTAGATAGTTGTATATATTAACATGTTTTTAAATATGCTTTAAAAACTTGGAGCTTTTTCTTACTAGGGTCGTTTGATTGATCATGTGAAAAAGAAAGCTACAAACCTTCAGAGAGTCACTTACCTTGTGTTTGATGAAGCTGACAGAATGTTTGATATGGGGTTTGGTACGTATTGAACCAAAGTCACTGTTTTGGAAAGCAGTGATGCCCAGTCCCAGCTTAGTGGGTCTGTAAAACGAAATAGTGAGTGAGAAGCACTCATTCATTCTGTGGTTATGTGTTAAATAAAGCAGTGAAACTTCATTTTTACTTAATTCTACTAAATAATGAGCATACAGGGTTGATAGAGCATTTCTTCTCCTTTGCAGAATATCAGGTCAGATCAATCGCAAGCCACGTACGTCCTGACAGACAGAGTGAGTAAACAGTTGAGTCTGGAGCGGAGCTTGGATTTCCAGTTCTGGACACAGCCGCACCAGCAGACTTGTGCCAAAGTCCACTGGTGTTATTCTCAGCGTGGGCTGTTGGGAGGGAGCAGTTGTGACATGTGGGCATTCAGCTCATCTCTCTGTAATCCCTCCACTGACTGCACTCAGAGCAAAGATGATTAGCTGAATTCAT
This sequence comes from Gymnorhina tibicen, assembly GCA_013399875.1. NCBI lineage: Eukaryota > Metazoa > Chordata > Aves > Passeriformes > Artamidae > Gymnorhina > Gymnorhina tibicen. The sequence continues at coordinate 396,074 of VXAZ01008602.1, forward strand.
GTTCATATGCCTTGAAATTAAGTGTTCTGAGCTGCCATGAGAGCAAGTTCACAGCAGTGCCCCATATTATCAACATTTCAGATGCCATGAAATGTGTTTCCACTTTGTAGCATTCTAACAGTGGTTGGTAATTTCCATTAGAATCCATAAAACCTCAGCTTCAGCTCACTGACACTCAGGAATCCAAGTCCTCCTTCACAACATCTGTGCAGTGTTTTCACAGTTCTGAAAGAAAGTTTCTACTTCAAGGAGTTTGAACCCTGTTTCTCTTCCAGCCCTCTTGTTCAGTGCCACGTTCCGTAAGAAGATTGAGAAACTGGCCCGGGATATTCTGATCGACCCAATTCGGGTTGTGCAAGGAGACATTGGAGAGGTGATTCCATGAAACTTGTGAGACACTCAGAGCAAGGAATTGTTCTGTTTCTGTTCTCTGAAATTTAAGTCAAACTGCAAAAATCATCATTTATATAGTTTTAAATAATTTGTGCTTAGCAAAAATAGAAAGTTTTGTGCGTTTTTATTTTTATCTTACTTGACCTTCTTTCTGCCAACAAATATTCCTGAAGTGGTGGGAGGTTTCATCAAGGAGTAAAACATTAATGGAGTGGTTTATTTTTGTTATTAGGCTGAATCAATGGATATATCTTTTAGTTTTGTCTCAAAAGCATAAACAAAGCCATTGCAACTTCTGCAGTGAAGGATTTGAGACTTAAAAGCTCTTTCATATGGTTTACATGGGAATGTTGAGGCTGGACTTGCTTGACAGTGACAGCTGAACTATCAGCAGGCTGGGATCTGGTAGGAAGCTGATGAAGTGGCCAGATGTAAACTTGCTGGGAAGAAACTTTGCTAATAATGTATTGAAACTGTTGAGAAATTTCACTGGTGAGATGCCTTCAGAACATTCTTCTTTTAACCAGTTCTCTGTATTTTTTATTTTTTACATCAGGTCCCTTTATAACAAAAAAAATGTCTGCATGAAGCCCCTTCTTTCTGGGGGAAAATTTTTCCTTAATTTTGCTTAAGAAAAGCACCAGCTTTCCCAGCTTAATCCCAGGGCCTCTATTCATTGATCTAAACTATTACTGTACAGTGGGAGCATCATCCTTGAAATAATATTTAAATGTGTAAAAATCAAATCTTTCAAATAAACTTGCAGGTAGTGCTGCGAGCTGTGCTGCACTGTATTAATTGAGGAGTCTGTTTGTCCCTCCCGCCTTCCTGGCTCTGAGGACATTTCTCCCCTTAGGCAAATGAAGATGTCACTCAGATTGTGGAGATTTTCCCCTCTGGGCCCAGCAAGTGGAACTGGCTGACGCGGCGCCTCGTGGAGTTCACGTCCTCCGGGAGCGTCCTCCTCTTTGTCACCAAGAAAGCCAACGCAGAGGAACTGGCCAATAACCTCAAGCAGGAGGATCATAACCTGGGGCTGCTTCACGGGGACATGGACCAGAGCGAGAGGAATAAAGTCATTTCGGAGTTTAAGAAAAAGGGCATCCCCATACTGGTAGCTACTGATGTGGCAGGTACGTGACTTTCTGGAAAGCAGCTCTGACAAGCTGTGGGTATCACAGAAAGGCAAACATGTTTCAGTGGTAGGCAACCAGGTTGGCTTCTGCACCTGCAGGACACTGTGTTCCAGGTGCTTTCCAGAACCATGGAAATATCCTGAGCTGGAAGGGATCCACAGGGATCGTGGAGCCCAACTCCTGGCCCTGCACAAACACCCCCAAGAGTCACACTGTGCCTGTGCGGTACATGGCATTGGCAAGGGAGGTTATTTTTAGTCTCTTAATGATGCCTAAATTACAGTCTGACATATTTTTTGATATACAGAAAGAAAAGCTGTGTCTTAAGGAAGTGGTTGCTGTTCATCAGCTGACATTCCTTTTGCCCGCTGGACCACAGCAGGGTGATGCCCTGGTACCAGAGGGATTGCTTTGAGTTAAGTGGGGATAATAACACTTCCCACCACGCTGCTCTTTCTTCCAGCTCGAGGGTTGGATATCCCTTCCATCAAGACTGTCATCAACTACGACGTGGCTCGGGACATAGACACCCACACCCACCGGATCGGCCGCACCGGCCGCGCGGGGGAGAAGGGCGTCGCCTACACTCTGCTGACCCCCAAGGACAGCAACTTCGCTGGTGACCTCGTCAGAAACCTGGAGGGTGCCAACCAACATGTCTCCAAAGAGCTGCTGGATCTGGCAATGCAGGTATGAACCAGCAAAACTCCTTGAGATGAGGAAATTTCACTCCAGATTCAGCACAAAATCAGCCAGCTCACATCATGTGTTAGGAGTGACCTTTTGGGGATCTGTCCTGGTTTAAAGTAGGTTTCCTAGTGTTTTTAACGGCCTTTAAAAGAATCCATGAAGATTTTGGAACACAGTATGTGATCTATTTTAGGGCCAGGCACTGCCTAGGAAATTAGGAGCTGTAATCTGCTGATGCCAGCAGAGCATTCCAGTGTCTCATTACAGTCAGATTTATAGCAGGCACCTGGGAGATGCAGCTTAGTTGAAAGCTAAACTAAAAAACAATTACAGGCACATTCCCTCTGTGAAAGGGTTGTTGCTTGATTATTCCACCTGCTTGGCAGTGCTCTCTGGCAGGTTTGCTATACATAGGTATGACAGGTAGCTGCAGCAATTGTGCTTGTGCCACTGAACTCATCAACTCTTTAATTTCTTGTCTTTTGCTGCCTGTGTAGCTGCAAGAGAGCCCAGGCTTTTTGGTAACTCCCAAACTCAGAGATGGATTAGCAGGCCTGTGGCTACATTAGCAAGAAGCTTGGACAGCAGCTGCCAAAAGAAAATACTTTCTCTGACATAGAGAGGCAGCATTTTCAGAAGGGACAGAATTAGTGAGGCAGAGCTCCCCTGGCTGCCTTGAGAGGAGCAGTAGGAGTCAACTGACTTATTCACATTTGGAGAGACTGTAGGGCATAAAAAGAGGTGCAGCCAACTATTATTTAAACACCTGGAAACAGGTCTGGTTGGGCTGACATTCCCCGGCCGCTGCTTGGTACAGAAAGTTATGGTGACAGATCCTCATTTCTCCTTTCCCAAGCACTGGGCTAAATCAGTGACCAAAGTATGAGCAAGAGCAGAACTCCCAAGCGATGGCATTGGAAATTGTGTTTATTCCTGGGTTTATTAGAATGCAAACCCCCAAAACCTTAACATGGCTGAGAGCTGAAGGCGTAAATTTAGTTTTCATAGAAAGCATTTGTAACCCAAAGCATCAGACCCACGTGGCACAACTGTCGACAGCAGCTGCGTGGTTGAATGGAAAACAGTATTTATGTTTGTCTTTTGAAACGCTCAGTATCCTTTTTTTCTCATCCTCATTACATGCATTTATGAAGCTTTTTATTCCCTGTGTTGAGAAACATTTATCCTTTTGTTACAGAATCCATGGTTCCGGAAATCCCGTTTTAAAGGAGGGAAAGGCAAGAAGCTGAATATTGGTGGTGGAGGCTTGGGATACCGCGAACGCCCTGGGCTGGGCTCAGAAAATACCGTAAGTAGAGATGCTGAAGAGGTTGTTCACAGATTCTTGGAACATTTTCACTTAGTGATTAAAGATTATTCTTTAATTTAAAAAATCTTGGTACTGGATTACAGTGTCTGCTTTAAAAGTTCTCACAGCTCAGCATCTTTCAGAGTTAGGATCAGATATCTCAAGTGAAAGTCTCCTGTGCTGTTCTCCTCTTGCTGCTTTTTTTTTAGAGCCAGCATGATCCAGAAGGTTTGGAGATTCCTCATAAAATAGACTGTCACTGTAAAGTAAATGCTAGTAAATTACTTCAAAAGCCATTTCCAGGCTGATTCTTGGCAGAAAAAAAATGGAGCAAACTGTTCCACTGCTCAGGGTTCTCCAGAAGTCTGTCATCCTTAGTGAATGTATTTCCTGAGTGCAGGGACGGGATAGATTTGGGGAGTGGTTGAATTGAGTGTGTCTGGGTGGGATAAACCTGTGCAGTTGCCCTTTGTGTTTTTGCACAGGACCGTGGAAACAACAACAGTGTGATGAGCAACTACGAGGCCTACAAGCCATCCACGGGGGCCATGGGGGACAGGCTGACAGCAATGAAAGCAGCTTTCCAGGTTGGTTCCATGCTTGGACTCTTTTTCTCCCCTGAAGATGCAGCAGCCCTGTTATTTCAGGGAAGTTGAGTGTGGTGGTTGTGGCTGTGTCACTTGGAGCTCACTCAGCATGTCAGTCCCACGTGGTGGAATTAGGTGCAGGCTGGACTGAACATGTTTGCACAAATTTTCCGAACTTTCTGTGTTTTCTGCTGCCTCTTTGCTCTTTTTACTTTCTGGATTCTGCACCTGGGCTTGATTCTGTTGAGGTTGCTTAGCAGCAATACTGTAATTGCAAGCTAAAGGGGAAACAGAAGCTCTTTCTCTTCAGTGTAAAAATTAACCCCTCAATGTGAGAATGCCCTTGTCCCTGTGGTCTGGGAGGAGGTGCCCGTTACTATGTGTCCATAAGCACGGCAGGAATGTAATCATGTAATCAAGACTGACTTTTTCTAGGAACTCTGTTTCCCAAAATCCAGGATGGGCTTGTGAACGCACCATGACTCCATGTGGGGCAGCGCAGAGCCAAACCTGCTCTCTTTTGTCTCTCCCTTTCCTGCAGTCCCAGTACAAGAGTCACTTTGTTGCTGCAAGTTTAAATAACCAAAAGACTGGGAGCTCTGCTGCTGGTGCCAGTGGCTGGACCAGCGCCGGGAGCCTGAACTCCGTTCCAACGAGTTCAGCGCAGCAAAACGCCGCCAACCCCGAGAGCCCCATTGCAGCCACCGCGGCAGCAAAGGGGGTCCCGGGCTTCACCAGCACCGGCAACCTGAGCAGCGTTCACGCCTTCCCGAGCATCGGAGCACAGGGCTTCAACAGCACAAACGCCAGCACCAACAGTCGAGAAGGCGGCGGCGGCGGCGCCGGTGGCATCGTCAGAGAACGGTACAACGAGAACCGGAACAGCCGCCACGGCGAGGCCCCGCGGCGCGGGGAGGGCGGCGGCCGCTACAACGACGCCCAGCGCTACAACGACCTCCAGCGCTACAACGACCTCCAACGCCACGGCGAAGGCGGCGGCCGCCACGGCGACCCCTCCCGGCACGGTGACGGCCGCCACGGCGACGTCCATCGCCACGGCGAGGGCCGGCACTTCACCGACTTCCCGGGCAGCGGCAACCGCAACAACGGCGACAGCAGGAACAGCACCGAAGGGAGGAACAGCGAGAGCAGGAATGGAGAGAACAGGAAGGATGCCAACAGTCGGGACAACAAGACAGATGGTTTTGCTGTCCCAGAGCCCCCAAAACGGAAGAAGAGCCGGTGGGACAGTTAAAAGCTGGGGGTTCACAGCCTGGAATCTCTGCAGGTAGTGTTGTCTTTTTCCAGAGGATTTCTTGGGGTTTCTGGTAACTGGTTGTTGAGCAGCTAGGGCAGGAGAAGGAAACCATGAGAACCCCCATGCAAGTTCATCTGCGGACAGATTCACCTGAACGAAATGCACACAACACTTAGTGAAAGAAATCATTTTGATAAAGCTCCCTGGGTTCTGCTTTGAAACATTCAGTGCTCGAGTGACTCTGCTGGATTTAAACAGATCTTCTTGACAAAAAGAAGCTGTTCCACATCCTTGGAACGTTAAGAAACTGTTGTCCATAGAAGTATAAATTAGTTTTTTCTTAACCAGCGTTCACATTTACAAACCAGTCCAGTCCACCTAGAGATGCTCAGGACCTGCCTGTTAGACATTAATCTTGCAGCAGTTTGGTCAGTATGGTGAGTTCTTCCCCCCTCTTCTTTTCACATATTCTCCCCAAATAATTTGGCCTCCGCGTTGTCCCTTACCTCTCTCCCCATCAACTAAGAATGTATCAATTTGCTTTGCTGAAGGTGGGGCAAAGCAAGTTGATTTTTTTTTTTTTTTTTGGCGTGTGTGGAGCTGTTCAAGGGATCCTTCTCCAGCCCAGCAAACCACAAATTCACTTGTAGTGTAGGTTGGACTCCCTGGCTTGTTTGTGGTCAGTACTTCCAATTCAAATGCCATTGCCCAGATACTTCTTTTCTCTTGAAGAACCTCCTGTTTCCTAATATCCCTCATTCTGGTGGAAGCCTGCATAGCAAACCTGTCTCTCTGCTGTGCCTATGCACCCTCTGTTCTGAGAGGGTTGAGTGCTTGCTTCAAATTAAAAACAAAAAAGGGAAAACAATGTAGAATCACCACAACAATCAGAGGCTGGAGCCCCCAGGAAGTGTGGCTAAAGGAAGAGGCTTCACTCAGAAATTCAGGGATCTGTTGCTCAGAAGCCTTTAGGGAGAACCCAGAAAACAATTAATGAAAAGAAACAGCTCAAATCTGGCCCTGTATTGGACACACGTAGTAAATCTGTAAAATCTTGCTTGCCCATTTTTAACTCGTTGTGTGTATTACCCATTTTTTAACTTCTTTTTTTTTTGCCACAAGGTAGGGAAGAACTTTTCAGTTGGAACATGTCAGCACCCACCGCTGGCTCGTTTCCACTGGACGAAGTACCAGAAGCTGTCAGGGTTTTGTGACATTGTGATGTTTTCTTTATCAGCTGTGCATTTACTTTCTGCTTGCTCTAGTAAATGTTTTATTACTGGTACAAACATATTCAGTGTGTGCTCTTTATTCTCCACTTCCTTTGGCTGCCCTGGTGTGCAGATGGAGAACTGACCAGCTGGAGATTTGACTGTGTCTCTCTCACCAGAAGTTGTGGATTGTAGTTGATAAAAGACTTCCTGTGGTTTTTCTTAGTATCTTTCAGCCCAAGATGTTTCACAAACCCTGCTTTAGCTTCAAGGCCTCCTGGGAAATAGATTTTCCTCCGCTTTGTAAGAGGAAAGGATACAGCCCAGGACATGTGACTCATCCCAGCTTTTCGTGCGCTCATGGGCAGACCTGGAAAGAGAACTCAGCAACAGTCCTGAGATCTGGCTGACACCTGAACTGGCTTCAGTTAAGACACCAAGTGATTATTTGGGCCCCCTCAGACGCCAGCTCTAATCTGTTGGAGTTTTTAAAAACAGTTTCCAGAATTCCCTCCTCACAGTCTGGGCAGGAATCAGGGCAGAATTGCCCTGGTTTGAGCTCTGCACACTTGGTGTGAAGACGGGTGTTTCGGGGCAGACTGGCAGGGCTTTACAAGCTGTTGTGTTCCCCTTCTCACCCTGAAGGTTCATCACTCTGCAATTAAAGACTGAAGTTTCAAAACAAATTGTAAAAATATCCCCATAGTCTGAGCCGCCATCTGTTCCCTCCGTTCCTGGATCCCAGCTCCCTGCCACTGGGAACCAGCCCCATGTGTGGCATATGCTGGGGGTTCTCCCCTTCTTTTTAACACTTCCCTCTGCTCTTTGTAGGATTATTGAAATTCCTCACCCCTCTCCCAGCTACCAGGAGCCTCTTGGGCAGAGAGTGAGTAAATATTGATCAGTGACAAGGAGCCACAAATGTCAGCTTGCGGGGCTGTGCGAGGTCCATGGGAGGGTTGGTTCCATCCCCACAGAACAAGGAAGCAGTGTGAGCAGCATTCCAACTGTCTGAGAGGGGATCTGTCCCTGCAGTGGCAGCTGTGCTGCTGTCTTCCAAAGACAAATTCCTTACAGGAGATGATTTTAAAAATGTGAAGCCTGGAGCCCTTCCCTGACATGGCTCCTGGTTGTCTGTCCCTCCAGTTCCCTGTGACTCCCTTTGCACCTTAGTGTTTCACTGGAAGATCCAGGAATGCACAGAATTATTTACCTGTTCCCTGTCACTGTCTTTAGCATGAAATTTCTGCCTTGAGGAACTGTGTAGGAAAAAGATGCTCCATGCTACCACCAACACGCAGTTTAGTTCATCTGCCATCTACACCAGCTCCTTGGGCATGCCTTTTCCCTCAGGCTGGGAGCTTTCCCAGGCAGTGCAGGTACAGGGTAGGGGGCAGGGAGAGCAGACCTGGCTGGGAACGGGGCCAGGATTCCAGCCTTTCCCCTCACTGCTGCTCTCCGGCCACCGGCTGCTGGATCCGTGATGGAATACAAGGATGGAATCAAGCCAAACAGACTATTCACTTCTTAGCCTGCAATGAGATGACAGGGCCACAACTGTTGCATGCGGGGGGCCTTTGTTAATGGATGAAGTTTTGGGGATCCAGGTATTCCCTGCACCCTTCCAGGCCATAAAGTTTGTCCTGCCTCCCTCAGCCTACCCTGCCCCAGTGCCTCCTGCTCCGATTTGTGGTTGTGTGTTGGTGTTCACACCATCCATGAGCTGCAGAGGATGCGAGGGAGGGCAGGGTGAGCTGCAGCACAGCTCCACGGGCACTCTGTGCTCCCCCAGGCCAGACAGGGTGCTGGGTAGGGGAGTCCGAGGCACGACTGGGCTCATGGGATGGGCTTTAACGCCCTGGAGAAGTCACCTCCCACTTGTAAGGGTAGGAGTGAGCACGGAGGTGTTTCCTGGTGAAGACTCAAGGCTTTGCATGCACAGACATCACATCAGTCACTTGCACGTGGAGCAGAATGAGGTTTTATGGCTTGTTTTTGGGCCGGAGGGGAGGAGGAGCAAGAGCACCTGGTCCCTTTGCACACTGGCTCTGACGGAAAGGGAGCTGGGCTGTTCCAGCTGCTGTCCCAACATGGGCTCTTCATGCAAGTGTCAGCAGAGCCCGAAGCGTGAGGATCACCATCTTTCCAGGCACATCTGGATGCCCAGGCGGGAAATCCACCCTCCACTTCACAGCATCGTCTCCAGCTCCTTGCTGGGGTTGGGGTGACACTGGGTCAGGTCTGTCAAATCCACCGTGTTTTCCCCCCGGGGTTTCTGGCTCATTTCCTGGGCGGGGCAGGGCAGGAGCCCGTCCGAGGCGCCGGAGCCGGGGATGTACCCGGGCAGGCGGGGCCGGGCCGGGAGCAGCAGCCCCCGGGTGCCCCCCGCTCCCCGCCCCGCCAGGCTCGTGCTGCAGCTCTGGGGGGCCTGGGACCCCGGCCCGGCGCAGCAGCAGCTCCCGGGGCGCGCCTGCTGCCCCAAGTCCAGTGCCAGGAGCCTCCGGAAATGGGCCTTCTTGATCTCGGCCTGCACCTGAGGGAGCAGAGGGGCCTGCTGTGCCCAGAGACAGCAAAACAACCTTCCCTCCCCTTCCTCCTTTCCCTTTCCCTTTCCCTTCCTTTTCCCCTGCCCTTTTCCCTTACCTCCCTTTTTCCTTTCCCTTTCTTTTTTTCCCTCTGAGAAAAAGAGTCGTACTGAGAGGAATGGATCCAAGCTTTTTGCTCTGGTTATCACAGCCTGGGGCTGCAGGTTTGCCTTCCCTGACCCTAAAGGGGCTGGAACAGGGAACTCAGCTCCTCACTCTTCCCACTTACCTCCCCATTGCAAAAGCAGTAGATAAAAGCCACAAAGAAACCCTGCCAAGAGACCAAAAGAGGTAGAGTTTGAGGTCCCTGAGCTTCCCTGGATGAGCATCCCTCAATGCTCAGAGCAGTCCCTGGTCAACACACCTGGGAGGAGTTAAAGAGCATCTCATAGTGCATCTGGATCTGCCACAGGAGCCCGGAGACCTCGGTGTAGGGCATGGCCATGAACACCACATAGTGGACTCCGAAAAGCGGCATCAGCACCAGCGTGGACTTGAGCAGCTTCCTGAAAGGAGAAACCCCGGAGCTGTTACCCAGGACCCACTGGGCAGCCCCCGGCCCCCGCAGTGTCCAGGCTGGAGGTGGGAGCAGGAAGAGCTCGGAACTCCAGAGCCAGGCTTCAACCCAGCGGAGCTGCTAGAAGCACTGGCTGCCACTGTCCTGCCACCCTTCCTCACTCCTCCAGCCCTGCCCACACCTCTGCTCCTCCTTCACAGCCTCTGGGAGCCATCCTGGCTGAAGATGCAGGACATGAGGGTTTAGTGCTGCCAGCACTTGCCTGTACTGCTGCCGGGGGTCCAGCTTGCCCGTGGTGGTCTCCCAGAGCTTGGAGGCCAACACCCGGACGATGTTGAGGAAGAGGAAGAAGTTCACCTGCCATGAGACACCCACGGTGGTGATGGTGCCCACAGTGACCTGGGGTGTTCCCAAGGAGCCTTCAGGGACACAGACAGGCAGCTCTGGGTGAGGTGCGGGCAGGGACATGGCAGTGATGCTGTGATCAGAGCAGGAGGGGCCAGAGCCCCGGGATCCCTCTGGGCCCTCCCTGGGTGCCGGAGTGGCCAGGACAAAACTCCAGTGACCACAAGCAAACATCTCTGGTCTCTTTCAATCCTCTTTCCCCAAAAGGAATTGGGAGGCTCATCCCCGGGATTCTTACCACAACGGCAGCCAGGATGGGGACCTGATAAATCCACTTCATGTTCCCCGCACTGAGGTCCCAGCACCTGAGAAGACCAGTAAAGAAACTCCTTGGAGAAACCTGACATCACTGGGAAGGTAAATAGCCAGCTGATGGCTCCCTGTACCCCCAACCACCATCTCCCACCCTTCACTCCTTTGGTGGGCTTTGCGTAAATCTTGAACTGTAGCTACAAGCATTTGTAACCATCATGGGGGGGCAAAGCAGGTTTAAATGAGCATTAATGTTCCTGAGAGCTCATTGGCCACCTCATCCCAAACTCCTGTTGTTTCATGTGGTGGCCATTCTCCTTTTAAAATGCCTCGCTCCAGAATGTGCCCTTTAGCATCCATCTCTGTGCTGTTTATTGATCAATTTATGCTGCAAACCTGCATCCACCATCCTCCCAAATGCAGAACAAAACCACTATCACTCTGCATTACTGACAATTCTATGAACAAGCCTTGAATGTGTGTGCCCTCCTCTTGTTCTTTTTGGAAAATTTTCATTTCCAAAAAGCTCTGGTGCCCACAGATACTTTGCTGGCATTTGCAACCACTCTTCCCCTCCCAAAGGTGGGTGTACGTACTGCGTATCTGCCAGCGAGGCCCTGACGCTGGCCCAGACAGACACAAACACAGCAGGGAGACCTGGAAGGGCAGAGCCGGAGTGAGGAGCAGGGTTGAAGCATCACCTTTGCAGATCAAACCAGTTCCTGCATGCCACTGTCCTTCCCTGGGCACTCGGTGCCGCTCGGCCGTGGCCGATGCCACAGCTCCCGGCTGCTCTCCGGGACCATGGCTGGGGCTGGGCTCTGTGCTCACCCCAGCCAATGATGATGAGGACCCACAGGTAGTTCTTGTTGGAGAGGAAGGCCATGAAGATCAGGCTGTGCAGGTAGAGACCTTCCACCAGGATCCAGTAGTGGTTGGTGGCCAGAAAATAGAGGAAGAGAGTCACGACCACCTTGCAGCCAACCTGTGGGCACAGGGAGATGCCCATGTCAGGTTGGTCCCCAAAAGCAAAACCTTTTGCTTTCTGGTCACCAAAACTCAGCTGTGCCCCACGTTTCCCTTTACAGAGACCTACATCTCCCCTGGGATATTCCAGCATCTTCTTTCCCACTGGGCAGGTATTCCCTGTACACAGGCCGAGGTACTCTGTGGCTCTCGTCTCTGGTGTGGCACCAGGACAGGGAGGAACTGGGTAGAGCCAAAGCTGGACCTTCATCCCCTCCCCCTGAGCAGCACAGCCCTGGGGGAATCCCGGACTGGGAGGATCCCAAGCACATCCCATTGCATCGGGGCTCCTAAATCCCCCTTTCCCCCCATCCACCACTTGCCAGGTGGCCCCGTTGTCCTGGCAAGGGACCCCTGAAATCGTCCTCCCGCATCCTGTCGGTGTCGCTGGGCGCCGTGCCTGAGTAGAGCACCATGTCCTTCACGAAGATGCTGAGGGCCCGGCAGATGAAGGAGGTGAAGAGGTGGACGTGGATGTAGTTCCGTGTGCAGTGCAGACGTCTGTGGAGAAGGGATGTGACAGGAACCCAGCCCCAGCTGCCCAACCAACTCATCACACCTGGGCTCAGGGAATGGGGGGGTCCCAGAGTGAGCTCTGGGGCATCAGCCTTCCCATGGGCACAGAAACCAGATCTGGGAGCGAGTGGGGTGTCCACACTGTCCCAGAGCAGGGTGGAGCAGATCAGGAGCTGGTCACACTGAGGGTGTTTGGGGCTTTGGGAAATTGGTGCATGTTTGGGTTGGGTCTGGGGTTGTTCCCATTCCTTTGGGGGCTGCCCCCCCTCAGGGCTCGTGTGTGCGGGCGACGGAATGAGGAGGGTTCTCCCACACAGGAGGGGCTTTGGCCTCTCCTTACTTGAAGTAGGAGAGGATGCAGACAGCGACGATGAGGGAGGCCAGGGAGATGGAGTAGCCCACGGTGTACATCAGGTGCAGGCGGTCAAACACCTCCTGGAAGAGAAGGACTGAGCTCCACCTCCCTGCCGGAGCACAGGGGGAGCAGGGCTGGTTTGAGGAGCGGAGAGGGAAGAGCACTCCACCCTCAGCACTTCCCTGGCCCTTGCTTCATCCTTCCCTGGCCCCCATCCACACCCCTTTCCCAGCACCTCTGACAAACACGGTCACCTTCTCGCGGCTCCGGCTCTCGGAGGAGAAGAGCAGGGCACACTCTGTGTAGTTGGCCCAGGTCTTGTTGATGCTGAGAGCCATGGCCCAGGTCCCGTAGGCACTGCAGTACCTGTAGGCGTGACCTGGGAACAGCAACGGGCACCGTGGCAGCAGAAGGACACGCGGGAAGCCCAGACACGTCCCTGCTCCGTGGATTGTCACCAGGGTGAGGTCGCTCTCTGCCCGGGTACGAGACTTGCCTTTGTGGTTGAAGTCGTAGATGTAATCGGGGCAAGGCACTGACACCTCCTGGCTGGGGGAGCCCCTTGGCCAGCAGATGATCCCGTCCCACTCCGGAGGGCAGCTGGGGTCTGGCCAAAGAACAAAGACACGTCTCACATCTCCAGTCAGGGCCTCAGCATAACCTCTGCCTTCCCCGTGTGTTCGCTGGACCAGGGGGAGGAAAACACTGCCACAGGTTCCCCTGGGCTGCAGAGAGGGAGGGACACATCCCACCTCTTCCAGGTGTGGTGAGGGCCCTCCACAGCTCTCGTTTGTGATGTACGTGAAGCTGTCTGGAAACTGCTGAAGCCAGTGCTGGCTCCTCAGGGTTATGGTTGCACCCAGAGCACACAGCATGCCATGAGCTCCACAAACCCCCAAGAGCTGGGTGTCCTCAGCCCCACCCTGCTCCCATCAGAGGGGACAGCATTGCCCACAGTGTCACCAGCTCCACCAGGGTTGGCTGGCCCAAGCACATGGGAGGGACAATACCTTTGATCTTCTCCAGCTGGGCCTTTATGTCCCTCTGACACTTTTCCTTGGCCTCCACCAGGAGATAGATCTGCTCTTCTTTCGTGAGAACATCATCAGGATCGACCTGCCCAGACAAAACCCAAGTGACAACCCCTTGGCTCAAGTCATGGCAAGGCCATGCTCTCCCAGCCCTCTCCAGGAGAGTCAGGTTTGGGTGGCTTTGGGTAGATTCAACAACGCAGGGAAGACAAAAAGCTCTTCCTGCCTTCCTGCTCTCATTTTTCCCTCTTCCAAGGCTGATGCTGACCCCAAGCCCCCTCCCACCCTCTCCATGGTCATTTTTGCTCATGTTTCTGTGCAGAAATCAGTGGCCCTTTGGGCTCCTGCCCCAGCTCCCTGTCACCCACCCCACCAGCAGTGCTGGGTGTCCCTGTTGCCCACGCTGAGCTCTCCAGGCCAGGTCTGGCAACCCCTGGGTAAAGTGCCCGACCGGGGCTCAGCGAACCAGCCAGTGCCCAGTGCCCGGAGCAGACAGTGCAGTCCATGGCACCTTCACAGCCTCCCCATCACACCACATGCGCAAATGTCTTTTGGGGTGTTTTGGGCTAAGATGCTTGAAGGAATTTAGAGCCAGGATGAGGACACAGCTTTGGAAGCGAAAAGGAGCCAGGATGCAGAGGGGTCACTCTCCCCAGACTGCCCACAGTGAGCACAGCCAAACCTGGCCCCAGAGAGGAGATCCAGGACTCCCATCCACGCTCTGCCCCAAACCAGCATCTGGGTGGGTGGATGGGGGCTGGTGAGGGATGTGGGGCAGGCGTGGGATGCTGGGGGTTCATCAGCAGGATGGGGGCCTGGCTGTGGGAGTCTCACTGGCTGTGCCCAGCTCTGCCCTCGCCAGCAGAGCCCCTCCTGCACTGCTCGTAAACCGCCCGCTCCGTTCCCCCGATGCCTCCGAGGCACTGAACCCTGCCCTCGATGTGTCCAAGAAATGGAAAAGCCATCACACTGCAGTGCCTCCGTGGCTGCTGGAAAGCTTTTAGCAGGAGTGGGGAGAGTAGAGATGCTCTCCCCTCCTGCCCAGCAGCTCTGCAGAGCGGGACGTGAGTCGGGAGCACACCCAGCCCCGAGCAGGCTGGTGGCACAACATTTAAAGCCAGGAGAGGAACTGGAGGAGCCCCGGGGCCACGCAGACTTACCAGAGCCCATGCTGAGCTGAGGAGGCAGCAGCAGAGGAGAGTCACCGTGATACCTCCCACAGGGCCAGATGCCTCCATGGTGCCACCGTGTCACTCGGATGGGAACTTCAGGGACCAGAATTGCTGCCAGTGGTGGAGAGGGCTGGTGTGTTCAGCAGGACAGAGCATCTTCTGAGAGCACCTTCCTGGCTGCCAGCCCCGCTGAGGTGAGGTGGCAGTGGGAGCACAGCCCGTCCCTGGGAGATCAGGGCTGGGTGAGCCCCCTGTCCCTGTGGTACTGCCCCGGCAGGGCTATAGGGATCTGCTCACAGGCTCTCCAGGCAGGGGGGTTTCTCCCCCCACCGTGCTTGATCCTATTCTCTCTTTGTGCCTTGCCTGCTTTAAGCAGCTCCGGGAGCGTGTGCAAACAATTCCCGTTTGGATGGGGATGGCAGAGGTTTATTGGCTTAGCCCAAGGTGCTAAAATCCTCTTCATTCAAGGCAGATTCCTCTTCTCTTTTCAGAAGCTTCTCTCACTGCCTGGTGGCTCATTTTTCAGCTGTCACAGCATTCTCCCACTGCCCCCATGTCCCAAGTCCCCTCCAGCCCCAGACTGGTCCCAAGGAGCCGGAGGAAGGTGGGGAAAATCCCAGCAAGGTGGCTGGAAGCAGGGAGGCAGAGGGTGCAAGCACGTGAGCAGCACCTCGAGCTGATGCTCCTTCGATGGGATGTCTTTCAGGCAGATGCCAGTTTAACCCTTTTCCTTCTCCAGCAGCTGGGATGTGTTTTGGGGAGATGTGCTGGGATCTGTCCTGCTTCCCCAGGCACCTGCAGTGACCTCAAGGCACGTCTGCATTTGGTCTCCTGTGGAGAGGGGCTGGAGACTCCATCCTGGGGCAGCAGGGTGGGGGGAGCAGCCACCCAGATGGGGTCCCACACCGTCACTGGGCATCAGGTCAGAGCTGGTCCCACTGCAGCTGTCACCATCCCTTGTCACCTGCGTCCCCCGGCAGCAGCCCCAGGGCTGTCCCCTGCCTTTCAGGGTCATGCTGATGCCCAGCTTGTTCCCACCACCCAGTCAGTTCCAACACCTTGTGTCCCCCTGGGAAAATGGGGCACAAAGAGGGGAGCCGTCTTTCCCCAAGCAGGTTGTCATTAGTGGGATGAGGCTGAAATTCAACAGCCCAGTGCCAAATCCCTGGAACAGCAGCTCCCAGCCTGGGCCCCTCCCTTGGCCTGTGTAATCCATGTCCAGACACAGCTCTTGCTGCCTCCGTCAGTGCCCAATCCTGCACAGAGCAGCAGAGCCCCCGGAGCCTCCCTTGGGGTTTTCCTGGCAAGGCAGCTCATTCTGGCCCCAGCCATGAGCCCCCATGCCTGCGTGATGAGGGTCAGAGTCCTGCTGGGCTCCTGCGGCGAGGGAAGGCCGAGGGAGCACCGCAAATCCCAAGGACAGGGCTCAGGAGGGGCTGCTGCTCCTGCTGATAGAATCAGGCAGCAACACAAGCCCCACAGTGGCCATCAGCTGAAAATCAAGGAGGGTTTGGGGACATCGTCGGCAGCTGCCTGTCTGCACCTCCCGGGCCATGGCGTGGTTGTGACACGAGCTCTGCCGGCGGCTCCTCGGCATGCTGCATGGGCACAGAGGGCAACCGAGGGATAAACAGTCCAACTGCACCATTAATGTTTTCTGAAGGCTCTGCTGGGTCTGATTTCTGACCCAGAAGCTACTGGGGAGTAAGGATGGAGTTAAGGTGAGGTTATTTTGGAGTCAGATGGATGCTGAGGGGGAGGAAACTCAGGGGCAATTTGATTCTCTTGATTTCCCAGGCGAAACCTGAACCAGGCTCTGAGTTCACACTTAGCAAAACATGCTGGGTTTCTTTGCTAAATGACTTGTTATATTCTAGAGAGATCTGGAAAGCAGTGATTGCAAATGACACCCATCCAGCCCCCTCAGCTCCCCAGTCCCCGCTAGCAATCAGGAGATGATGGCACACAGCAAATTCCCAGCAGTTTGTGGCTGCTCCCTCCTCCTGAACAACCCCCGTTACTCCTGCTGTGCCCTGGTGCCCCACACATCTTGTTTAAGTTACTGGTTTAGAATGTCTCAGTGTAACCCTCAAGCCCCATTTTCTGGGATGCTGAACTTCAATGAGTTTTGTGCCTTTCGTGGGTCTTCAAACAGTTGGAAGAGGAGGGTGAGAGCAGGAGCATCTCCCACCAGAGCCTGCCCAGCACCTGGAGAGGAGCCAAAAGGAGACCCCATCTGCCCTGCAGGTTTTGGAGGTGCTTGGGATGGGCGGTGCAAGGCTGGGAAAGATTTGCGCTCGTGAATTCCATTGTGGCTTTGGCCATCATTTGCGTTTCCTCATTAGCCATCCTGAGGGAGGTGAGCACCTACACTGGTCTTTTCCAGGGCATAAGCTCAGCCCTGGGCAGAGACTGGGGCAAAGCAGACCTTGAGCATGAGGCCAAGGGAGTGTTCAGAGAGTTCTGAGCTCCTTTGAAGCAGCACTTCGTAAATCCTGGTCTTAAAAGGGCTCTGCAGTGCTGGCCCTCGCAGGGCTGCCTGCAAACAGGCGCGCTTCCCCGTGGGTACCGGGGCAGGTTTATCAGCCATCCTGTTGCTATTTTCTTGCCAGGCCCCCGTGGCCATTTGCGTTTAGGTTTCAGTGATCATTTAGCAAGCAGCCCCCATGCAGCCCACCCGGTGCAGGTGCTGGAGGGGGATATGTCCCGCCTTTTGCAGCTGGGGGGGGGCGGCTGGTGGCTCCGTGGAGCCAGGAGCTGATGACAATGGGCAATTGTCAAATTGGGGCCCCTCTCGTTTGAGTTTTCTTCCTTTTATAGTAAGTAGCAGTTGCTCCAGCAGCTGGCCTGCCCCTCCAGGGTGAGCACTGGGCTCTGTATATAAGGGAAGGAGCAGCCTTTGCCTTTCATCCCTTGTTCGCTTCCCTCGCTGGGCGGCAGGACTCATCCCGCACCTCCACAAATCCCGGCGCGATGCCGCTCAAGAAACCCGACCCAAAGAAGGAAGCGGCCAAAGCAGCTCCAGGCTCGGAGCCTGCTTTCGATCCCAAGAGCGTGAAGGTGAGTGAGGAATTAAGATGTCACCGTGTTTCTCCGTGCCTGTCATCTGCCAGGCACAGGCGATGCAAAGCGCTGTGCAAATGGCATTAGCCAGGCTAGAAGCCAGCCTTGGGAGGGGAAAATCATCTGATTGTGTGGATGCAGCAGGCTGGGAGTGATGCTGTCCTCGCTGGGGGGAAGTCTCAGTCTTCCCCACCCAGCCCTGCCCAGCACTCACTGGAGGGAACCAGGACGCTGCTCCCGGAGCTCCAGCTGCAGAGTCGAACCCCCCAGCTCCTGCTGAGACCCCGCGTCAGGGCCCCAGCAGCAATAAAAAGCTTCTCTGCCACCCACTGTCTCCATCCTGAAGTATTTTGTTGCCTGCGCTGCCTCCTCCACATAAGAGCATCCTTTATCCAACGGCTCCACAACAGGAGCTCGCTTTTTCCGTGATTCCTCAGGATACTCACATTTTTAAGCCAGAGCTGTGGCAGGAGAGTTATTAAGAGCAGGCTCAGCATGGAGGCTGTTTAATCACTTGAACTTGGGATCAGGCCTTAAAATAACATTCTTTCCACCCAAAATAGTCCTGACTGTGGTCTGAGCATCCCTCCTGCCTGCCCACCCTGCTGCTGCCAGCTGTGCTCTCCACAGGGATCTCAGCTCCACAGCGAGGGCAGAAGCAGTTGGGGACACGGCACAGCCAGACATGGCATAGATATGGGACATGGTATGGATACAGGCCCTGCCCCAGGCCTGGGGAGGGAGAGGTCCAGAGGGGAGAGTCCCTTTTGCTCCCCCCAGCAGTAGCACACCTCTCATGCCCAGCTCTGCTCCCTTCTCTTTACAGATTGAATTCACAGCAGAGCAGATTGAAGGTAAGTGCTGAGTTCAGCTTCTCTCAGAGATGGCTTTAGAAATGGGGAATCCTTTTTCCAGGTAGTTTTTCATCACAAACACAAGAGCCAAGGCCCCACACATCAAATCCCCTCTTGGGAGAAAGACCAGCAGGATCCAGAACCTGGCAGGGAAAAGATATTTTCATTCATGGTGCAAGATGCAGCCTGGGTCAAAGTCAGGGATTCTGGTGGGAGGAACAGCCCCAGAGAGTGGAGATCTGAGTGGAAAAGGGGATAAGTAGGGATGTCCTGCAGCAAAGCCAGCTGCTGAGGGTGCAGGGATGCAGCAGGTCACCCAGCCAGCTCTGCAGAGGTGACAAAACCTGCCCGAGCAGCCAAGCAACTTGTCCAAGGAGTCTGGCAAAACTCAGCCCACATTGCTCAAGCTCACTCAGGGCTGCAATGTGTTCAGAGGGCACAAAGCGCACGTGTCCGTCCCTTCCCTGCCGGCCAGGCACAGCATGCTTCACTGGAGTGGGAATGGGGCCACCCCGAGCTCTTCTTCCCTGCAGAGTTCAGAGAAGCCTTCGGGCTTTTTGACCGGACGCCCATGGGGACGATGCAGATCAGCTATGGACAGTGCGGGGACGTCCTGCGGGCACTCGGCCACAACCCCACCAACGCAGAGGTCCTCAAGGTGCTGGGCAAGCCCAAACCAGAAGGTGACAGCAAGCTGGGGACAGGGTGGGACAAGCAATTCCTGTTCTCCCTGGCAGCAAGTAGAGGGTTACATTCCCTGTAGGAAGAACCCTGCAAGGTGAAGGAACTGGGAAGGAAATTATGCAGACAGGCTTCATTCCTGTGTAATTCCTTCACTCCCCTTCCCCATACCATGGATGATGACGTGGGATAGGCAGTCCTCACACAGGAATGGTCGCAAGTGATGCTTAGCAGACCTTATCCTGAACTGGTACAAACTGGTACAACCTGATCAGTCTCAGTGTGGCCATATTACCGTGGTGACAGACAACCCACCTGATGGTTTAATTTTGGTCTGATATCAGGGGTCTCTGTGCAGTCCCCTGATGTTAATACTTAATTCCTCATATGGATCTTCCAATCTCAAGTCTAATATAATAGTTCCATCTCCTCACGGGGCTTCTCCCCTGTACTCTGATGGAAAAGAGACCAAGGAAGTTAATCAGGAGGCCCTCAGAGGCTGAATTCAGCCCCATGAGGTTCATCTCTGACCCCATCTCCTCCCCTTCCAGAAATGAACACGAAGATGCTGGACTTTGAGACCTTCCTCCCCATCCTGCAGCACTTCACCCGCAACAAGGAGCAGGGCACCTTCGAGGACTTTGTGGAAGGGCTGCGTGTCTTCGACAAGGAGGGCAACGGGATGGTCATGGGGGCCGAGCTGCGCCATGTGCTGGTCACACTGGGTACGGGCTGGCCCCAGGGGGGAGCAGGGCATGTGCCCCAGGCTCTTTCTAGGCAAGTGACTCAGGTAGCTGGCTGGCCTCACATATCACAGAGAGCCTTTTCACTCTGCTGCTCATTGTCCCTTTTAGAAGTCAATGACTCCTGAATGTGTGGCCTTTTCCATCTTATGCCACAGCTTCATGCATGATCCAGGCAAGATGGAGACTCCAGAACATCCTCAGTTATCAGACAACAGCTGCAGTGTGGTCTTCTCTCCACAATGTCCCACCAGCATTCCTCAGTAGTGGCACACAGCTCTTCTTTAATCCCCTTCTCCTTCCTCTGGTGTCTTTGGTTATCTGGAAGAAGGACAGGAAGGTCCTGGCAGGCTGAAAACCCTTCCCCTCACCTCTCCATCCTCCTCTTCCAGGAGAGAAGATGACGGAAAGCGAGGTGGAGCAGCTCATGGCAGGGCACGAAGACGCCAATGGCTGTATCAACTATGAAGGTAGGAGCAAGAGATTCCCATTGGGGCCATCTCAGACATGGCTGTCTTGTCTCAGAGTGCAAAATGCATCCTCTGGTTGGACTCGATGATCTTAATGGTCTTTTCTAACCTTAATGATTCCATGATTCTATGACATTGGTGATCACTGGAAGGGAGGTGTGGACCACCCTCCAAAGCCTTTCCAAAAAAGCACTGAGACATGTCAGCCGGGGTGGGAACAAGGTAGTTGTGCCAGTGATTTCCAGGAAAAGCAGCTGAAGACCGCATGTTTCCAAGGAGTTCAGGGCTGTTTTATCCCCAGTTTTGGCACTGTTTTGTTGCAAGCTATTGAAAATAAACAAAGCCAGCATCTTTCACAGCAGAGGCTAATTGGGAGCATTTGGAGACCTGGATCACTCATGGCTCCAAGAGGGTGAAAATCTGGAATAGGAGGTGGTTAAATTTGGGAACCCCTAAAATTGGAGAGCAGTGAGGAAAAGAGGGGACCCATTTCTCTTGGCCTCAGAAAACTGGGGATAATGGTACTACCTCATCTCCAAGGGCTGGCATCACTCTGACCATGTTGGGGATGGCATGCAAAAAGTGGGAACAGAAAGGGTAATATCAGTCCTGGCAGAGCATCCCCTTCATCCCTGGGGTGTCTGGGCTGGGGGTCCCCCCTGCTGCCTCTCTACCTGCCCCCCCAGCTCACAGCATGTCCTGACCTCTCACACTCTCATTTCTCCTCAGCTTTTGTCAAGCACATCATGTCTGGCTGAAAGGAGAAACTTCAGGTGAGTTCAGCGGCGTCTCCTGCTGCTCACTCCGAAATTGGAAATCCTGCAAGTAACAGCCAGGGGCAGAGAAGCCAAAACCCAAACCGGCAGTGGATTAATGCCACAGAAATAATCCCAGCTCTGAAGGCACAAAAGTTATGTTGATGATAAGGAATTTCATTTGTAACTCCTGCCAATTAAAATTTATCAGGACAGCATCACCCCTATGATGGTCATTTGTGGTCCGGGTAATTGTGTGGAGTCTGCTGGGAAAGAAGGAGGTGGTTTATGGTGCCACGTTTTCTAACCTGCCAAAAGCTGAGGGGGTCAACAGCAGCCAGTGGAAATAAATATTTTAAAACCTGCATCAGTGAATGACTCGATGCTAAGAAAATATTAAGTACTTAGAGAAGAAATTTCCAAATTGAGAAATATCAACATTCCCATTAATGTGGAATAATGCATAATATGGAAAATGTACCATGGATATTTGTTAAGCTTTTTCATGTTCCTGGAGATCTGCCTGAGGAAAGCAGAGAAACATTGCTGAGGGGATGAGGTTTCTTTGAGGGTGAATTATCCCTCTAAAACCTATTCAATTGAAAAGAAAATCCAAATTGCTGCCCGGCCCCAGCTTCCCCTGCCAATTTCCTATGGTTTCATTATCTATTTACTTTTTTAAACACTTCTCCTTCCCTCAGCTATGCAAAAGCCAGGAGGCCAGAAAAAAAAAGAAGTAAAAATGACCTTCAGATACTGCTAAATACACAAATTAAACATTTAAAAATCTCTCTCCTCCCAAAATCTCTTTAAACATCAGAAGGTTAAAACGCAGACAGACAGAAGTCTGAACTCCGAATGTTCAGCATCCTTTTTATCTTCTTTTTAATCCGTTTCTCTCCAGTTCTTGTTCATCAGCTCAGCAATATAGATGGTTGGGTGACAAACGCTGCCAGGAGGTTTAATTCTTCACATAACTATTTGCATATAAAACTCTTTTTAAATGCTGTGGAATTATAGCTCTTGACATTTTGGGTTCATCTGAGAAGGAATACTCTGAACACTCTCATCCCAAAGATTCTTTGCATTGAGTCCTCTCCTGCTTGTCTCCCAGCCTCTCAGAAATGCTTGAACGCACCTGAGCACCATGAAGAGCAAGATTCCTGCATCCATGTGCTTTCCGTGAGATGTTTTGCCAAAGCCGTCGCGAAGCGTTGGCCACCACGTGTGTGTGCCTAAGCCTGGTATTCAATGACATGTCGGCAACTAGGTTTTAAACCTGAAGTTATTCTTTTCAGGTTTTCCCTGTGACATTTGGCTCATTAAATTTCATTCCTTCCTCCCTCACATGGTTTGTTTGCTTTGGCTTGGGACTACTTATTGTCACGGTGGATGGAGGAGACCCCTCGGTCCCCACCAGCTCTCAGAGGTAACAGGGTATTCCCATTCCCCACACGGAGAGGGGGAACAGGCAGGGAATGCAAAGCAAGAGGTCAGACTTGTAAGTGAGGATCATCACCCCTCCCTTGGCATTGGCCAGGAGCTGGGCTGCAGTCTGGCCACCTCTTGCTGATGCAGACGTGGAGCAAGGAGAGCACAAGGGACAGGTTGCATCAAAGAGACACCCTTTGGTTTTGGGAGGTTCGCAATTTCCTCTCTGCCCAAAAATCAATCCTTTTACAAACCTGTAACCCATCCATTCTTCATCACACTGTCCCACGAGCATTCCCTCCAGGTCCAGGCTGAACAGCACCATAGAGCAAAGAGGGACCTGCTTGGTCCTGCCACTGTCCCTGTCACAGAGGGACCCGCAGGCACTGCTCCTTCATCAATGTGCTGCTTGTCCCAGTCAGGAAAGGCCCTTAAAACCCCAAAATATCAGATAAAGCATCAAAAACATTCTTTGATCTGTATCAATGCGAGATCCAAAAGTCTACTTTTGAAGGTTTCCAGAAAGCTGACTCCTGCTGAATAAGCAAGGGAGAAGAAAAATGGGGAAAGAACAGGTATTTCTGGGCCGGGTCCACCCTCACAGCATGGGGTGATGGGTCCCTGAGGTGTGGGTAGTGTCCTGCCTGGGATGGAGCCCAGCCAGGATGGGCTCCTGGATGGTTCTTCTCCAGGCAGATGGTGTGTTCCAGCCAGGAGCTGTCTGGGGGCTGTGTGATACAAGCTGGTGACTCTCTCCCTCTTCCTACCTGCAAAGCAATCATCAGAGCATCGCCACAAGCGGTGAATAATTCATGACACATAACTCAGCCTTCCCATCAGCAGAACACTGGGAGCAGAAAACACTTTCCTTTGATTTGTTCCTTATTCCAACGTCCTCACTCTGACTTTGACTAAAACTTGAAGGCATTTTGCTTCGATGTGTTGACTTCAGCTGCCACTCGCTCGTTCCTGTGCAGTGACTGAGTAACAGCTGCTTTCAATTCCCACTGTTTGATTCAACTGCTCATAAAAAGCAACATAAGCTGTTTATAGATGCAAGATTAGATTTGAGCTCCTCTCTGTGCTATTCCTACAGCTTCCATTGGGCAGATCTGGGCACCTCGTGTTTTTAAAGTACTATCTGTGCTTTAACCTCCTAGAGGACCGCAGTGACGAGGTCAGAAGGGACCCTGCTTGCTGCACACTCACTCTGGGGTCACGTTTGTCCTTGTCACTGCCGTGGCACCGACTCCTGCAGCGGAACGTGCTGTGGCAGAGAGGAACAGAGCAGAGGAGAGGTGGGGACCTGCCTCAACTCACAGAGGAAATCCACAGCAGGGACTGGGGGCCCTGGAGCCATGATATTCCTGCTATAGCCATGATACCTCTGCTATAGCCATGATATCCCTGCTAGCCTTGACATTCCTGCTATAGCTGTGATATCCCTGCTAGCCTTGGTATCTCTGCTAGCCGTGATATTCCTGCTATAGCTGTGATATCCCTGCCCTGCAAGCCAAGAGGCTGCACTCTCACTCCTCTATGCAGAGCACAAGATTTGTGTTTGAGCCTCCAGCTTCCATGCTGAAAGGAGTAACGCTAAATTAAAACCAAAGTGAGACCTGCGAAGAGACCGACAGAAAGTAAGCAGTGGGAAATGACAGAACTAGAGGAAAACAGTTTTTCATGTGAAAAATTCAGCCTTTGAAGCACCCTTGAGGGAAGAGTCAGCCACACTTTACTTTGGGGACCTGTTGTGTCTCTTGAGGATAAAGCAGAGCTTGTTTGTAGCAAAGCAGGTTGGGATGATGCATTTGAACAGGCACAGTGTGTTTGTCTGTACCTCTACTTGTGCCTGCATGCCTCTTCCCCTGGCAAGGCTGCTCCCCTCCTCCTCTGTAAGAGCTGAGGATTCCACAGAGAAAGCGGCTTTAGTCCCATGAACATTTATAAAAACATCTGTGGGTGCCAGTGAGTGACCCCACGGGCAGAACTGCACTGTAGGACTGAGGAGTCTCTGAAAATCCAGATCTCCAAAGACAACAGTAAACACTGACCTTTTACAGTTTGGATGTTTTACATAAATTCCAGGGGACTCTGAGGAGAGGTACAAGGAGCCCCCACGCTCTGGAGAGCCTGTATCTCCTCAGGCTGTGATAAGACAGACTCTCATACCAAAGAAGGTCTGGATGTCAGGAGTTCTGTGCCCTGGGGAATGGGAGAGACAGATGGAGCCAGCTTTCATCCCCAGGAGTTATCTGCAGTGCACGAGATCAGGAGGAGGATGAAGATGGGCTGTGCTCCTTGAAAGGCTCCTTGGAGCCCCAGACCACGTACACACACCATCATCATCACTGTCAGTGAGCGAGGCCAAAGGCCTTCAGGGGAGGAGACACTTCACTGCCATGTTACTCACAACCTACTCACACCCTCCCGTCTGGCAAAATGACCTGGATCAACCTGATTAGGAAACCAGGTGTCCATCCCAGGGACAGCACTGCTCTGGGCTCCATTTGTTACTTGTCTCAGGTGAGGGATTGAAGAAAACTTTGCCTGCTCACACCCTGAAAGCAAACACCTGCAGATTTGCTGCCAATAACAAATTTGTAACTACACCTTTCAGAAGTGCAGAGAAAGAGGCGAAGGAGCCAGGCTGAGCCCTCCTGCTCCACGTGCAGCTTTTATTCTCATAAAATAAGATACAGCCTCTGCTCATGTTTGCTCGGCAGCACATCAGGATCTGACCTTCGGGCCCGAGTGCAAGTGCAAAGCACTGAACAGAGCAGGATGGAGCACAGAGTCCGTGTGTAGGTGTGTGTGCATCGGGGTGGTGTTACGGCTGATTCAGCAAGCCCACAGAAGGATTTGGAGAAGGAAGGCCTCTGCTAGCTGCAGGTGGCTATTGACAGGTCAGTATTTTTAATAAATTGAGGTTTACTTGTGCATCTTTATTCCATTCTTTTGCTAAAGCTCTATGTGACAGATATTGCACTTTCAAACACATCCGAGTCGTAATTGGCAAATTACCTGCCTTGTTCCTATACCCCAGTCTGCCAGTTTTAGTCCTGGATATGAGCACATCAGCAGGAATTTCTTCACAGAATGGGTTGTTAAACATTGGAAGGGGCTGCCCAGGGAGGTGGTGGAGTCCCCACCCCTGGAGATGTCCAAGGAACGACTGGACGTGGCACTCAGCGCTCTGGTCTATTGACAAGGTGGGGATCAGTCACAGGTTGGACTCCATGATCTGGGAGGTCTTTTTCAACCCACGGAATCCTGTGATTTTGTGATACCGTGGCTGAACCTACCTGGGGAGCACCATCAGCAGGGACTCCGCAGTGACGGGGACAGGACCTGGGCCGTGCTGACCCCGACCCTCGGAACAGGCACACGGGAACCACCAGCCAAACGCAGCGCAGGGGCCGGGCTGGCTCAGGACGCACTGGTGATGGCAGGAGGGAGCCCTCGGACCAGCAACCCGAGAGACGCGGGGGCTCCCGACAGACCTCGGGATCCCCAGAGCCCGTTCTGTGGCACAAAGTGCAAGTTCTACATTTCACGGGTGCAAAGGCGCCCTGAGGGACGAGCCACAGGCCCAGCCGGGGCTTCACTGGCCTCCTCACGCTCGTCCATCTCCGTTCTCGCTCGATCATCTCCGTCTCTGCTCGGGCGGCTCCGTTCCAGCTCGGCCATCTCCGTCCCGGCTCGGCCATCTCCGTCGCCGAGTAGTTTCCTCCCGGCTGCCGAGAGCGACTTTCCCAGCTGTTTTCCGTCGACGCTCGGCTCTTTCCGCCTGCGCCTTCGGGTATTTCCGGCGGACAGTTCGGGTATTTCCGCCGCCGGTTCGGGCGGACTCGGCGCCCGCCGGCCTCGCTCGCTCCGGTAACGGTCGGTGCGGGTTCAAATGAGCCGCGGCCGGGCCGGGCCCCGCCGGGACTCGCTCTGAGCCGGGTCGGGACTGGGGCCGCCCCGCTCGGGCTCGGCGACCAGGAGGCAGGGGAGAGCAGGATGACGGTGCTGCAGGAACCCGTCCAGGTACCGACCCCCGGGCGGCTCAGGCCCCAAAGCCCGGCCCGGCCCGGGTTAGGCCGCCCCGCCCGCTCTGGGGCCGGGGCTCCGGGCCGCTCCCGGCGGCCTCTCGGCCGGTGGGCCCGCAGGACCTCCAGCTCCTCCGCCCTCCCTCCCGCCGGAGCCCACCGGGCTTCCCCTTCCAGCCTCCCGTCCCCATCCCCGCGCCTCCGGGACCGGCCGCGCTCGCCGCTTTGCCCCCCGGGCCCCCGAGGGAGGTGTCGGTCTCCCCGCAGCTCCTCAGCCGATTCGGCTCCCAGGAGGGGGCCCCCCGCAGATCCCCCGGGAGACCTGTTGATACTTCGCTCACCTTTCTGCGTTTGCTGCCGTGTCGTGTTTAAATGCTCGCAGCGTGCTCGGATGCCTCCGTGTCGTGCGAGTGAAGGACGTTCCTTCTTCCCAAGGAGTTGGTTCCTCCGGGTTGATGGGAGACCTGGGAGAGAAAATAATGTAAATCTCGTTTTTCTCTCGTGTTTCAGTCTCACTGCAGTTACTGTGATGGGCTTCCTGTTCTTGTGCTCAGCCTTCCCATCCAAAAGTCGTGATTCACAGAATTAAGAGCTGCTTTTTCTTTCCACGGTTCCTGTATGCCCATTCTCTAACCATTCATAGTTTTCATTAATCAGTCATCTTATTCATGTTCCCATTCTTTTTTAAAATATATTTTTAGCTTTCTAACAGGATGTTTTGGGGGTTTTTTGTCGTTACAGCAAGAGGTTCCTGGCAGCAGTGGCTTGGTAGAACACGATGGTGTTCTGTTCATGAACATAGTGAGAATTCTTGCTCTTGGCTCTTTTCTTTCTTATGAAAAGGTGGAAGGGGAAGAAAGTCTCCTGTGGAAAACCACCCTGCTGACTTGATCCTGTTTGTGGAAGATGATGACAGTGAGGGCATTCTTGTAGACCAGGGGTTTGTGTCCTTGATGCCACCGCTCTGCTCATCCCCTCTGAGAGCAAGGGTCAGCACGGTGCTGGAAATGCTTTTGGCCACCTGGTCCCTCTCCTGCAGAGGCCGTCCTGCACCATTGGTGTCATCCGTGGAGCTGGGCTGGTTGTTCTGCACCAGTTGGGTATTCCAGGAAAACATGGGATTACAATAGAAAAGGAAGCAGGAATGCACTGCAGTGGGAATGAGTGAAACTGACAGGAAACAACACCAAACGTTTCCGGTGCTGAGCTAACTAGACTGACCAAGTGGAAATACCTGCTGTTCTGAGAGTTCCCTGATAGAAATGTGGGGTCTTGTGGTGTTTCAGCAAGGTAAAGACCTCCCTAATGCTGTTCTCCATTCTTAACCTGTTTCCAGCTTGGATGTTTTGATGAGGCTTTGCTATGTTGAATACGTCTATTTAGATTGAATATATCTATTTAGATTCTGCTTTCAAATGACAAATCATTCCTTTAGCAGTAATTCTGCTGCTGTCAGCTTTGCTGCTGTTCCTTGCTTACAGGAGTGCTGGTAAATTTAGGAATTATTTGGGACTGGGTAAAGTCCATTGCGTTTCTGAATTCCCATTTTAGCTGAAGTCCACGTACTTAGCTCTGTTTTTATAATTTTCTTAAATGAAATGATTGGGAAAGTTGACACTAGTTCTCATTTTTGTCATTGCAGAGATTTTTCCTGTCTATTTGTCTGTTCTCTCCCAGCCTTTCAGATGTCTACAGGGCTCAGCATTCCAGGAAAAAACTGTCATCCTTACATCCTCACGGCTGTGATGTTACTTATCTGTCACAGCCTGACAGATGAATAACAGAATTTGTGGTTTTATGTAGCCTTATAAATGTTGTGCTTTAATTACATGACATTCATGTCTCAGAAGGCATCCTGGTCACTGGTTAGATTTTTGCTAACTTCTAAAATTCTTTTAAGTTGAGCGAAGTGCCAGAGTTTACAGCCCTCTGCTGTACTTTCTGTTACAGTCGATTTAAAACCCTTCAGCTCCAACATAAAACTCTGTGTCCCGTGTGCTGAGAAACAAGCTGGATGCCTTCCAAATACTTCTGAAAAACATCTTTGAAAGAAAATGAGCACTTTGCTTGGAATTTAGCTGTTCAAGGTGATCATCTGCTGTGACTCACTGGAATGGTGCTTGAACTTGGCTGCAAACTGCAGGACCAACATGTGCTTGTTCAGTGGGCAGAGTTTGTGTAACTGGGGAATGCAGCACAGCCCATCCCAGAGCTCTCCTCCTCCCTGCCCACCCTGAAGACTGAAATCATGGTAGAATCTGCTTAGCATGGCAATATAGGCTAAACAGCTTGGAAAATAATTTCCAAGGCTATATAGCTGTCAGAAGAGAACATCTCTTAAGAGCTCTTTGGCTTAGATATGAAGTGACCCTTGGACAATGCACAGGATTTTCTGGATAGAAGATGGACCTGTCTGAATCTGATTTTATTTTCCTGCTCTCCTCTCTGAGGATGCCTCGCTGCAGGGCTGTGTATGGTAGTTTTGGAATTCCCTGTTCATTTTCCATTTCAAATTAATTATTTTTAACATGAGCGATTAGGACCTGGAGGTTCATCTGCTCTGCAAGCACACGTGAATAAAATGCGGAAACACTTCCAACTTTTCTCCTTCCTGTGATGCAGCCCTGAGAACAGGGCTGAGAACACTTCTGGTGTGGTTCAGCAACCAGTACCACTGGTGCTGCGTGCATGCATCGTGCTTCTAGAACAAACTAAATTACTGTGCTATATTGAGATCAATGTTCCCGTCCTAAAAGGTGGGCAAGAAATCCTCTTTTTTGAGGCACAGTCATAGTTTAGACATCTGTTCTCATGGAAAATTATTGCTGCATAGGTATGGCTGATCCCCTGCTGCCTCCCTTTCCTCTTCCTGCTCTTTTAGGGAGAGTGTGTGCGAGGATCCAGACTCCAGCATCAGTCAGTTCAGGGCAGGAGGCACATTTTGGACTGCAAAATAATTGCTACAAAACAGGGATTCTGCCAGCCCATTTCTTGCTTTCACTGGAACTCTGCTCCACAACGATTGTTATTTGAGCTAGTGTATAGTGTAACTCTTACAAAGTGGCTGTGACATAGCCCCAAATCCCTTGTGTCCCCTCTTAGCCTTTGGCAGGATTGTTCCTGGCAACTTGCTCTTGTTTGAGCAGACAGATGACCCTGATTTCCCCACTCCCACCCTCACACCTTTGTTTTGTGAGCTGGCTGAGTTACAGCCCTGCAAAGACAGGATTTTTAACCTGAAGGCACCACAACTTGGCTGGATTAATCTAAATGTCACTTGTGATTTGGTGAAGGAAGAGTTGCTTTTGGGAGCAAGAGAAATGGGAGACCTTGGGCTGCCCTGGCTTGGGGATGGCTTGAAAGATTGTAACCCTGACCTTCTATCTCCCTGTTTGTCCCGCTCTGTCTGCAGGGCGTGGAATCACCTTCAGCCTGGGAGCCTTTCAAGTCAGCAGGGAGGAATCACTTCAGGAGGCTCTGAGGCTCAGTTATCTGAAATGTGAAATACAACCAGAGAGAAACAATGATGTGTTCATATTGCAATGATCGAACTAAGAGAATTCACTTTTAAATACTTCCAAATACTTTCACATAAGCTTAAAAGCACCTGTTGACTTCTTAAGTGTATTCTTGGGATCTACTAATAGGAGAAAACAGACTCTCTGTAGAGATTTGTGTATAATATTCCCTGTAGTACTTGGGAGCCCTGGTGTGTGCTGTTCATGACGGCTGTGTGGGCTTCCCGTGAAGAGAACTTGCACAGTTTTCACACCCTGTGTTTGTCAAGTTTGTGTTGGAAGAAGTAGCATATGGTACATGTAACTCTGTGATGTTTGGATTTTTTTTTTTTTTAGATGAAATTGACGCTTGCCTTTCCCACTGGGAATAGCAGCGCAGGGCAGTATTGCTTTCCCTGTGCAATATTTCTTTTTAGTTTTGGAGTGTCTGATAGGTTTTAGAGGCAAATTTTATTTGTCTTTGGTTGCTGATGAGTATTAGAGAAATTCTAGATCACAGTGCCTTGAATTCATAAGTTCAGATCTCGTTTGGGATCCGTAATAACAAAACTACAGCAAAATGGCTCTTTGCTGCTGAGGCTTTGGAACTGGAGCAAAGACCCAGATGGGAAGGAACTGCTGTCCTGATCCCAGCCCTGCCCACCTCGGAGCACAAACCCTGATGAGCACACACAGCACCCTTGGAGTAGGTGGGGAGGAAAGGCTGAACAGATCTTAAATTATTTTTCAAATCCCAGTGTCTTTTACAGATAACAGATGACTTTTAATGCAATCTGAAGAAAGTTGGCCGAGTAGTTTGTGTGAAACCCCCTTACCCCAGCCCTGAACAGCTCTTGTGTGTCAGCTACTGGTGACAGCAGTGCAAGTAAATGACACCTGCTTTGCTGGTGTGCAGGCTGTACGCCTGTGTGCGTGTCTGTTCCACTGGAGTAGTGCCCCCCTTCCAGTCTGCATAAATATTTGCTGTCACAAACTCAAACTTAGTGTTCATGAAAAAGAAAACAGTACCTGGGAGCAGGACTTGGCCAAGTGTGAGTGTGTGAGCAAAATCAGAAGTAGGTTGTGTTCATCTAGGGCTGTAGAATACCATTTGTCCATTTAATTTGCATTGCACTCGTTCTTGGGTGCTACTTCACGGCTGGTGACGGTGGAGAGGCGGCTGAAGACCCGACAAAATGCTGCGCAAAAAGCAGTGGATCCTGCTCACCTTCGCCCTTAAGGGAACACTGATGCCTCTTCAGAGGAGATCCTTTATACTAAGATGTTTAATCAACACAAGTCTCATCTTGACCATCTTGGGCACTGAGAGGCTTCTGGGCTTGTTGGGTTTTGGTTTGGCAACGCGGGGAGATGCTTTAATGGGATACTCTGACCAGTTGGGGTTGGATTTTGTTTTGATCTTTACTGAAGGTGTTGTTGTTTGGTGGTAGTTCACAGTAATTCCTGCTGAGTTGTGCACCAGGCTAAAACTCGGTAATTTCTGACGGGTTTGGATGATTGTGTCTGGTAACTAGTGAGAAACATTCTAAGGTTGATTCATGACTTCAGTGCAGAGTTTGGTGGGGTTTTTTAAGCCTCCTTACTAATAGTTGAAACAAATACAGCTTGGCCGGCATGTTTATCCTCCCCTTTCTTTTTATGGCTCTATAAAACCAAGCTGAACTTTGCCTTTTGACAGCAAGGGGTAATGAGTTTTTTGCGTTTTTAAAGCTCCCCACTAAAATAAGATGATTTTCTTGCCTTGCAGGCTGCTATCTGGCAAGCACTGAACCACTACGCGTATCGCGATGCCGTGTTCCTCGCAGAAAGGTTATATGCAGAAGGTGTGTACTTTGCAATTATAAAGTCGATGCTTTTTCTCTAATTTTAATTTAGGATTTTTGAGCCTCTGTTCCTGCTTTGTTTTCCTTTCGTTCTGGTAATGAAGTTTAACTTTCTGCTTGGGGAAAGCAGAGGAATGCCTTGCAATTAGGTTGGAAAATCAAATCATGTAACAGTAGCAATGTTATTTTACAGTAAAACCTCCTTAAAATTAAACTCAGATTTGTGTGTTTGAGTGCAATGTTTACAGTGGTCTGGTTTATGGTATCAAATGGGAGAGTGTTGGGGTTTTTCAATAAGCCTCAAGCATTACGTGTCTTCCAAGGGCACTTGAGGATAGATGCAGCACACAAATTCTACAAATTGGCTTGACATTGAAAGCTGTCTTTGATAATAATGCTGTTCAGATATGTTGATTGGCTCAAAGAGAGTCTTGTGATGGTGAGAGAAAAGCACTGTGAAATTGAGACAGTGAGAATCAGAACATATGGAACAGGTGTCTCCTGCTGAATCCCTGCTAATTGTTACTTCATTTTAAAACTGTCAGGTCTGGGGTGTCTTGGATAGTGAGCAGGCAGCAGTAACACAAATCTGTTCTTTCTCTGGGTCCTTCAAACACTTTTTTGGTGTGTTCTAGCACCTTTTATTTCTTTAACCTTTTCTCAATGACCTCAGATAAGCTTTTTGTTCCTCTGTGCTTCTTTCTCCTCGAAACTGGTGGTCAGCTTTCCTTCTCTATTTTGAAAGGTATTGTTCCCTAACTAACATAAAAAACACCCCAATCCTTAAGCTAAAATACAAGCATCATATTATAATTTCTCATGCTAAACAGCCTGAGCTTATAGTTTGAATTAAACAGTATAAGCTATTTCATGCTCTGTTTTGTAATGAAATATTTTGCCTGCCATGCCCACAATGCAATTCTTAACAATGGAAACACAAACCTAAGTTTTGAGAAATAAAGGCTTCTTTTGCCTTGTGTCAGGGTTACAAATGAAATCTGGGGTGTTTGATCTGGTGCTTAAATGAGAAATGTTGTGTAGAATATAATGGAACCTGATAATCCAGGTGTGCATGAAGGAAATAGTATTTTAGGGATGACAGAGCTCCCCTGAACACAACACACTGTGAGGTGCAGGGAAATGGTAGATTGAAGGTAATTGCCAAGGATTTAGGAACAAAGATAATCCACTTTTTGCAGCAGCCAGGAGAAAAATACCTGACTTGATAGTGACACATCTTTACAGAATAATTCTCTGCAAGAATACTTCAAACAGCCTTTTTCAGTGGCCAGCAGTGCTGAGAGAACAGCATGAATGCTGACACTTGGTGCAAGCAATTAACTGCTAACAAAACATCTGGCTCCTGGTTAAAATAAGTGGTTACACTGCAGAGTGGAAGCTGCAGAACTTGAATACAGTGGCTCCACGTTGGCAGGACTGATTTCACCCTGAGAAGAACTTCTTTTAAGTCTACCTGCAATTACTGTCCTTGATGGGACATCTGTGGCTTGGTTGTTTCCCAGAACTCTCCAAGTCTGTTAAAGTAGTGGATAAAAATTGATTTAACTTGAATTTTCAGGAAGGTCTTCTGGTGTTTTTAGGATAAGGCTAATAAAATGTCCTCTGTTTGGGTCTTGTGTTTCCATTGTCACTGTCCAGGTGATGACAAAAACTTAAAATAGTCAGTTTTCAGTGAAGCAGAGGATTCGGGCAGATTCCCAAAGAGGTTTTTGTACAGTGCTTATATTGATTTTTCCAAAGAGTTCCCTGTAGGTGGGTGAACAAACATCAAAATTGTTTCTCTAAATGCTGAATTCCATTTGCAGGGTAATGTGTTCTGAAAAGTATAAAGGTAATGTGAGTTTATTAATTTTTTGGAGTTTGAAGTTGCTCATGTTCATACACAGCTTTTGATTTAAAATACCATTGTGTGAGGGTGATTTGAGTGTAACATTTGGGGAAGTACAGACAGTGGGTTAAGCCACCATGGATGAACAAAATCTGTGAGTTTACAGGAAGGATTAAAGTTACTTCAGGGGTTAATTCTGTCCTTTATGCTGTAATCACAAGTGGGTCTGACCTCAGTCTCAAACCTGGATGCCAAGTCAAGCTTTTTGAGTAGAACATCCTCAGTGTGGTGCATAATTCATCTCTGCAGTGGAAGAAAATGTGGAAGCAAACATCAAATCTAAATAATTCCAGTCTCTGCCATAAGGAAGTGTTTCTGCCCTGATCCCTCTTGTTCTCCATTTAAATAGAGATGACTTTTCCTGATGCTTGACTACTTCATCCAGAATTTAGAAACTTGAGATCTCAGCTCGGGAAAAGGATTTATGGAGTCACGGAATTCCAGAATGGTTTGTGTTGAAAGGGACTTTTTAAGTGACCACCCCCTGCCGTGGGCAGGGACACCTTCCAGTATCCCAGGCTGCTCTGAGCCCCATCTGGGTTGTAGGAGAACTTGTCCCTATTGATAGATCCCAACATCAAGCAACCAAAGCATCTGAATGGTGCTGTCAAGCCTCGTTCCCAATGAAATAATGAGAGTAGGCAGCAAAAAGGACAGGACTCAATGCTGGTGAAGAGGTGACTGGTAACTGACCAACTGTAATAGTCATTAAAATCAGAAAATCTTCTCCGCTGAGTCATGTGAAGGTAAAGCATAGAACGCTTTAGAACAAGAACAGAATTGCAAATGGAAAAAGACCACTTGAAATTGGGATTAAAACTGGCTACTTGGGCTGGAATAGATCTTCCTTCTGAACGTTGTTGTCCTTTGCGTTGTGCCTGTGTTTATGCACTCCTTAAAGTAGTGCAAAGTGTTGGTGGCAGGTGTGGTGATGCTCTGAGCCAAGACAATCTTGGTGTGGCCAGCAGGTTGTTAAAGTAGCTCTGGCCTGGCTGCTTTGCTTGGCATGCTGCTGTTCTAACAGCAAGCTGGCTGATCACTTATTTAGGTTGGGTAGCCAGAAGGATCAAAGTTCCTTTACAGCTGGAGATGTTACGAGTTGATCCGACTAGCCAAGGAAATGGCATAGGAAGTTTGGTAATCACCAACAGATAAAGAAATGACCTTCATTCAGGAATGAATTTCTAATATCAATACCCATTTTCTTCCATCTTGTCCATAGCTGGCTTTTACTCCAGTGCCCCCAAATTCCTTGTACTAAAATGATTAACAACTAATTGATGATTTTTTTTCTCACATTTTGTTTTCCAGTACACTCAGAAGAAGCACTGTTTTTACTGGCAACGTGTTACTACCGCTCAGGAAAGGCCTATAAAGCTTACAGGCTCCTAAAGGGACACAGCTGTACCACCCCACAGTGTAAATACCTGCTTGCAAAATGTTGTGTGGACCTCAGCAAGTAAGTAAATCCTTCATGTTCTGTCCAGGGTTACAGATGGATCTATTTTTTTTGTTTGGATTTCTCTTTGGAATCTGTCATATTGTATAAACCCCAGCAGTTGTATAAAGTCATTTCGAAGGCTGACAGCCAGTGGCCCGTTCCGTGTGAGTGGTGCTGCTCCTGCAGGTGGAGGAACTGCAGATTGAGCCTTTGTTTTTTTGAGCCCTTCTTGCAAGAAAGAAAGGCATTAAAATCCAAAATCTCTGCCATATCCCAATATTGGGTCTTAACTCGGTGCATGAGGCCTTACAGATTTTATTTCTTCAGAAAACAAAGCCAAATTAAGCACTGTCTTAGCTTAGATAAAGTACCTTCAAAGATCAAGTGTCTGGAAGATTTTCTTGTCCTTCATCCTAGGATTGATCACTTTTGGAAAAGTCATGCTGTACTTTGTACCTTTGTGTTTGGGTTTGTTTTGTTTTTCTTCCCTCCCAGTAGAGCTGTTTGACTTCAGAGTCCTGAACCTCCCTGATGTAGAGGAATCCATTGGTTACCTAACGTTCATTTGCAGGAATTGGTTTGTGGTTTAAAACCTGTGAACACTGACGGTGGATTTCTGTTTTTGTTTGCAGCAGGGTGAAAACACTGGACTGCCAGTACTGTGAGCCTTGTAACCCCTTTAAACCTCTTGTTTTTTAAAAAGGCTTGCAGAAGGAGAGCAGATCTTGTCTGGTGGAGTGTTGAATAAACAGAAAAGCCATGATGACATTGTTATGGAGTTTGGTGACTCTGCATGCTTTACACTCTCCTTACTGGGACATGTCTACTGGTAAAGTTGCTTTTTCATTTTGCCCAATAAATTTGGAGGGTTTTTACTCGACCAAGCCCAGATTTAGTCAAATAGTCATTAAGGAGGTATCTGTCTCTGGGTTACACCATTTTGGAGCACAATAAATTCAGTTGTGGAATCAGTCTAATTTGGGAATGCAAGAATGGTTTTGTTTTCACCTTAAGACTGAAAACACAAATTCCTCTTTCCCAGGTGGATAAGAATGCAATCCAAGAGTCTGGGTTTTTTATAAACCTTTGCATTTGCTCTGTATTCTTCCCTAAGAAAAACTCTCAGCTTGTTTCTCAGTGTTGCCATTTAGATTTTTCTTATCTGTTTTATACATGTATAGCTCTAACCTTCAAATCAAAGTTCTGAGGGGGCAGAATAACTTGGCAAATTTAAGTGTTTTGACTTTGCCAAGATGCAAGAAAGGTTTCAGTAAATATGAATGATTGATTGAATAGGAGTAGCATGGCTCATGGATTCTTCTCTACCATATCTGTTCTCAATTATTTTCAAAATTATTTCTTTGTAGGCAAATACTTAAGTGTTCAGTTTAGCCCCTGATTTCTTTGCAAAAATATTATCCATAGATACTTAAGAAGGCTGGAAGGCTGGCAATCAGGTTACTGTTGGCAAAAAAGAAACAAGCTGTTGCAAAGAAGAGTGTCTTCCTAAAAATGAGAATTCTCAAGCTATTCTAGTGCTTATGTAACTTTTCTTGACAACTGTGTCTAAATATGTCAAATAACTTCAAAAGAACTCAGTATTCTTCTGGCTTGAAAAATGAGGAATGTTTCTATGCCTCTCAACATGTTTTTGTTTTTCAACTCCTCTTCTGGAAAACTCTCTTGAGCAAAAGTGCTGTTCTGAAGTTTCCCCGTGAACTGTTTCATTCTTTCTGCAGCAAGACAGACCGGCTTGCCAAAGGATCAGAATGTTACCAAAAGAGCCTTAGTTTAAATCCTTTCCTCTGGTCCCCTTTTGAATCACTATGTGAAATAGGTGAGTCTGCTGAACTGTTTTACTCAGTAATTCTTTGGAGAGATTTTTGTGAGCAATAATTAATTTAAAATACTTTGCCATTTTTAAAAACTTCTGTCTTGTTTTCTTCCATTTTCATTATTTATATATTTTTGGATTTAACAGTACCCTGTGCTTTCCAGCCTACATTTAGTAGATACTTAGAAACCGTTTCTGAGAATAGCTTGAAAAAAACAATAAATAAAAATTATTTAAAATATTGGTTGTCCAGGGTTTTGTAGCAGGAGAATGGAAGAACACTTCTGCTTTAGTGTAAAGGGCCCAGAATGACGTGGTCTTGTGGAGGGTGTCACTGTCTATTGCAGAGGGTAGGAATGAGATGATTTTTAAGGTCCCTTCCAACCCAACCCAAACATTCTATGAAACGTTTTAAAACACTTCTAAGATCCTTTGTCCCCTGTCCTTGTTTCAGACTGAATATTCAGTGTATAGACTCAGGAATAACTATTAAATCTCCTTCCACTCTTGCAGGTGAAAAGCCAGACCCTGACCAAACATTTAAATTAACATCTTTACAGAACTTCAGCAGCTGTCTGCCCAACACTTGCACAACGTTGGTGTCTAATCACAACATATCCCACAGACAGCCCGAGACTGTCCTCATGGAGACACCCCAGGACACAATTGTGAGTTTTGCTGAAACCATTGTAAAATCATTTGCTAAAATCAGTTCGTTTTTCCAGCTTAACTGAAAAATGTTAATTAAACTGTACCCTGAGTACCTAACAGCTGCCTTTTATTCTTCAGGAGTTGAACAGAATCAACCTAGAATCCTCCAACTCAAAGTATTCCTCTTTGAATTCGGATTCTTCCATGTCTTACATTGACTCGGCTGTGATTTCCTCGGATTCTGTCCCTCTGGGGTCAGGAACTGCCATATTGTCCAAACAGGCTCAAAATAAACCAAAAACTGGACGGAGTTTACTGGGGGGACCTGCGGCTTTGAGCCCACTAACTCCAAGGTAAGTCCTGGGGATGGCCAAGCTCTGCCCAGGGCTGAGCTGCTGTTGATGTCTGGGGTTTGGAACAGGAGGGCTGGTGCTGCACAGCACACTCGGACACACGTGTTGGTAGAATTCCCTAAACAATGCTGCACAAGGGAAACCCAGACAACTTCAGGAGCTGCTCTTGGTCCTAGTGTTGATCTCTTCTGGTTTTTAAACAAATGGGTGATGGTTTGGAGAGGAATTGTAGATTCAGGATATTGCTTATTGCCATGTTCTCACTTGAAAAATCTCTGAAGGAATATGTTACTGCTCTGGAATAAAGTTTATTATGGAAGGCTACTGTAAAGAGCTTTTCTTGAAGAGCAACTCTTGATGATCCTATGGGCCCCTTCCAGCTCAGGATATTCCATGATCTGGGTCTCTGTTTTAACCCCAGCATCAGAGCAGCTCTCCAGGTGTAACACTCAGACACTGACCCTTCCTCTCTGGTTTGTTCTCAGCTTTGGAATTTTGCCACTAGAAACCCCAAGCCCTGGAGATGGATCCTATTTACAGAACTACACCAACTCTTCCTCTGTAATCGATGTGCCATCCACCGGAGCACCTTCAAAGAAGGTACTTTGCATTCTGGAGCACAGCTGCTCTTCTGAGGGCTTGACATTGCAGTGCACTTTGAAGAAGAATCCATAATACAGAGAAAAAGACACGTGAGCTGGGTTTCCCCCCCCAGATGCCCAGGCTGGTGTTGCTGGAGTAACCTAGGGAAGGTCTCTGTGTTCTGTCCACCTCCCATCACAGAGGGTACAAACACTAATGCTTCCAAACAGCAGCGGATTCAAACTTTTCAGTTTGCAGGGTGGAGTGTGAAGACTTGGAGTTTTTGTTTTGCTTATTTAATGTATTTTCTGAAGCCTCAAGTGAGCTGAAGCTACTGCTCTCTTGCAAGTAGTTCTTGAATTGTAGTTTACAGGCCAGAGTAACAAAAATCCTGCTGCTGGTCTGTGAAGGCCTGAGAGAATGGTGCTGTTTCACTCAGCAGAGTCTTGGGTAGGGGAAACTAAAAATTGTCTGGTTTGCTTAGGAAGAAACTGCCGTAGTTGCCATAGTGATAAATGAGAGGTGGAATGTTGGTGACAGTTGAAGAACTATTTGTTCCTTTCTAAAAACAAGAAACCTGAGGATTTTTCCCTGTGTTCTTAGTAAATCTGTAAGTTGCATGAGGGGTGTTGGTGTTTTATAGGGGGCAGTGAAAACTCGGTGCAAGTAATAGTGTTGAATCCCTCAAAAAGTAGAACTTGAATTGCCACGTTTGCTCTGGACAAATCTTGGTGCTCACCTTATTGTGCCAGTCTGAAAAGGGAATTTGGGAACTGTGCTAAAATGGTCTGTTAGGAATGTGCTCTGTATGGCTGATCCAATTCCCATCCTGTACCTGCTCAGGACCAAGAATTTTCCACGGTACATTTGAAAACAATGGCTTGTGGTGGACTGTGCACATGCAGGAAGGTAAATTTCCATGAGTCTGAAAATGGAAATAATGTTAGTAAAGTGCATCTCTTCTGAGATCTGAAAAGCTTTGGGGAATCAAGTCGGATTTGCTGCTGTTTTGCTGCTTTGCTGAGTGTGACAGAACAGCACCGAAGGGTAAATTTCACTGCTCCACACTTAGGCGCTGCCCAGACGGAGCTGTGCCACTACCAAAGCACAAATATTTAATACATTTGAATAAACAGCTTCAATTCTGGTCCATGCTTTGTCCAGTGCGAGTAATGACTGTGCCAGTTCCACTTTGCTCTTCCAGTTCTGTGTCAGACAGGGTTTGGTGGAGCTGTGGCTGAACAGAGGCGGTTTCCTAGGAAACACTTACATAAGTGAATGAAGCATTAGGATGGATCCAAAGGCTTCCTGTCTGAGTGGGCAAGTGTCCTTGCCGGCCACCTAAACCATCCTCTGGTAACAGAATCTGGGAAAGGAAGGGAAGGACAGAGCTTTGGAGGTTGGATAACGCATAAACTGGCATTGCTTGTGCTGGTGTTGATCCCACTTGTCCCTTCCAAACAGCCTTCACTGAATTGCATGTTGGTGTCCCCGGAGTGCGCAGAAAGATAATTTTTTTTTTAAGAAGCAGGAAAAGGAGGGTCTGTTCTGAAAACAGGCTGTGCAGTTTGCAAATGGCTTCTGAATGGGATTGTAATAGGATAGTTAAAAAATATTTTTTTTTCTTGGTGGTGTTTTTTTTTTCTTTTTGCAACTTTCTGCAGGAAAAAGCCTTTAGATATGACGTCTTTTAATTCCCTTTTATTCTTGCACAAGCACTTTAACATATAGTTTCTTGCCACTAGATGGAGATTCTATATCTTCAAATAATGTGCATAAGCTTTGTGGACCTGGTGTTATTTCGATGGTTTCCCCTTGGGATGGGGGAACCCTCTCCTTTATTAAAATAATTCTGTTTCTCCTTGTGCAGTGTCTGGTGGGTGGGATGGGTTGGGTTTGGTGCAGCAGAGATGGAGACTCCTGAGTGACGTAATAACAAACCTGTAGAAACTCTGTGTTGTGCAGACTGTCAGCAGGATCAGCCAGGCTGGAACAAAATCTGTCTTCTCCCAGAGTGGGAATAGCCGAGAAGTCACTCCAATTCTTGTTGCACAAACACAGAGCTCTGGTCCACAGACAAGGTAAAAAAATGGTACTACTGGAGCATTTTTGTTTAAAACAAAGCTAGAAGCTGTTATTAGTAGAAGTGGAGCAAAGAAGCTTACTTTTCAGTGTGTAATTTTAAAATTTTTGGTTTTAGTACAACACCTCAGGTATTGAGCCCAACCATTGCTGCTCCACCCAACGCGCTGCCTCGACGAAGCTCTCGCCTGTTTACCAGTGATAGTTCTACAACCAAGGTACCAAACCTCCCAGTGCTGGAAATTCGTGCCTTTCTTACCCGTGCCACTGTGCCAGCTGTTAATTTCTGCATATTCATAGCAGTTTTAGCAGCTTAAGAACAGATTCTGTAGGGAGCAGGGCATGGCTGGGCATGGTTGTTACACATAGTTTTACACAATTCACTCTCAAGTTTAGATTTCTGAATTTAAAAGACTCTTTTATATGTAACTCTTACTTTTCTTATTTGCAGGAAAATAGCAAAAAATTAAAAATGAAGTTCCCACCTAAGATTCCAAACAGAAAAACAAAAAGTAAAACAAATAAGGGAGGAATAACACAACCAAACTTAAATGACAGTTTGGAAATTACCAAACTGGACTCTTCCATCATTTCAGAAGGGAAGATTTCCACTGTTGCACCACAAATCCAAGCTTTCACGCTACAGAAGGCAGCAGCAGGTCTGTTTGAGCACTACTGGACTGTAGTAGAGTAAAATCTGATATATCTGGGTTTTAACGTTGCTTCAGTATTTGCTTCTTTCCCATTTCATTTAGCCTGCAGCTCTTGCCTTTGTATAGTGATAAAAACTGATTTAATTCAATACCTTCTTGTTAACTTAGAAACATCTGAAGAAATATTGAAAGTGGTAATTATCAGCAGATACATCTTGCAAGCTCTGGTCCTTATTAATGATTAAAGTATTTTCAAAGTATTGATACATAAAGCATTATAAATTATTATGCAATGTATTAATTATGATAACAGAATAATTAATATTATGATTATACGTGTTATGTTGTTATAAATTATAACTTTAAAATAATATAAATTACTTTAAAGTATATAAGGTATGACAGTATTATTACCCTTGGGAACTGATTCAAAGGAGTTGCTCATAACCCAGTCATCTTCCCTCAACATGGGCTTTTTATGTGGTCTGTTCTCCCTTGATATTTCCCACTTGTTTAAAAACAAGTCTTTATTCAGATTGTCAGAAAATCCTAAGCAAAATGCTGAATTCCTCTCTTTTGGCTCAGTAATGTTTCCAGGCAGCAAGAGGATGTATCCATGGCTACCAGGCTTGTGGAAACTGCTCAGACCTAGAGAAGTGTTTGAATAGCTGCTGGAAGTGCAGAACTCCACTCGCCCTGAGCCCCAGAGTTTAAGGACTCATTATTTTCTGGCTTCCCTTACAGAGTCTGATATTCAGAATATCATGTTCCTGTTAATTAAGAGTGTATAAACCTTGTTTGGAAACTCCTGAAAGATTTTTGTAGGCAAATTCAGGAGCAGTGCACAAAGGAGAGCTTTTGGGATTAGCACTTGCAAGTAAATAAGTCTCAGCTGTCTTTTTTTCTTTTTTTTTTTTTCCACTTTTATTTATTGTGTTTTTCTCCTAGAAGGTTTGATGAGCCTTCTCCGGGACATGGGGAAAGGTTATTTAGCCTTGTGCTCATACAACTGCAAAGAAGCCATCAATATTTTGAGCCATTTGCCATCCCACCACTACAACACAGGCTGGGTGCTGTGCCAAATTGGGAGAGCTTACTTTGAGCTGGCAGAGTACATGCAGGTGGGTAGGAACTGGGGCTGGGCCTTCCTCTTCTTGCTTCCTTTGGCAGTTTTACACAAAACCTGCAGATTTCCTGTAAAATCTATGGGAAGTTTGCGGTTGTGGTAAATGGAGAAATATGAAAGTTACACCTGGAATGGATTTAGATCTTGAATCTGCTTCCTTAGAGCTTTATCATTGAGCTTTCTAAAAACTTTTCTTAATATTATTTCCTCTTGTATCCAACTGTTGGGGTCTCTTCCTTGTCTGTCCTGTCTCTGCCTCCAGCTGTGCTGATGGAATTGTTTGCACTGCACTGTTTTAGGTTAGATCACTCAACAATTTGAGCTGTAAACCAAAAAACTTCTCTCCATTCTAGTTAATTCTGATCACATCAGTGACCCAGTTTCCCTTCCAGCCTCACAAATGAAGCATTGGCACAGCTGAGGTGATGCCAAACTGCTCCAGAATCAGAAGTGAGCAGTTAAGGGTAATCCCCCGTTGAGCTCTCCTTGGCACTGCTGTCCTGGCAGCTGATGTGCCCATTTGCTGAGTTTTTAAAACGCTCCTTGGCGGAACGCGTGCAGGAGACGAAGGAGAGGGGGGCTGGGAGCTGTGCACGGCCCGTTTGGAGATGGAACGTGTTGGTGCTTCTGTAGATTATTTAGAAAGGTGAGGGTACGGATTTTAATCACGGAATTCCAAGGCGATTTGGATTGAAAGAGACCTTAAAGCCCATCCATTCCCACCCCTGCCAGGGCAGGGACACTTCCCACTGTCCCAGGCTGCTCCCAGCCCCATCCAGCCTGGCCTTGGGCACTGCCCACCCTCACAGGGAACAATTCCTTCCTGGTATCCCATCTAACCCTGTCCTCTGGCAGTGTAAAACCATTGCCCCCTTGTCCTGTCACTGTTGGGATGGTTAACAATCGTAACTGGCCCATAAAAGTCTGTTACACTCTTTCTGATTTTGTGGATAATGTTTTTGCCTCGCTGGAGCACGGCTAGAAACAGGAATGCAGCTGAGTCAGCAGGAGGGAGAGCTGGCTGCATTCCTGCTGGCGTAAGTATCCTGGGATACAGTCACTTCCCTCCCTTGAATGGAAAGTTCCAGGACTTGCAGCTCGGTGTAGAATACTTAAAAAGCAAAGAGGATGCTCAGGCTGGACATGAGGCCTTGGACCTTGACCTCTGTGCTCTGCCTTGGTGGGTGGAATTTTATTTTAAGTTTCATTTCTGTTCTCAGGCTGAGAGAATTTTTTCAGAAGTGAGGAGGATTGAAAACTACAGAGTAGAAGGCATGGAGATCTATTCAACCACACTCTGGCATCTGCAGAAAGATGTTGCCCTTTCAGTTCTTTCCAAGGATTTGACAGACATGGATAAAAACTCACCGGAGGTATAAAATGCTGTGGGCTTGAGTGAGAGGAGGGAAACTGTATGTGGTAAAATCAGTGATTCAGAACAGAGCTTTGAGCTCTAATCCAGTGTACTCTCCAGTGGGAATACACCTGAACATGGCAAAACTGGAGAGGAGACGGCAGGGTTGTCTGTTGAACTGCTGATGCCTGAAATGGCTTCTTAAAATTTGAATATCAGCTTGTGTGGAACAGGTTGAAACCTTTTATCTGTTAATGGTTATTTAAATTTGCCTTGGCACCATTCAACCAGGAAGATCGTGGGTTAGTCACTCCCACTGCTGCCAGTGTGCAGAGATAAGGAAAATCTTTTTCCTGTACCACCTTTTAATTGCTGGTGTTAATTCACTGGCACTTAAAATATTTGTTCTAGAATTTATTTGCAGACATGATGTTGCACATTTTTATACCAAAGTCCATTAAACTGCAGGGTGTGTGGTAATGTAAAGTCATGATGTGCCAAAAACCAGGAATCTTTCAATGAGTGCCACAGTAAAAGTAACAGATGTGAGTTTATAAATGTGCTCTTAAGAACTGAGAAAACTCTAGAGGATGTTGGAAATCTTTTTGGTGGAGGAGGAAATCCAATTCATGTTGTCCTCTTAGTTTGTCTAAGAGTGGAAAACTCAAACCCAGTGAAGCAGTTGGTGGTTGTAGTAAGATTAGTCAGGATAGAGGGAAATGCAGATTCTAATCCAGGGAATGGAAACAGTTCTGTGCTTTGGCAGTGATGCTAACAATTTGGGGAAGTGAGGGACGCCAGGCTGTGGTATTTACAGTCTCGATGGGTGCTGAGCAGCAGGGAAAGAGGAGGTTGTTGATAAAATTCTTCCTCTGCAGATTTCCAGATTTGTCAGTTGGAGGGAGCTGAAAAAATAAAGTACCATC
The DNA here is from genome assembly GCA_013399875.1 of Gymnorhina tibicen. NCBI lineage: Eukaryota > Metazoa > Chordata > Aves > Passeriformes > Artamidae > Gymnorhina > Gymnorhina tibicen. The sequence goes on from VXAZ01008602.1 coordinate 440,800, forward strand.
TCTCCCTTTGTTATTCTTAAATATCAAACATGTTTTATTTCTGGCCTTTTCAACAGCTTCAAAAGCTTTAGTCACTAATCATGAAAGGATCTAATTGGTGCAGACTTGTTGGGTGTCTATGGATTCTCCATTTCTGTATTTCAGCTTGTATATTTATTTATTTATATATTTTAGAAGGTGTGTTTAGCCCTGCTTGCCTCACAGGAATGAGCCTGAACTAACTGTTGATTTATTCCTGTTTTTATTTTTTAATCTATGAATAAGTTATTTATAATTATTTGAAGCAGTATAGATAAACGGGTTCTAAGCTTAAACTTAGTCACTCAGGGTTGTGAAAAGGGTTCTGCTCTTGCCCTGCTGTTGCTCCAGGCCTGGTGTGCTGCAGGAAACTGCTTCAGCTTGCAAAGGGAGCACGACATTGCCATCAAGTTCTTCCAGAGGGCCATCCAGGTGGATCCAAACTATGCCTATGCCTACACCCTGCTGGGCCACGAATTTGTGTTGACAGAAGAGCTGGACAAAGCATTGGCCTGTTTCAGAAATGCCATCAGAGTCAACCCCCGGCACTACAACGCCTGGTAAGTTTGGCTTTATCGCCTGCTGCTGCATGTGGTGCAGAATTCCTCCCAGAGGAGCATCTTCTGGGTGTTGCCACTGCTGTAATTTCATGGAGTCACAGACTGGTTTGGGTTGGAAGGGACCCTAAAGCCCGTCCAGTCCCACCTCCTGCCATGGGCAGGGACACTTGCCACTAGCCCAGGGTGCTCCAAGCCCCGTCCAGCCTGGCCTGGGACACTTCCAGGGATGGGACAGCCACAATCTACCTACCACTCTTCCCTCCTGGAAGAGAGCAAAGCCATTCCTGCAGAAGCTGGAGGGGCTACTTTCACAAGGAAGGCAAAAAATTGGAATTGTTTTGGTTTTCACAGGTTGCTTAGGCTGTATTACCCCGGCTATTTTGCTCTGCTGGGCAGCATTCTTCATGCATTGTTTCCTCACTTGCAGTTGGAGAGAGGAGATCTTAACCCCTTCACACCTTAGGACACACTTAGTTTCTTACAGCTTTTTAATATATAGAGCAGTAAAAGTTAGATCTGTGAGTGTGAGTCACTTAGTGTTAATAACTTTTGTGTGCTTTTTGTTTAGTAGCTATTTAGCCAGTCTTCCTGTGTAACACACATCAGTTCTTCAGCTATCTAATGGATAAAAAAAAGAAAACTTTAGACAGCTTTTTCCCCCAAGAAATCCCTTCCCACCTTAGATGGGGTTGGCAAGGCTTCAAACCATTCTTGCCACGTCACGTTCACTGACAGAAACTAATTTGGTTAAAATCCATTGCTACTTACCAGAATTGTTTCTCTGCCGCAGGTACGGGTTGGGAATGATTTATTACAAACAGGAGAAATTCAGTCTGGCAGAAATGCATTTCCAGAAAGCACTTGATATCAACCCTCAGAGCTCAGTCTTACTGTGTCACATTGGAGTAGTAAGTACATGGCATTAACTTGGGTGGGGAGAAGGGTTTGGGGTGGAGATGAGGTGAGGAGGATTTTTCTTCCTGTGGGAAAGCTTGTTCAGACTTGGTCTAGAATTGGGCAAATATTTTTCTGAAGGAGCAGATTGTAAGTTAGCATGGTCAAAAGGGTTTGTCCTTGCCTTGCAGATGAGCTGTTATTTTTCCCCTTTTGGAATTGTTCTCTCTTTGTCTGCCAGGTCCAACATGCACTGAAAAAATCTGAGAAGGCTTTGGACACTTTGAACAAAGCGATCAACATCGACCCCAAGAACCCACTATGCAAATTCCATAGAGCCTCGGTGTTATTTGCAAATGAGAAGTACAAGGTCAGTCTGGGTGCTCGTGGCAACCTTGAAATTCCTGTAGCTGGGAATGGGGGATGCCTTGGAAGCCGAATGTGTACGGGTCACCCTGGGGAGCACCAGGCCGTGCAGGAAGAGCCTGGGACATGGGAAGCATTTGCTTTGGCAAGTGCCACCCTCACCAGGGACCTGTGTTAAATGTTTTGATTGTAATAAAATCTGGGGCCAACAGGTGTTGCTTTTTAAATTAATATTATTTCAGTCTGACCCACTATCATGAGTTTATACTAAATTGCTAGAAAAGCTCTGCAAACTGCTCCATATCCAATTACAGCAATAGGAACCAGCTGTTTCCAAGGTTGTGTTGTGGAGTGAAAAGTCAGAAGTGAAGCAGTTTTGGGCTGATCTCCTGCTGACCTGAACCCTGTTTAGAATAAGAGATCTTCCCACAGTGTTTATTCAGCGACTTTTCCTCTGGCCAGTGTTTTTTGGCTCCAGAAGACAAGCCAGGTCTGTTTTGAAACTTGCCTCAGAAACGTGTGTGCACATTGAAAGGGACAACTTTACTTAAAACTTTATTTCTAACTTCAGACTAGATATTTTTCAGTTGAATTTCTTAATGATGCCAGGTGACTGTCACAGCACAATGAATAGCTCCAGCATCAGCAACTAGTTTAAAAGTAAAGTTTCACTAAAAGTTTTTGGTTTCAAATGCCTAATAGAAACACTCTTTCCAACCTTTCAGTCTGCTTTACAAGAACTTGAAGAACTGAAACAGATTGTTCCCAAAGAGTCTCTTGTTTACTTTTTAATAGGAAAGGTAGGTAAAACTTCACTGTGATTGTAAGTTCTTTGGTTTCCTTTGCTGCTTAATGAGAAAATTTGATGCCTGTCACTAAGCTGCTTCCACTTGGAGCAGTATTCTAAAAATTCCCAAAGCTTTAAATAAGGCTTGGTGCTCACAGCTTTATTATGTGCTGGCTTTTAAATGCAAAGGACAGTTAAAGAGAGCTGGAGGTGATAGTCCATCCCTCAGTCAGCAGAGCTGGCTATTTGCACACGTAACTATTAAAACACTGAATCGCATTCTCATGCACTGTGTCAGAAATACTGGATAAGAAGCAGCTACATTCCAGCCTTTCTTGTGGGAAATGCCAGAGAGATGTGATCTGGTGACAGAAATCCTCCTTCCCACCACCTCCTCTGCTGATAAACTTTAAATAACTTCTGCAGCTTTCTTCTGGGGGGTGTCTGGTCACTTGAAAGCACCAAGACAAACTTCCATCTACCACAGTGCTGGAGAGTTCTCTGTCAGCGAGGTTTCTTTATTTTGTTTAAACTGGAGAAAGGTAAAAGGATTTGTGCTGAAATTCATTGGTATTTGTCCAGGAGTAGCTGGACCTCTAAACTGACCTGAAGAGTGGCCATGTCTTGACAAACTGAAGTATTTTCCCTGTTTAAATGCTCAACACAGATAAATAACTTCCTTATCTGCCCTTAATGATAAAGAATCTCTTAGCTGCTAGTTTAATTTTTTTTTTTAATAGAAACACTTGTTCTTTCCAGACATATTTGTTATTTCCCTTGGGGCTCACATAATAAATTCTTCATATCCACCCTCTGTTGCTTTCCATAAAACATCACTGAACTGTGGCTTGGAACATTTGTTGCCCAAACCTTCAAGCAGCAGCTTCGTGTAAATGTAGCCTTTTCTGCTTTTTTATTTTTAGGTTTATAAAAAGCTGGGTCAGACACATCTGGCCCTGATGAATTTCTCCTGGGCAATGGACCTGGATCCCAAAGGAGCCAACAACCAGATCAAGGAGGCCATTGACAAGCGTTACCTCCCCGATGACGAGGAGCCCATCACCCGCGAGGAGCAGATCAGTGAATGTTACCCCTACGAGTCAGGTCTGTGCTTCCAGCCCTGGGGCAGGGCAGCAGCTTTTGCCGTTTGGCTGTGGGGAGAATGCCAGGTTTAATAAGTGAAACATTCTGCTCAGCAAGTAAGAACTCTGGAGGCTCTTCATTCAGCAGAATTCATTCATTTTCCCTGCTGAAAGCATGGCATGAAGGATTGTGAAGTTTCTTTAGATGTAGTAGGACAGAGATCGTGGTAACTCTAAATTTACACAAGTCATGGGTGGCTGTAAGAGTATCCCAGGAGAGCAAGATATTCCCAGGGCTGCAAGCATTCTGTCATAAAGCATCAAATCATTTCAGAGTAAATGGATGGCAGCTGAAGTTGTCTGTAGAGGCTTTTTCAGAAGTTAAACTGGATGTTGGGTAAAAATACTTGGTGTGCTAAACGTACAAGGTGGCAAAGAGGAAAGTATAGCAGGATTGAGATTCTTATTAATAAACAAATGCTGTGTCCTGCAATTCCAAATTCTCAACTGAAAAAGTAGGGAAAGGTGACAGCTGTATATCACGTTGGGTTTTATTGGTCCTGTGTGCTTTTTAGTATGAGAACTTTACCCTGCACTGCACTTCTGGAAATATCCAGAGTTTTTTTCTCCCTGCTGTTGGAATTGGGGTAATTTCAAGCCCAGGCTCCCTGAGCTGAGCCTGTTCTGACCAGGAGATGGAGACAGAGACTGGAAATGCTGAGGAACACCTGAGCAGGACAGAAAAAACCCCCAAAGCCCAACCAAACAAGGAAAAAAAAAATGTAAAAAAAGGAAAAACCAACAGCTTAATCTGTCCAATAAGCATAAACAAAGTAAGTGTTGGGCTGTGTGTCACAGTTCAGCTTCCCTGGCTGTGCAGAGAAAGTGTGGAAGAGTTCCCCAGCCTCAGCTGAATGACCCTCAGGGTACATGGGACAAAACTAAAGTAATTCAAGGTGGTAATTGGGGGGGAAATGGAATTCTTTTTAATACTTCGGCTGCCCTGCCTGTGGTGGGCCGGGCCGGGTTGTGGGGGAAGCTTTGCAGTGGGACAGCCCCGTGGCGTCTGACCCTGAGGTCTCTTTCCCTCCGCAGTGGGCACGGACGAGTCCCAGGAGAGCAGCATGACAGACGCGGATGACACGCAGCTCCACGCCGTGGAAAGCGATGAATTTTAACCTCCAAGAGCCAGTGTCTGAGCTTGAGTGTGTGTGACTGGTACTGTCGTGTTCTCCCCTTCCTTGGCATCCTGGGCTCCACATCTCTGAGCCAGCACTGTCGTTGTTCTCCACTGACACCACGAGTGCACCTCAGACCTGAACTGTACCAGAGTTCATGGCAGTGCAATATCCAGCTGCCGCTGAGTCTGACTAGTTGGCTCTTACACTCTTATGGAAGTGACTGAGGAGAAAATGCTGGTTTTGGACTCCCCCTTGCTGGAAAAAAATATCATGGAAGACAGACTTGGTTTGCTGTATGGAAGCCGGTAGATGTGGGGATAGTACTAATGACGAGGTGTCTTGTTCTTTTTCCAGAAATGTGTCTTAGTTTGGGTCTTTCTTGGTAAGCAGAGTGCTGAACCTCATTTCCAAGTTCTCCAAGGACAGTGTTGACAAACAGGCTGTTCAAGACTTTTGCATATTGTAGTGTAACTTAAATGCCAGGGAGTGTCAGTGACCTTAAAGCTGCAGTGTCTGCAATGAGCAACCAGGACTGGGCGCGTGTCAGGCCACGTGAAACACCCCTGTCCCTGCCTAGAGTGCAACTGCAGGAGAATCACATTGCAGGATCAGAGCTTTCATCAAATGCTTTCATGTTCTAACCATGAATTAATTTATTCACCCGGTTTTGGAAAGGTCAGTGTTTACTTTGTATTTCAGTCAGCACCACCTTGCTTCATTTTCATGCACCCCTTGACTTGTTCTTCCCCTTTGAAGAATAAAAATTAATAAAGGGCAAAATCAAGAGAGAAATGTAGATACAAGTGTAATGTGAAACATCAAACCCTTAATCCTGTGAGAGTGGAAAGACTGGAAGCCTTAATACAATCAGAACCTTGGTCAAACACATCAAATAATTGTCTCAGATCAGTATCTCCTTAGATCTGTGATCACTTTGAAAAGTATTTTGTAAAGTGTGGTCCAAGCAGGATGCAAAAATGTGCAATTATCTGTCTTTTTCCTTATTTTTTTTAAGCTGTTCTTTCAGTTTTCCATTCTAGGAACACTTTCCTTTCCTCCAGGGTCTGTTTCTGAGAGGAGAAAGCTGTGCCACGTTAGTGAGTCCAAACTGCTCTCTGTAGCATTCTGCAGCAGCAATTGGTGCCCTTTGTGCAGTGATGATAAAGCAAGTGTATGATACAAGCAGTTTTAAAGAGCAATTTATGCCTAATAAATTGGGAATGATACAAATTTCATAGCAACGTATTTGTTGTGATCAGTCTTAATGGGTTGTTTTTTCTTTTTTTTTAATCTATTGGTTTTTAGGGGTCTCTTAGTTTCCTTTACACTTCAATTTCTTTTGAATTCTGTCCTTGTCCACTTGGCACCTCTCCTGTCCCAGCTTCTCTGGTCAAGAGCCACATGGACACCTTTATCCTTTGAAAAATCATCCCCAAGTTCTGAGCAAAAATAGAATTCTGTGGTTCGGTGGGTTTTTTGAAGTAGGAGGATGGGCAGTGAAAAATAGGCTTCAATTCCTCTCATAGGGTGAAAAAAACCCTCTAAAAATCTGAGGAATTAAAAGAGATTAAATGAGCTTTTTGCCTCTGCCATGCACTTGTGATCAGCTGGGTCTGGAAGGTGATGGATTGCCTGGGAGATCACGGCACATTTGGGCTGGATCGGGGGATCCCGCACGGATTCCTGTGGCTGAGGTGTTCTGGGGTGGTTCCCCCTCCCTGGGGAGGTTTCCTGGGCCTGATCCGCACCCAGGGCAGAGCTCCCAGGCCCTGCTCCTGAGGTTCCTGTGTCTCTCCTGGTGTGGTTTTCCCATCCAGCTCCAGCACAGTTGTGGCAGCTTCCCAGCACATCCCTCGCACGGAGGAGTCTCTGAGCAGCACCTCCTGGTAAGGTCTGCAGGCAGCACTTGTGGAATGCCACTAATTACCGTGTTAATTGGCTTCCTTTTGGTTCCCAGCATATTTTCTAAACAAAAAGCAGGAGGAAGCAGGTGCTATTTACTTTTCCATAACAAATGTTGTTCATGTGGGGACCAGAGATCCAGGAATTGACGGGGCTTTTTTCCTTTTCCTTTGTTCCCTGAAAACCACAGTAAAACTTTCAACCTCTGGGAAAAAGCTCTTAATTCAGCTGGGCTGTTGAAGGGATGTTTGTGCTATTTGGAAGATTTAATATGTGTAAAAGCATTCCTGGCTTTATATGTTCATCCTACCTTAAAGGTATTTTCTTTTTTCCCAAGAATCCAGGGTCACATTTAGCCCATGCTGCTATTTTACATTCTAAGGAGAAACACAAAATTAGTATTGAAGGACTAAAATTTGGCTCTTTGAGGAGGGACAGAGAGGAGGAGGCCAATCAGGGAGGCACTGGCAGGCAGGTGAGAGCATGTGTTCACTGAAGAGAATTAGAGAACTGTCATTTTGTTACAACAAAACTATGGAAGAATGCAGTGTGGGTGTGGTGTTACTATTTGCATTGAAACAATGTAATTTGTCTTTATTTTTTTCCTTTGGCTTTTCTTGATTTTTTTTTTTTTTTTTCAAAAATTGTACAGTCCTAGGGGGGGAAAAAGTCTTTTCTGTTAATATATTTGCAATTCATGAAAGGATGTGGAAAATCCAAATAAATTACTTTTAAAAGCAGGTTTAGCCCTGGGTGCTTTGGGTCAGGGGTGGGATTTGTCCTTCTGGAGTTGGGCAAGTGACAGAGGTTGGGGAAGGTTTAAGGACACCTTGGGGTACACAGGAGCTGTTTTCTGTCCTGTGCTACCCAGGGCTCTACATGTCACCTGTAAATCTACCACAGCTTTCCAAGTGGGCTGCAAGATCCTGGCTGGAATTTTGGGTGAGGTGGGAGGTGTGACACCTGTGTGACACCGGGTGTAAGGATGTGGAGCTGATGAGGCCACGGAGCTGCTCCAGGGCTGGAGCCCCTCTGGAGCCAGGCTGGGAGAGCTGGGAATGTTCACCTGGAGAGGAGAAGGCTTCAGGGAGAGCTCAGAGCCCCTTGCAGGGCCTAAAGGGGCTCCAGGAGAGCTGGAGAGGGACTGGGGACAAGGCAGGGAGGGACAGGACACAGGGAATGGCTTTCAGAGGGCAGGGATAGGTGGGATTGTGGGGAGAAATCCTTCCTGGTGAGGCTCTGCCACAGGCTGCCCAGAGAAGCTGTTGCTGCTCATCCTCACCTTCCATCCTGCAGCGACAGGAGATTCAAGAAGCTCTTGGGTATGGAGCAGGTTAGTTTTATTTTCATTTTTTCCTGCTTTCCATAGCAGGTCCCCACCCTGTGGCTGCAGCTCTTGTTGCTCAGCAGAGAAATTAATTATTACAGTCTCTTATACTTCCAGACCTGGTGGAAAAGCTTTCTGGGAAGGCTTGTGGCTGTGCAGGAATTCCTCCTGCTGCATGCGGTCATCTTGGATTGAACCTTTTACCACTCATTTTTGCCCAACCTAATCCAGTAATTTCTGAGAGCCAAGTTTGGCTGTACAAGCAATGCTGAGATGAACTCTTTCCTAGTTGCTTTCCCCTATTTTCTCGCATGGTTCTTTTACTCCTGGGCATTTATTCCTGTGTCTCGTAGTTCAGCTCTTGGCCACTGAGTTCCCGTCCCGCAGTGGGAGCCGAGCTGTTCTTCCTGTGTCTCATTGCAGCCTCTCCGTGTGGGCTGGAACTGGGTGATGAAGCTGCACGGAGCTGGGCTCTGCCTAGTGGTGAACCCGGGCTTTGTTCAGGGCAGGCTGAGCTTTAGGTGCCTCCAGAGAAAGGCAAAGCAGTGATGAAGCTGGATTTATCCATCATTCCAGGGCTGGATTGCAGCCATGTGATGAACACCAGGAGCTGTTTATGAACACCTACATCTTACTGAGGTTTGCACTCCATTCTGTTTTTCACCACTGACTTTGTTGCTGCAACATCTTATTTTCTGTCCCTCTCTCCAAGTCTGTGACTTTGAGTGAGAGCTGGTTCACGAGCAGGAACTGCTTTTTATTTTTAATGGAGCAGAACAGGGTTTTTCTAAGGCGGGGAGCCCTGTATTCCTGATCCTCCAAGGAGCAGGGTTTAAAATTCTATTAACACAGAAAAGAAAACGTTCCTTGCTTTCGCCAATCTTCTTTTCAAATCTGTGTTTGTGGAGCACCAGATTTCTCAGTTTGGGTCCAGCTGCTATAGAACTGCCGGGAGATGTTCCTGGGTGAGCAGGGACAGGAGGGGACTCAGACCCTTCCCCAGACCCACACAGCAAACGCCTCCCCAGCCTCTGTCCTTACCTCCAGCTGGGCAGTCATGGAGCAATTCCATGGATCAGGAATCCTGGACCAGAACAATCTGTGGAGGAGGAAATGGGACAGAGGAGAGGTGTGCAAATGCCCCTTCTGTGGCTCTGCATTTCTGGCCCATCCATCAGTGTTTGGGGATCCTGCCCCCTTCATGTCGTGTTCTCACCTCTTCTCATCTGGGCCAGACTATTTCACTCAGCCTTAAAAGATGGAAGGCTTTCAAAAATCCTGATGGTACCAAGAAGGGAAGTACCAGAAACACCTCCCAGATCAGAAAAAATAAAACCAAAAATGCTTTCAAAGATCAAATCCATCCCAATTACTCCAGAAAACCACATCCAGAAAGGACCCATGTGTTCCTTTCTTGAAATCTTTGTTAAGTTAAAAATCTCCCCTTCCCAAATCCAGCACTTCATCTCCACATGGAACAACAGCAATCCTTTGTGGCCGGGACCTTTGGGAAACGAGCTTAGGGAGAGAAGAGGATTAATCGCTATTTTCCGCCTCTTTTGGATTCTCGTGTGTCTCAACAGATTTAGGAAAGTCTCTCTGGCAGGTGTTTCTCCTCAGTCCCATTGTGCTGGGTGAGCAGCTCACGCACTTGGTGCTTTTAAACACTTCGTCACCTGCAGAATAAGGTCATAGTCTGGATTTTCCTGGATCACCAGGAAACACAACCTGTTTGTTTCACCTTCCCTGGGGAAGGAGAGCAAGGACGGTGTCTGTGTGGGGACAGGGAATGCAGCTGCTCTGTGTGGGATCAGGATGGCCATCTCTGAGAGTGTATTTGGAGCAGCTCAAACATCCTTCCAGTCCTGAAAGGGGCTTAGAAAAAAAAAGGGAGAGTAACTTTTTACACAGGCACATAGTGACATAACAAGAGGGGAAACCACTTCAACCTGAGAGCGATGTAGACGAGATGTTAGGAGGAAATTCTTTACTCAGAGTGTGGGGAGGCCCTGGCACAGGTTGCCCAGAGAAGCTGTGGTTGCCCCATCCCTGCAACTGTCCAAGGCTGGATGGGGCTTGGAGCACCCTGGGATAGTGGAAGGTGTCCCTGCCCATGGCAGGGAGTAGAACAAGATGGGCTTTGAGGTCCCTTCCTGCAGAAACCATTCCATGATTCTGTGATCCTCTCCCCAGCTCTGCTGTCCCAAGGGGAAACAGCAACTCTCATTGCACAGGAGGACCAGCAGGGAAAAGTGAATGAGCTCACCTGCTTTTTGGCCTGTGGGACAGGGATTTGGGTCTTTTATTTGAATTAAACCTGTCTTGTGAGTGGGATAAAAACGAAAAGACAATTTAAAGAAGCAAGAGTGGCAGCAGAGGAAGAGCTCCATGGCCGTGCCTTACATCAGTGGGCAGGAGAAGCCATTGGAAGAGTTTTCTGTCTGGGAGCAGAAGATGACACTGGGATGACCCTGAGTTCAGCAGCGTGTGGCTCACAAGGGACCGAGGGAGCTGCTGCTGGGTCCTGTGGGTCGGGTTCCTTGGAGACCACGGCCCAGCTTGGGGACAGCCCGGCACGGCCGCGGCTGGGGGTACACGGGGCAGCAGTGCTGGCCCTGCCACGGCCCCGGCGTGCCCCGTGCGGCAGGGCCCCGCCGCCACCCAGGGATGGAGCCCGTGCCACCCGGGGACACCGCGGCTGCTGTGAGCTGTGGGACGGGGACCCGCGGCAGCGACGGGACGCAGGCCCAGGGCCACGCAGGGGACACGGGCCCTGCATCACCTGTGGGACGTGGGCTTGGTGCCCTCCGTGGGAGAGGGCCCGGTGTCCCCGGCGGGACCGCAGCTCTCGTCACCCGGGCCGGGGCTCGGTGTCCCGGCGGCACCTCCCGGTTCCCCGGCGGGTCCCTCCCCGCTGCGGGACCCGCGCCCCGCACGGGGCACGAGTGGCCTGAGGCCCGCGGGACGCCCCGCGGGTCCCC
>VXAZ01008602.1:460638-566898 GCA_013399875.1 Gymnorhina tibicen
GGTGGGAAAGGGGGGCTGGGGTGGGGGGGCACACGCGAAGTTTTAAAAGTAAACAGAAAAAAAAAAATTAATTGCATAACCTCAAAGCTTGCAAAACGCGTGGAGGGAGCAGGTCCCGCGGCCCCAAATCCGCCTGGAAAATAGGAGCGGAGCGGTGCCGGTAATCCCGGTGGGCTGTCACCGGCGGGAGCCGTGTCACCGGGTGCTCTCCCTGCTCCCGGGGTGCACAATAGCGTCATTTTCCAGGTGGCTTCGAGCTCCAAAACCATTTCCCTGTATTTACTTTCCAGCCGCATATTTTATATTTTATTTATTTCGAACCGGCCCTGCCGATCCAGAATCATTTTCCCCAAAACAAGCTGGAAGAGTCGGGCTATCCTGAAATGCTTTCCGTGATCCGTACGTGTGTTTACTTCTATCACGGGATTAGCATCTTCCAGTGCTTGATTACAGAGAAATTTCCATCATTTGGGGTACAAATGGGGGTCATGTAGGAGGAAAAATAAAGCAGCTAAATATATTGGGAACTCAACTTATTTTCTCCCCAAAAATCAGCCCCACCTTCCAAACCGAGGTGTCATCTCTCCTCTCCTTAAATTTGTGTCCAGGTGGAGCAGAAGGCAGGCACTCCATAGATTATGTTCCCTGTTATGTAAAATGCACTTGAATGACAAACTGTAGTTTTCCATGAAACCGGTCAGGATATGGGAGGAACTGCAGGTTTTTTATTTGTTTTGACTGACCATTATATTTTGAACTGGTTTGGGCCACGGCGGTGTTGATGGTTACATCACGTCATGTGTTGTGTACAGGGTGCTTTGTGCCTCTAAAAATAAGGCGAGGGAAAAGCCCGTTTCCCCGGGGTGGGAAAGTCGGGCAGGACTCCGGCGTGGGTCGGTGCCGCTGCGTGCGGGGGTGCAGCGTTCTGGGGGTGCCTGAGGTGGGACGTGCGGCTCCGTGTGCCACCCAACCTCTGCCGTGGCCGGCAGTCCGGGGATCTGTTTGTGGCCAGGCGTTTTCTCTTTAAAACCGTATTTGTCCTTTTTATAGCCTTTGTTTTCATGGAGGAACCTCTGATGCTCTTCCCTGCTTCAGCGTATCCTCTTGGATTTCCATTCTGGCACGGGAACAGCGACGCTGTTCAAGCTGATTATATATTTTTTTTCTTCAGTTGAGAAGTCAGCAGCCTTTTAAATCGGCCGAGGGGGCGGTGGAACGGAGCGGGCCCGGGGGCAGCGAAGGAGAGCCCGGGGAAGCCCGGGCCTGGGCCGGGGCCGGCTCGGAGCTCGGTTTCCGTGGCCGAGGTGGCGGCCTCCGCCCGCCCCCGCACGCCAGATATGGGCGGCCTGGCTTTTGGCGCGGGAGGGATGGGGATGGTGTTTTTTTCCCTGTAGCCACACTGCCAAGGTAGCACAGCTGTGTGGGGCTTAATGGATTGATATGCTGCAGGAGCAGTTAATTGTGGAACTTGGTTGTGGTACTGTTATAGCTGATTTGTAATGATTTAGCAATGAGGAATGACTTGTGTTCCCTCGTCAGAGGTGATAAAGCAGCAGATGACCAGGCAGATGTGGCTGTGGGTTTCTCTTACGCCTTTTTTCCCCTCTTTTGCCTTTTATTTTTTTTTTTTTTTATGCTGTATTTCAGTCTCATTTGCTCTCGGAGATCATCCGGTAACCGGAGAGCTGGTGAGATTCTGACATCATGCAAGGCAGGGGTGAAAACTGAGCGGTTCTGTGACCAAAGTCACTTCCTTTTGCCCTGTTTATAACTTGTGTTTTGGTGAAGGCCACTGCCATTATCTAATGAACGCCCGGAACAAAGACTGTCTCTGGAGTTCCAGCACTCCACCCTTCCCTGCTCAGGCTCCACTTGCTGCCTGTCCATAGGAACCTCAGAAGGCTTTTCCAGGGAGGATGAGACTCAATGGATAGCGAGGTAAAGATAAGGCCTGAAGATTCTTAGGCCCAACCCGAGGGAAAGGGTAAAGCTTAGGGAGTGGGAGAAAAATCAAAATATGTGCTTGCTTGCCCTATGGGCCTTCCCCCCACCCCCTTCCATAAAATTTTCCTCTTCTGGAAAATTACCTTTTTCTGGGACCATTTTTTGAGAGTAGGTCAGTGCTATCTCAGCCCATACCCAAACAGCTCCTGATTTTGCATTTTTCTGTTTGTTTTTGTACTGGACTATGAGAGAAACAGGTGGGCCAACTTAGGCCTAAATGGTAATTTAATTCCTGGAAAGGTCTCAGGTGGATCACACAGTGATGAGACCAAATAATGAGTGAGTTCTGCACGCCTGCCTCTCTTCCCAGTGTTTATCCTTCCATTAAAAAGAGCTCTGAGCACTGGGCAGTAGCAATGGCAGGTGATCTGAGAAGCACCATTTCCGTTGCTGCATTTTATAAATACCATGTCCCTGCTCATGACTTCCAGGAATACAATGTCTATCTGGAATGAAAAGCAGCAGAGACTCGGTTTGAAAATCCTTCCCTGTAAACAGGAGTTTGGCTGTGTGTTTGAGGGTGCAGCTTTCTGTGACAAATCATTGAAATTGGAATAAAATCTTTCTGTTCTTTCTCAGCTGGGCCAGGAGTTGGCATACCCAAATCAGCAAGAGTCTGGGCGATGCAGGACTTGAGTAAACATAATTCCATTAAACCCTGCGTGTGTCCTTGTCGGCCCGAGTTCAGAGCTGTGGTTTTGGAAGAGGAGAGTTTGGATAAGGTCTTGTTCAGGTTTTTTGAAGTTAGAAAATCAGTCTGGATCTCCCCTGCCACGAGGCGCAGCCAGCAGGTGACTGCCAGAGTTTGGAGAGTGAGACAAACGGAGAAACAGAAGATGTTAATAGTTGGGAAGACCGAATTCGGGAGAGCACAGTTTTGACAGTGTGGTATCTGAATTTAGTGATGAAACTGTGCTGTTTATCTGATAAAATGAGGGAAGAAAGTAACAAAATCACATCTCAAGAGGGGAAATGGGAGTAGCTGTCGGCCTGAACAGGCCTTGTCGTCATCTGTGCCTGAGTTAATCTCTTGTTGCAAACTTATTTTTTTCAGATTTGGTGGAAAGAAAAGTTTAATTGAAATATATATTTCTGTATTGGGAGCTGCTTCAGGCCTCGGAGGCCTTAGCAGAAGGTGGACCTTAAAGATTTCTCATATTCAGTTCTCAAACGTTGGGAAACATCTCTCTGAAATCTTTATAACTTCCTGTCAAGGTCTGCAGTGACAGAGGATGTGATGGGAAGGTTGCTGTGAAGTTGCTTTGCACTAAATGAGGAAGAGCAAGCCCAGCTCAGGCTGTAATTACGGCCCGTGAAAAAGAACCTGTGATGTGCAAGTGACCATCACCTTTTATTAAACGAGCGTCTCTGCTCTGGAGTTCTTGTCACCGTGTTTTTGGCTGCTGCCATGGCAGTCGTGGTGGGCTGTGCTCTCTGCTCTGAGATCTGCAGTCAGCTGAGCGCTCGTGTCGTGAGGAACCGAGTGCCGAACTCCAGTCAGAATAAAGTATTTAAACTTGGCTGCCAGACTGGGCAGGGATCTGGTGATTTGGGACACTCAATTCTGCTCCTCTCTGGGCTGTTATTTCCTCTTGAGGACATGGCCAGTTAGCCCAAGGCACTCCAAAGGACTTCTTGGAGTGAGAGTCAATGCCTTGTTCGAAAATACTAAGTGTAAAATATGAAGTATTACGGTGGTGCCACTTTATGGGGCAGGGGGTGTTAAGAGTTTTGGGAACAGTTACATGCTTTTGAGCAAAGGTGGGTATGACTGAAATTAGTGAATGAAAATGTGTCTTTAAAATTAAAAGGCAATTCTGTTTTTTGTTTGACTTGCTCCCCGAGTCCTGAGTTCAGTTCTTCATATTTCCTGGGCAACTTGCCCAGATTATGCGAAAGAAAAACAAAATCTTTCTGATACTGGATGGGGGAGACCCGGATTTCACAATTAAAGCTTTTCTAAATTTTATTTTATTTTTTATTTTTTTGTCTCTGACAGGCTGCTGCTTTCTGCAGATGTCCCATTATTGTTTTTTGAACCACATTTCTTGTGACTTGACTCTGAACTGCAACTTTGTTCTGAAGAGTAGCTTAGCAGCAATGGGTATTTTTATTTCCAGCCACCCCATTTTCCAGGTGAAGGCATGTCTTGCTTTTAATTATTCACTTTTCCGTGTTTTTTTGGCGGAGATGACAGTTAATCTTGCTTTCTGGCTTCTGTTTTTCTTTCTGACATCATATTGATGAAACCTCCTTTACCTCAGATGATGCAATTGATTTGGTTTGTTTATATCCAATGAGAATTCAGAGGCGTAAGAGAGAATTATTCTTGCAAAAGGAGATCCCAGAGTTGCCCAGACCCTGCCACTCATGTGGACAAGGAAGTGGAAACAGCAGCTTTTAGTTTAATCTTGAGGGTTTCTCTTTGGAAACAAAAGTAGAGCTCAGTAATATTTCTGGGATGTTCTTACTATTAAAATTCTTGTTTTTCCCAGGGAAATTAGGTGCAAGTCTGTAGTGTTAATAGCTGTAGAATGTACTCGTGTGTACTGTAAAAATCTGCGGTTCTTGTGTATGTTCTTAACCTTTTTTAAATTAATATTCAAAAAAAAAGCCTGTTTCCCAAATGTGGGTCACTGCAAGCACACAGTCTGCACGTGATAACTGGCTTATCAATAAGGTGATCGTCCTGTACTTGCCTGTCACGTTTCCTTAATTAAAGCTTTGAGAGTTGCTTCTCATGTAAATCCCTTTCTAAATTGGTAAACACCTGTCTTACAACTGTAAAATGTTGAAAAGTGATAACAAAAGGCACATAGAGAATCTGTTATGCACAATAGTCATAACTTTGGTACATGACGTTGTGGATGTGGAAAATATTTGTAGGGCTCAGGGAGTTGTTGTGTGTTGCAACCTGCTGAGGTTAGAAGCACAGATGATGTGTTTTACTTGCAAAATGAAGTGTAGAGGGATTTTATTTTAGCAAGTTTGGGGGTTTTTTTGTGTGCTTTGTTTTGGTTTTTTGACTGAAACATATTTGTAACCACACGAATTCAAGAGTTGGCTGCACTGTTGATTTATAGTGGGGGAGGAGAGGGGAAGTGGGAATTGGTATAATACTCACTTCCTTCAGGGTAACTTTGCTTTTATTGCTTCTAACAGCACCTTTGTGTACGTCAGGAAATGGGTGTTGGGGAGGACAGAGCTTTGGGGTGAAGGGGTTTCAGGGTGCAGGAATTTTGGGATCATTTCAGGGATTGAAACCATAATCCAGGGAGCAGAAATACGTGAGGTACCTGTGACCAAGCGGTGCAGGGAGGGATGGAGGGCAGAGGTGGGTGCCACGGTGGGATTGATGCCTGGGAGGAGACCAGCTGGTGGGAGAGCACGGGCAGCCCTTCCGGAGGCAAACTGGAGTGAGTTTAGACAGTGCCTCCTGTGTCCAGTGCTCGGAGCTCCCCGTATCTTCTCACGAGCCTCACTGGAAGCACAGTGCCTGGTTTCTCCCCAAGAAACTCAGAACTTCCTGTGTTTGTTTTGGGCTTGTTTTCTGAGGTATTGCACAAAATCATGTGCTTGGAAACCCAGTTCTCCTTTCAAGGTCTGATTGTAAAATTGGGTTTTAGAAGCAGAGGGTGTTGAATAAGTCAGCATGCTGGGGGATTGTTTTCAGGGGTGTCATGACCCGATGCTGCTCTGGGTGTAGTGTGACTGGGCGTGTTCCTCCTGCCCCCTCTGACTTCCCGTGGCTGCCTCGGCCTTATTCCCACTCTTCCCTCTGCTCTGTGTTTAAGAAGTTTGAGCGTTGGTGCAGCTGACGTGGAGTTGTGGGTGAAGCCCCCTGAGGAGCCCTGGTGCCTCTGCTGCCTCGGTGGCCTCCCGTGCACTCCTGGGGACCGAGGGAAGATGGGCGAGTTACGGTTACCCTGGTTTTACCTGCCTGCTGCAGCCTTTCATCTTTGCTCTGTTAATTACTGCTAACTGCTCTGGCAGTGCTCTACTTCTAAAGGGAAAATGAAGAACGTTCGTTCAGTATTGGCTTAAGACACGCCGTAAACACCACGTTGGCTTTCCAGAAGCAGCTCCTCTTGGATCTTGCCAAGCGAAGTCCAGCGCCCGGCTTGCACCACGGCTGCTGTAGGCTGGGCTGGAGTTGAGCTGTGCTGGTGGAACTGGAGCAGAGTCCAGTTACTCTGGCAGTTCTCTACCAGCCTCTTGGTCCCACACGTGTCACCTTGAGTGCGGGGAATTAAAGACCCTTGGCAGGGAAACAGTGGAAAAAGGGACCTGTGGGTGCTCACAGGAATCTGCTAATACTGATGGGTGACAGCAGTTTGAGTAGAGCTTGCCAGCATGGTTTGGGTCCCAGGAGCAGGCAACAGATTGGGGATAATTCTTGGAATTATTGTCAGACTCACCAGAATGCTCTAAAAGTTCCTTAGACTGTGTGAATGACCTTCCCTTCCCATTCTATGACCTTTCCTTTTCTTTGTTCTCCTTCCTCAGAGATGCCTTAACACCTTCTCCCCTCCAGCTCTCTGTTAGGAGGAAATTCCTGATAAGTGTAATGCGGCTTTAATAACAACCCAGACTTATAAACAGAGGGAGGGAACATGCTTACAAATGTTCCTTAGTGTCTTTTCCAGGGGTTGCTCATAAAAGTAGAGATCTAATTCAATGTTAGAGAAGCCAGTGCTGTCCAGCACACGGAGAGTTTATAAGGACTTAAATAAAATAAAAAAAAATAGACCCAATAACTTTTGGAGGTCATCTTTAAGCTACTAGAACAAAGCCTTATTCTTAGGGGAGGCTTTCCAGGCTTCCAAAGTATTCTAAATGCTGTCCACCCAATGAAAAGTGGAGCCAAGGAGGTTTGCAGTAGCTTAACAGGAGGATTTTTTGTTTTCAAGTGGGTTTGCTAACCCAGAGAAAAAGGCAGTGTCAAAGTTTTGCTGCTGTTTCCTACTTCTGTTAATTTAAGTTGATGACCTACAAATTAAAACTCTCTTCAGCCTGGGCAAACTCCTGACTGGCTGCAGTGCAGATGTGTTCATGAAGAGTCATTTAGCACCAAGGGGAGGGTTTTCTGCTCTTTTTGCAGTTGGGTGTTCCCGAAGCCGCTGTCAATGTCTCGTGGTAACTGTGGTGGAGAGCCCTGAGCCAGAGTTCCCTCTGGAAGGGAAACCCACATGTTTCTGCAGAACTGGGAACCTGTTAGGGACAGTCATTCCCAGTGTGTGTGTGTGTCTAGTGAAGGTCTTGGAAGGAGGCTGGAGTGGAGGAAATCTTTATTCTGACTGTCTTCCTCCCTTCTCTCCCAAGGGTGTCTTAGCTACAAGTGGAAAGTTCCCTGCAAGTTCCTTTTTTTTCTTTCTCCCCTGAATAGGCATGTTCAGTTTTTATTTATGGACCCAAATGGTGACTAAAATCCATTTTCAGTGAGTGTGGCCTAAACTTTTAGACAAGCAGATCCTTTTTTAGTAAGGGTAAGGTGTAGTTCATTACAGACTATACCGTAAGTTCTGTGAGTAGGGGACCTGGGAAGCCTTAACCCACCTTCAGCATCTCAGTATTTCTGTTGCAACAGCTTTTTTAAAGTCTGTTCCTCTGGGAGTGTGTTCTTCCTTCCCCTTCTCCTCCTTGTGTGTCAGCTAATTGGGTGTTATGGAGAGTGAGTTAGAACAACTGTCAGCCGGGTGCTGTAGCCGGGTAGGGACAACCCTCGGGATCAATCCAGGCTGGAGGATGAACAGATGGAGAGCAGCCCTGGGGAGAAGGACTGGTGGGTGAGAGGCTGGGCATGACCAATCCCAGAAACCCCCATGCCCTGGGCTGGTCCCCCAGAGTGGGGGCAGGGCTGGAACTGGATGAGCTTTAAGGTCCCTTCCAACCCAAATCATTTGGGGATTCTAGGACTCTGGAGGGTTTGTATTTTGGACCTGGTGAGGGGCTGGCCAGTTGACCAATGTGTGTACTCACTGGAAACCACACAGAACAAATAATTTTGAGCTTTCCCTTCATGGGAATGTGGGTTTGTTTCTCTGACTCATCTCTGACTTCTCACAAAAATTCAGGTTCTAGTATTTTGCTTTTCAGCCTTGATGTCTTTCTGGTCCCTGTTATGGAGAATCACCTGAATCTGATGCTTGGGAGCAACTGTGGTGCAGCTGGATGAGCCCAGAAACAAAACTGGCTGTGAAATTTTCCTCATTAAACATAATAAAACTTTAGATAGTCCTCGCTTTTCCTGTAAAGCGGTGTATTAATTTGGTCATTGGGGTGTGTTAATGAACAGCTACAGCAATCTTATGCAAATTTATGTGAAATTAGAGGATTGGCATATCAGGCAAGAGATCAGGGCAACTTCTTCTTATTAAGTTGACATTGAAATATCTTATGAAGATGCTAAATAACTTCAGTAAAAGGAAAATCAAGTAACTGTTTCACTGGTGACACAGCCTGTGCTGTGGGTTATTTGAATGCAATTACAAAAG
This sequence comes from Gymnorhina tibicen, assembly GCA_013399875.1. Taxonomy (NCBI): domain Eukaryota; kingdom Metazoa; phylum Chordata; class Aves; order Passeriformes; family Artamidae; genus Gymnorhina; species Gymnorhina tibicen. Next base: position 469,137 of record VXAZ01008602.1, read on the forward strand.
GCATTTAAAAACACTGACAGTTTTAGTGGTAAGGAAAGTGGGTGAATGACCGGAAACTTGAAGGTGGGTGGGAAAAGGCTGCAGTGTAGAGAAAGGAAGAGTCCTTAGTTATTTCTCTTAATTTGTTTGCTCTAGTTGAGTTGAACCCAGGCTTGCTCTGACAGTCAGTGTAGAACTGCTCTGTGCGTGTGTGGGTTAATCTTTATCCGTGCTCTTGAAAGAGAAATGGGAATTGCTAACACTGGAAATCACCTGGCTCATTCGGAAATGTTCTTCTGGGAAAATGGGTTTCGTATACACCAGGGAAGCGACTTTCTTGAAATCCAAGTTTCAGGGAAGTGGTGGGGTTTCTTCAGCCACTGGGACTTAAGGCATATGGAGATTTGTTCCTCTCAAGTCCTGTCTGTGTTACATGTTATAGTCAAATTTGTCATTTTTAAGACCCCTGAGCTGGCAGTAGAAGCACTGAAAGCTATTTCATAGGTGTAGCTCAGGGATTTTAATGATGAAGTTGGTGAGCTGCTGGCATTGAGGAATACGAGCATCCAGGGCTGGAGCTTTCCTGGAGGCCTGGAAGAGTTCTGGTGTGCTCACGGATAAACTGAAAGATGGGAAGAGCAGTTACAGACAGGCATTAGCTTTGGGAGATCCTGAGGACTGGGTTGTGTATTCCCGTTTCTGTTCCCAGCTGCCCGGTGCCCGCCTGGCTCCGCTGAGCACGGCCGGGGCTCCCGGGGGAGGAGGCTGCGCTCAGTGTGGCGAGGCGCAAGCGTGGCGTTCGAGTCTCGCTGCCGTTGTCCGAAGCGTTTGATTTATTTCCTCCAAGTGCGGTGCCTGACCGTGTCTTTTGCCTTCCCTCTGCAGGCTGCCCTCAGGAGCGGCAGTGGGAGGCAGTGGAGCTGGCCTCGGCAGCGGGAGAGGCTGGACTTCCCGTGTCTCTGTGCTGAATGGCTGCGATGGCGCCCGCTCTCACTGACGCAGCAGCTGAAGCTCACCACATCCGATTCAAGCTGGCTCCCCCGTCCTCCACCTTGTCGCCTGGCAGTGCCGAGAGCAACGGCAACGCCAACAACATCCTCCTGGCTGCCAACGGCACCAAAAGGAAAGCCATTGCTCCGGAGGATCCCAGTCTAGATTTCCGAAACAACCCCACGAAGGAAGAGCTGGGCAAGCTGCAGCCGCTAGTGGCCTCTTATCTCTGCTCGGATGTAACATCTGTCTCTTCAAAAGAGCCTCTGAAGCTGCAAGGAGTCTTCAACAAGCAGACAGTCCTTAAATCTCACTCTCTCTTATCTCAGTCCTTCTTGAAAACAAGTGATCTGTTGGGGAGGCAACCAGTGTTGGAATTCACTTTGGAGAATCTAAAAACAATGAGTACTAATAGCCAGCCACCTCTCCCACAGGCGCCTGTGAATGGCTTGGCCAAGAAATTGGCCAAAAGTACCAATTCAGACCATGAAAACTCTAGTTCTCTGAATGGTGGGAAGTGTGCTCCTCCTTCTGCTGCCCTCCAGACTGTTGACTATAATACAGGAGGTTCTGAATTGGGGGATTTGAAGACCGGGTTGACCAATTGCACTCTTCCACATAGAAGCCTTGATGCAGAGCACGCAACTCCCTTTAGCAATAATAGCACTGCAAATAAATCTTCCCTTAATTCCACAGAGCAGCAGTGGGTGCTCGAGGGCGGCAGTGGGGAGACGCGGGTGCCCGGCGTCGCGAGTCGCTCCGGCTTCGGGAGCAGTAAGTTGGAGGAGCAGAAACCTTCTCTGCTGGCTGGTCACCACAGCACTCTGGACTCGGAGATGAGGACGAGGGCCCTGCTGCGGCGCCAGGCAGACATTGAGAGCCGAGCCCGACGGCTGCAGAAGCGCTTGCAGGTGGTGCAGGCGAAGCAGGTGGAGAGACACATCCAGCAGCAGCTGGGGGGCTTCTTGGAGAAAACGCTGAGCAAGCTTCCAGCTTTGGACCCCCTGAGGCATCGGAGCCAGCTGATGTTGACCAGAAAAGCAGAAGCAGCCTTGAGGAAAGCTGCGAGTGAGACAGTTACTTCGGAAGGCCTGAGTAACTTCCTGAAGAGTGATTCAATATCGGAGGAACTGGAGAGATTCACGGCCAGTGGCATGGCCAACTTGAGATCCAGCGAGCAGGCGTTTGACTCGGATGTCACTGACAGCAGCTCGGGGGGAGAGTCGGACGTTGAAGAAGAAGAACTGACCAAAGCAGACCCAGAACAACCCCACGTACCACTGTAAGTAGCACTCGTTTCCTTCTGGTGGCGGGGAGCAAGGTGGAAGGCAGCAGATAGAAATACGGTTTTTGTAGGAACCCTAAATTTTGGATGGTCTTAGGTCAAAGAATTGTTAAAACTAGTTCGGTGTGGTTTGCAGCGTGTGCAGCACTGAAGATAAAATTCCCCATGCATACTGGAAATAGCCTTTGGTGTTTGTGGAGCAGCAAGTCATGGAAATATTGGCTGGCTGGAGTGGTGTGAGCTGCAGATACAAACCTGGAGTGCCATTAGCAGTTGTCTCCAGGATGCTTTTGGTCCTGAATCCTGAAATGAAATGTTTGGTTTTTTACAACGGGAATATTTGTTGTAAACCTGTTGTGTAAAGTAAGGCCAGTCTGAATCTGTGTAGCTGACAGCATATTTATGATTGGGGAGTTACTTTATTTGTTAAATGAACTGCCTGGAAAAAAAATACTCTGAAAGGATTTGGTTCAAGTGCCAGCGGAAGTGTGAAGCGGGTGTGTTCTCTTCTTGAATCTGGGAAATTATTGCTGGGAATTTTCTTCTTGTCTGTGAGTTGCATTAAATGATGACAACAGCTTCATAATTATGTTGTTAACTGGATGCTGTTTGCATAAGTATTAGGTGTCAGTTCGTGTGTGGAGGAGGAAGATCCTTCTCAAGGCAAAAGGTCTTGAGACAGGTCAGGGAAGAAGGGAAATTTTTGTTCCAAACCCAGAATTTTCCCTGGGAGTGCATACCACAGTATTTTGCAAAAATCTCTTAAAAGGCCATATTCTGTGTCTAGGCTGTGCGAAATCTTGCTTGCATCAGTAGCTGATCTCTTCCACCCTGATGGACCTATTGAACCGAGACCTCAGCCTGTGGAGTATCGCTACGGTTGACAAAAAGCTCCCTCTGCAGCAGGCACAGGGGTCCTGGCTGGAATGCCAATGGCTTTCCCATCCAGGCTGGAAAAAGTCACCAGGACTTTTGCAGTCCTGTGCTGTCCTGGGGTTGTTCAGCTCTCTCTGGAGAAATAACGGAATGATTTGGATGCCTGTTGGTCCAGAGTGTGTTAGTGACTGGCCGAGGGCTGTGTGACACGGATTTTACTGAGCTGGGTGGATGTGAACAGTGGGCAAGTGGTAACTTCAGCATCCTCCGAGAACACTTGTGTGGATGAGTGCTGATAGCCAGATGTTACAGCTTTTGAATATCAAATTCCAGCTACATGTTACATTGTGTTTTGGGATGGTGGTGCAGGATGAATTTCTGCATGTGAAGTCTTAAATGTGGCTTGAGTTTGGGTTTCTCCCAGTGCAAAGCTGATCATGTGATCTCTCCTGGGTGGACATAAAGAGGTTCTTGTACTGTTAGAAACAAGAGTTTAGTAACTTCATTCCTGTTTTATAACATCCACAAACTTACTGTTGGGATTAGTAGTAGAATTGCACTTATAAGTCTTGTAGTAGTTATTGGAGGAGACATTTGATTAAAAAATCTGTCCAAAATAATACTAAATTTTTCATAATGCGGGTTTCATGGCTTCACGTGTTGTCTAGCAAAGTGAAATTTCGTTGCCGCTCCTCTAATCCCAAGAGGAAGTGCGGCATTCAGAGACACGATGCGTGAAATTCTTTGCTGACTTTTCCGCCCTTTGCGTTAGTCATGCCTTCACGTTCTGAGTACTCTTAAAAAGCCAAAGATTTGAAAGCTAATAAAAAGACTGATCCCTCTGTTGTCTCTGGGTTCAGAAGCTGGTGTGTATGCACACTGGCATCTAGGCCAGGCCCACCAAACCTCGTTTAAAGTTGGTGCCTGTGGGTATTCAGTAATGAGCCATCCCAGCATCGACCGTCCTGTTGGATGAGTGCTGTGACATCGGCCCGGAGCTCTGGCACTGCTGAGGCTCAGTGCATGTTGGTGCTTGTTAGTGGAACTCCTCAAGTCAACCTTAAGAGCTGGTACAAGCTTCTGAGCACATCTAAATACCATTCTTTTCCAGCAGTGCTAAGAGGCAGGAAGGGGAAGAGCCGAGTTTTCCACTGGGAAGCTGCCTTGGGCCAGCTGGTGATACAGAGCCATTGTTGTACATTAGTGTGAGTGCAGAGGCTGCTCAGGGAGGGCTGGATTTTTTGTCTTTCTGAATTTACTTATTAGAAGGAAGACATGTACCCTGATTGTTTTAATTTTGATAGCGAGACAGAGTATCTTAAGTGTGTAATGGAGACATTCCAAACCCACCTGGACACGTTCCTGTGTAACCTGCTTTAGGAGACCCTGCCTTGGCAGGGGCTGGGACTGGATGATCTCCAGAGGTCCCTTCCAGCCCCAGCAATTCTGTGATTCTGTAAACTTCTCATTGCTCAGTCACCATCCCTTGGTTCTGCGTTGCTTCTGGGTGCCCCTGCCTTCCCCCTAAAAAATTGGTGTTTGCTTTAGAGCTTTAATGAGAGTTGTGCCACAAACAGTGTCTCGGAGCCTGCTGGTAGTGAGCGGCCACGTCACCGACCACCTCTGGGATTCAAGTAGGAGCACCTGAAAGAGACAAAGACATGTTTACATCATGCTTAGATAAGAGCTGACCTTTGAGTTTTTCTGGTGTGGTGGCATTCCAGAATCAGTATCTGGTCAAGGACAAACTTTGAAGCGTTTGTACTGTTCTGACCTGCCCGATCTCAGCTACGGAGCACCATCTCCGTGAGACATTCTTCTTTTCATGGGATGTATCAGAACTTGGTAGGTCCTTTTAAAGCACTCCCATACCTGCTGCCCAGGAAGGTGCTGTCGTTCAGGTGCATAACCAGGCCATCATGTAATGCATAAACAAAGCAGGGAGGGATTCGTTACACCTTTGGGAAGCCCTGCCAGCCATGGGCTTGGTTTAACGAGGTGCTCCTGGTTCTCAGGCAGCTGATGGGGAGGGCAGGTGTGTGCAGGCAGGGTTGGGTTGTGCTGTGTCCTTGGCTTTGTGTGCATCGAGGACCACCTTGCATCTGCTCCCAGGTTAACAATACACAGCTCTGCCTCACAGCTGAGATCCTCTAAAGGTGTGAGTGGTGCAGAGTGAGGATCAGGAGAGAGCAGCTTTGCCTTGCCAGGAGGTGAGAAAGGCAGGTTGGAGCCTCCCATGTGGAGAATCCCAGCTTCCTTGGCTGGGTGTGACTGGAGGCAGCAGCGCCTGAGAAACCTGTGTGACTGTGAAAGGGCCCAGCTGCCCTTTGCGGGTGGGCAGGCCCTGGCACAGGGTGCCCAGAGCAGCCGTGGCTGCCCCTGGGTCCCTGGCAGTGCCCAAGGCCGGGCTGGATGGGGCTTGGGGCAACCTGGCACAGTGGGAGGTGTCCCTGCCCATGGCAGGGGTGGCACTGGATGGGCTTTAAGGTCCCTTCCAACCCAAGCCATTCCATGGTTTTATGTTGCTGTCAGCATGTTGGGATCAGGAACTGCTTGTGAAATGTGGTTCAGAGAAGGGCATGGAATTTCTCCCAGTGCTGGAGGGCTGCTGGCTGAAATCTGGTTTGTGTGGCTGAGTGATGGTTTAGAAAGTCACCAAAGTCCTGTTGTTTCTGTGTCCCTGTGCTAATACATATAAATAGGAAATATTTCATGTGGCTTGTGCGTCTTTATAGTAGTTGCTTTTCTCAGACTGGTGGTTTCTTTGGTTGTGTTGCATTTGCCTGTAGACAAGTTTAATCAGAATTTGTCAATTATTTTTGGCTGGTTAGTGACCTATGCTAAGCAGCGATGTAGGCATGAACTGGTGAGTGGTAGGTGATTTAGTCTCTCTAATCCTCAACTACAGTCTATACCATGGAAAAATTTTCTGAATAGGTAATGAAACCAAATATTTAACTGGAACTTGTCTTTTAGCTCAGGTTTTCTTATCTGGAAAGTCACTGTTTGGCTGGCAGTTGCATCAAGCTGCTGAGAGGGAACTGCAGTTCCTAGTGACCAACTTCTCACACCACTGTCTTCCCACAGAACCTTTCCAAGGGTCAGACAGTCCCTACAGTGTTCAGCTGTGGTTGTTATGATGCCTATGGCCACGATGCCTGAGCACACTTTAATTATTCCCACTTAGTGATGGGAAATCCGAGCACCTTCTGCACTTTGGTGTTGCAGTGAATCATTTCACAGCCCGTGTGTTGTTTCCTCCCTGCACTGCGTCACATTGTGCTGCCGGGATTTCAGAGTTGCTGGGCTTGGAGTAGTAATTAAGATTTCTCACAAAGAGCTGCTTTTACCTGCACTGATTTCCAAGTTCTGTGTTGGAGATGAACGCATGGGGCACTTGGGTTGGGGGTTGCTTGACGAGTGGTCGCAGTTGGTGCAAGATGACTGAGAAATGTGATTTAGAGATTCTGATTTTTCTCTCTTGATTGTTTTTCAAGTGAGAACATGATAATGAAGCCTGTATCTCAAGGGCCATTAAATAATATTTCTCAAATCTGTGACTTCGTGGAACCGTAATTCAGATGGCAGATCCCACATGTAATTCAGGTATCAAGTCCCATGCCATGGGGACTAAGGAAGCTTTTCCTACTGGTCACAAACATATTTCACTAATTTGCTTATGCAGAGCAATCCTAAAAGTTTGTCTCTTTATCACTTTTTCAATCACTTGCTTGACACTTCAGGTGTTGCTTTTTGTTGAATTTTAGCTGTGCTTGTGGGTACTGATGACAGCACGGTGTTTAACTGTATTTTTCAGCTGTTTATGAGAACTTGCTTATGTGTTGTCTGAGTTGTTGTTAGTCTTAGCAGCGATGTGTTGGTCAGAAGTCCTGCAAGCTCTTCCAGTCCGGAAGAGTGAGCAAATCCTGAAGTGTTCTTGCTTAGCATTTGAAAGCAGAACAATAGAGTGGTTGATTGTTCAAAAATGCTTAATCAGGTATCTGGAGTAAGTAGGACACTCCAAGTCCCTCTTGCTTTTAAGGAAAGAGGGCAAACGAGAATAGTCAGTTATTTCTCAAAGAGATGCTGCTCCTAGTACACCTTTATAGATATTACGGGTGTCTAATAAGTTGTTCCTGACTTTTTATTAGAGCCTTGATCCCCGTGCAGACCTCACCAGAGAATGGCAGGGAGGTTTGGTGGGTTTGGTGTAGGTCGGTGGCCATCCACAGACGTCAGATAAGGCAGTGTGGTCGTCTTTCATCCGAGAGGGAGTTTGGTGCTTTGGCTGAAATTTACCTTTCCAAGCTGAAAGCCCCTTCCACCCCAAACCAGTCTGGGCTTCTGTGAACCAGCGCTCGGTGTTGGGTCGCATGTGCAAGGAATAAGGTTCAGATCAGTGCTGTGGTTCAGGAAAACATTTGAATTTGCTGTGGGGGGTGTTGAATGCAGACAAACCATCTTTCTGGCAGAGGCCTTTACTGCCCCTGCAGCATTTGGGGTTGTTCTGTTCAGTCGGGTCTCCTCTCCCTGTTTCTCAGGCTGGGCCGGGCTGGTGTATGGATAATGCAGAGGGCTGGGGATGACTTGGTGTCTGGTACTGCCAGTAAGCTGCTCTCTGTCTCTGTAGCCCGTACCCAGTGGGGCAGCAAGTAAAAACAGGCTGTAGCTCAGAGTTTTCAGGAGTTGTGGGTGACACTGTGGATAGGGTTGTATAAATATTTACTTTACTTTTCATTGGAAAAAGCCTGTCACAGCATCTGAAGCAGCAGAAAAAATTTTTTGAGAAGTTTGTGAATGTGAACTGGTGTTAAAAGCCCAGTGTGGTACTTGTCTGCTTTGCTGCAGTCTTCTCTGAAATTGAAGTCAGGGAAAGGGGCCCTGTTTAGAGCTGATCTCCAATACTGAAGTCTAATATACCTCTGTGGGGGATGGGGAAAGACTTTTATACTGTGTTACACCAGCATCTGCGAGCAGCCGGGGCTCAGAGCTGCATTTTTATTCGTGCTGGTACTGACAGAAGACAAAAAATGACTGTATGGCTGAGATTAGAATTACTGCATGGCTGAGATTACAAGCGGAGCAACGGTGAACGTGGAATTCCTTAAGGAAGAGATTGTAAAGGTACTCCCAGGTGTCCTCCTCAAAGATGTGGGGTTTCATTCTGCAGTGACATGGGCTCCCCCCCTCCTTTGTTCTCTCCTCCCGCAGATGTGATCTGGTTGCACTCGCTCAGCAGTGCTAGACTTCCAGCTGGGGGAAAATGTTTTTCTTGCTAAACTGGCACTACCCCAAGAGATTTTTCCACGGAGCGTGTTCTGGGCACACCCTGGATATGGGGCGTTTTGCAAGTGTCTCGTTTCAAAGGCTTGGAGAGCTCCGTGTCTTTGCTGGGCCGCCCTCAGATAAAACGCTTTAGGTAGGAGAGAACATAAAAAATTGGCTTAGGTTTTATATGCTGGATTTCGGAATGAAAGGAAGGGCTTAAAAATATAAATAGGTGAGGGCCTGTGTATTGACTAGGAATTCAGATGGGAAGTGGGAAGAGAAGCTTGAATTGCTGTTGGGTTTGTTGGAGTTGCCCTTCACATCTCTGGAGCCAACTGGGAATGATTCCACTCTCCAGTGCACTCAGAGTTGTCTCTGGTTGTGGCTCTCTGCATTTGAAAGATTTGCTTTCACTTGGAGTACTGAACTGGTTTGCAGAAACATCCAGCTCCTTCTTTTCTTTATCTTTTTTTTTTTTTCTGTCCTATTTCTTTTCTTTTCACCACCCTCTGACCTTCCCTGGGATAAGGTTACTTTCTGGAATGCCTGCTCCAGGTTTGACCTCAGCACTGAACGAGCTATTTATGGGCAGGGTACCTGGCACAGGCATGCCGAGTTAAGGATTTGCTAAGGATGCCTGGGATTTTCCTGTAAAACGTGCTGTTTCATCGCATTGCATCAGCAGTGAGGGGGATGATGCTTTGGTGAAAGAGAATGCTTAAAAGGGGACAGTCAGAGTCTTGTGCTGTTGACACCTTCAGTTCACTGCTTTTGTTATGATGATGGAGTGGCTCAAAAATTTTGTGGCAAATTGGTCATGTCGAGGGTGTTTTCCCTTTAGCCTGCCCCTCCCAGAGGCAGCCCGAGGCTGTGCCAAGCCCTGCCGTGGCAGCCCTGCCGTGGCAGCCCCGAGCGTGGCTGTGCCGAGCAGGGAGGTCACCCCGGGGGTGCGTTCGGAGCTGCCTGCGCTGGGAGCCGTGGGGTCAGCGAGGTGAGCTCCTTGGCAGATGGCTGTTCTCTCCCTGGTGCTCGCGTGCAGCCACGATGTCTCAACTGCAAAACGAGATGTTCCCTGTGATAGTGGTGGCACAGCTCGGCTGGCACATCTCGTGACGCTCCTGCTTCTGAGGCACATTAATTCCTGCTGCCTTATGAATGAGCACAGGGTGCTCTCCACAACTCTGATTCTCAAACAGCCTCCGTTTTAAAGAGTTAGAGCTCCCGTATCTGTTAAATCTGTGCATCGTGCCTGTGCAAAATGCACTCACAGAATCACAGAATGGTTTAGGTGGGAAAGGACCTTTAAGCTCATCCAGTGCCACCCCTGCCATGGGCAGGGACACCTCCCACTGTCCCAGGGTGCTCCAAGCCCCGTCCGGCCTGGCCTGGGACACTTGCAGGGCGGGGGCAGCCACAGCTTCTCTGCTCAGCATGGAGTTCCAGAGTTTTGAATGTCGTTTTGCTGCCTCAAAAGTGCCTCCTGACAGGGTGGATTTGTGAAAAGTTACTTCATTTGGCTGCTGGCTTAATGAAATATTCAGTAATGTAAAGCAATGCAAAAAAAAAAAAAAAATACACCCCCCCACTATAATAGTGACTTTTTTTATATTAGGCTCGAAACATTTGATCATCATATTACCCAAAGAGGGAACTAAGGATGATCAGGGTTCTCCTCATGCAGCAGAGCTTTAGGCTTTTGTATTTTGTGACATTTTAGCAGTTTCCATAGTAACACAACGATATTGTAAGAAATGTTGCAAGAATTTTATTTGTATAAGGGAGGACGTTCAAATATTAATGGAAGCAGTGTGAATTGGAGGGAAATGTTTGTGATGGGAGGCAGAGGGAAGGGTTTGATGTAGTGCCCGGAGCAAGCAGCCGTCCGTAGATTGAACTGGTCTTGGCCAGCAAACAGGGAAACAAGAGAGCTTCAGTCATCTTGGGAATGTTTGCTGTAGCTGAAACTTGGGAATATTCTGCTCTCGCTCGTTCTCCAGGTCCAGGTAAAGAATATTCTATCTCCAAAGTGCTTCTCATCCCAGCCCATGTGCAGCTGGAGCTCATCTCTTCCCATGATATTAAAGATTTGGAGCTGTTACCCCATTGGTGTTCATGGGGGGCTCTAGGCTTATCTGAGATAAAATTGGATGTCTTCATTTAGAAGCCTTTGAGGCAACTCATAGGCTCAGTCTGCATTTCCTGAATTCCCTGGTGGCTCCCCCTTAATACCCAGCGCTGAGCTTCGGCTGTTTCAGGGCTGGTGATGTTGCATTAGCAAATCCATTCCACTTTGAGAGGGAACCAGAAAGGTTTTATGTAGGTGCCACAGACAGAGATCGCCTGAGCAGTGCTTGAGCAGGAGGTTCCTGTGCTCAGAGCTGGCCTGTGTGTGCCTCGTGTGCTTTCCTGCAGCCTGGCGAGGAGGTGGAGAACACAGCACACCCGGTGTGTGCACGCGGAGCGGGGCAGGGATCTGGGATCCAGAGGGGAGACCCGAGCAAGGGACAGGGGGGTTTGAAGGTGCTTCCGTGCTCAGTGATCCTGGCTGTGCTCTGACAGAATTTCACTGCTGTGGTCCCAGCTCCTGCTCCGTGGGGTTTGGTGGGAGGAGGTGATGGCTCTTCCTGTTCCTGGTGGCTTTTTTCTCCACTGGAGTCCCACATCCCAGCGGCCGGGGGGAGAATATTTCTGTTTAGCAGCCGTTGCTATTCCTAGGCTGGGACAGTTGAATGAATAAAAATCGCAGCAGCTAAATCTGCCTATTTTTGTGTGAATTGGAGCCCTTCTCCATGTGACTTCTGCTATTCCAGTGCTGGCTATTTCAAAAAAATGAGACAATCAGCCTTCTGTAGATCTGCATTTTGAATGCAGAACACTTGCAGGGCTCTTGCTCCATGTATGCAACATTTTGTGGTGCTGGCTTTTTACTGTCTCAGGCTAAAACAAGAAAATGATTCTCTCTCTGCTCTTTTCATGTCGTAGGTAGCTCTCCTGCTATTAGCAGAGATTTCTGAAAGTCAAAGGCAAGGTGCTGTTTATACTGAGACAGCAGAAAATAATGAAGAAACCAAGCAGATTAGGAAATCTCCCAAGGCGATAACCACTTTTCCTATGTCAGGGTGGATTAAATTGATACAGATTAATTTTCAAGTATTTTTCATTGTAATGGACACAGCAGAGTGTCATGTAATGACTTCTCCAAGGTTCGTTGTGCATATATTGGTCAAAACCCTTCCATTTGAAATAAAATAAATCTGTTTGAGTAGTAACCAGCCACTTAAAGAAGATTCCTCAGTGTGATGATTCATATTGTGCCTAAAGACAGCTTTCCATATTCAGCCCTCGCTCGCTCCCCCTTACCATCCCTCTCTCCCTGCCTCTGGAAATGGGCAGGAAGCCCGAACCAGCTTAACTCTTAGTTATTTAAACCTACTTTTAATAAGTGGTACTTGTAAAAAATCTTACCTGAAGGCTCTGATTGACATTGTGTTGTGTATGAGATGTTAACCTGGTTTATGAAGTGTGTAACTGTTGTTTTTTCTTTTTTAGCTGCTTTTTTCCTGAATGTGAGCTATTCTTTGAATTCTTTCTAACAGGCTGGAATTACATCTGTCTCCAGTTACGGTGGTTCTGTGCTGGTTCACTCTTTTGTGAGAATCTTTTACTTGTCAGACCTGCCCTGGTGCCCCTTCTCTCCCTCTGCATCACCTCTCCTGGGGTATTCACGGCCAGGTCTTTTTAATGGAAGGAGTTCTAGTTCTTTTTGCAGCTCATTCTCCTGCGTGCTGGCTCTTGAGATAGAATTTATTTTCAAAATAGTATCCTCTGAGGAGAGAAAATTTTCATAACCCATCCTAGTTGTCATGGATGCCTTTGTTTTGCCCCGCTTTGCTCTCTGTACCAGGCGTGCTTTGGTTACGTTAAACTCCTGAAACCAAACGCCCTCCAGGCTGGGTACAGGTAAGCCCTGATCAGATTAGCTGCTCTGCAAATTGAGTTGGTTATTGTACCAATGTTTTCTTGTGCTTGAGCGATGAATTTGTGTGCCAGGACAAGGTGCTCCTCTCTGAAAAATTAAAGGAAGTGCCTTGATTAGGCGTTTTGGTGGCTTTATGAAGAACTAGTGAAAATTATCACAGAATATCTGGAGTTGGAAGAGACCCACAAGGATCACCCAGTCCAACTCCTGGCCCTGCACAGACACCCCAACAATCCCACCCTGTGCCTGTTTCCCTCCCACAACTTAAGAACGTGCTCTGTGAAAACTTTGTGGTGCTCAGTGATGCAGCTCCTTGAAAGAGGAGGATGAGGAGAAAATGTTGTGGGTGTTTTCTTCGTTGTTGTCGTGTCTGTGAAGATTTTGGTCGTAAATTCCCAGATGCTTTTAGTTGTAATGCTTGGAACAAGCAATGACTGCAGGACTCCAGCGGGGAGGGAACCTCTGCAGCCCCTCACAGCACTAATGAGGTGGTCCCCACTAATGAGGGTCTGTTGCTGGAGCTGAGTGTTACTGGGTGAATCTGCTGGAGGAATCCTCTCTTTATTGTTTTCCTCTGATGTTGCGGCATTCCTCAAAATCCCTTTCATCTACTTCTTGTCTGCTTGTTAACAGCCATCTGCATGCGGAGCACTTAGCTACTTTCAATCTTTGCCTTATATAATTGAAATTTCCCCCCCTCCTCCTTTTGGAGCTTTCTGGTAGGATTTTTCTTCCTCTCTGATGTAGTTGTTTGAATTTTTCAGCTGGTCAAACTAGAACATAAAGTGATCTTCCTGTTCTGGGCTTGCTGCAGTTGTTGTACTGGGGGGGAAAAAAATTTGGTTTTACTTAAATTTATTAGGCCTGGGAGAAAACTTTGTTGCCCAGAGCAGTTGTGGCTGCCCCATCCCTGGAAATGTCCATGGCCAGGTTGGATGGGGCTTGGAGCAACCTGGGCTAGTGGAAGGTATCCCTGCCCATGGCAGGGGGTGGCACTGGATGAGCTTTAAAGTCCCTCCCAACCCAAACCAGTCTGTGATTCTGTCTGTGTAATTTTCCTTCCAGTTTGAGAGACTGCAAACAAAATTTTCAAGAAAACATATCCAGGGAAGCCTTTTCTCCCTTTTTTCCTTCTTCTTATTTTTTTACTCTTGAGTCCTGCAGAGATCTGCTGGAGTTCTAAAGTGAGTTGGGTGCTCATTGCCCAGCAATTGGTGATTTTGTTGGATGAGGAATAGTGGGATGTGCCTGTCCTCACTGCCCTTGGGAACTGCTGACCTGGTACAAATGGGAGTATTAATTGAAGTAATGGAGCTCTCCTGTGTTTCACTTCATTTCCGAGAGTGGCTTGTCCAAAAGCATCTTGGTTTATTTATTTAGCTGATGCTTGGTGAGATAAAGGAGGTTCTGAGAATTTGTGATTATCTCCTTAGCTGTGGCTCATGCTGCTGTTTCAGAATGCTGGGGAGCAGACAGGTAGCTCCCCTCCTCCTCCTCCTCCCTGCCACGGAGAGCAGCAGCTGCCTGACTCCCTCCAGGATTAATCATCTCCATCAAACCTCTGATCGGTTTTTGACACACATTAGGGCAGAGAGCTGAATGGAAAAGTGTTGTCTTCCTTCACAGAGATGTCTCAGAGAATGTAGAAATCCATGCAAAAATCTCCCTTTTCCAGTCACTGTAATTGCCTGTTAGCTCAGAGCTGGGTAATGTCACTTCTAAAGCTGCATTTATTGCACAAGATTGTATGACAATTTCAGAGGGACGTTTTCCCTTTTGCCAAGGTTTTTTTCTTTTTTATTTAGATGAAAACGTCCCACCCTCTCTAGTAGTCATGAACTCCCTGGCCCTTGGAGCAAGCTGACAGTGCAGAGCTACCCTGGCTGCATTACAGTTCTAGTTCTTACCACAGCTCATTCCAGCTCCTCTAATGAAAAAAATTTGTCGTATCTCTTCCAGAGCTGGGAATCCTCTAGGTCTGGGGAGGTGCAAATGTGTAATGGTTTGGCTGCAGATCCCACTTGGCCCTCTGGACCCTTGGAGGCTGTGCAGTAATGGACTCGCAGCCACGGCTCTTTGTTTCTGGTACAATGACTTTTGTGTTGGCTTTTGTTGTGAAACTCTTGGCTTCAAAGTTTGTGAATGTGTTTGAAAACCTCCCATGTGTTCTACGCTTTCTTCTGGCACGTGCGGGACGCTGGATGAGTTGGGAGGAGATTTGTGTCCCGAAGCAGGGAAGCCTCAGCTCAGCCCCGGTACCCCTGCGATGGGGAGCGGTTGTGCACGGCCCTGGACTTGGGGAGGGCTCTCGGCCTGCCCACGCTGTCTGCAGCACTCGTTGGAATCCCAGCGGATCGAGAACCTCTGCTCTGTTCTTCGTGTGAACCTTTTTCAGTTTTACCGAGCATTAAGGTCTGGAAGATACTGTGATGCTCCAAACTATTCTCATTTGCTGCCTTTCCTCGTGGATTACTTAACTGAAAGTTGCCCAGCTCAATTTTTTTGGCTCTTGCCCTGGCTTTTAGATATGTGAATGTGGCATGCTTTGCTTCTGCTTGTAAATAAAAAAATTAAATAAAAAAAAAGGTCTAGTATTCACTTCTCTAGAAAAGCCTAACTCCTAGAAAGTGGTGACTGCAGGGTGAGTAATGCTCCATTCACTCCCACTCCCTCTTCCCCCAAAAGAACAGGAAAACCCTCCTGAACACATCTTTGATTAAAAAATTCTCCTGATAAGATTGATGTCTTGATTTTTTGAGAGACTGAGGAGATTTGGGATAATGATGGAAGCTCTGCTTCTTGGATGAGATGTTTCAATGCCACCAATCAAAACATCTAAAAATATCCCATCTTCAAGAAGAATCTATTCTTGCAAATTGGAGCCCAGTATTAAAGAACATACTGTTGATTGCAAGGGGTCCAAATTAAAGAAACAGACCAATATTCCTCTCTCTTTTCTTCCTTTCCAACTCCTTGTAGAATTGCTGGATATTTGTTGCAGGCTTTACACAGGATGAAAATAAGATTAGTCTGAAATGCTCCAAACTGTGGCACTTGAACTGCAGTGGAGTTTGCTCAGAAGGTGGAAAGTGGCCTGATTTCTCTACAGATAGTTTTATTCTGCCTCCTGCCTTGTGTCTTGGCATGAAACCAACATTATCTAGTCCTTCTGAAAAGTCCTGGAGTAGAGAGTGTGTCTTGGCTGAACCTGATTGAAAGGACTGAGGAAAATCTATCCAAGAAAAATAAATTTCTGGTGGAGTGGCCAACAGAGTGTGTGACATGAATCACTTCTGGAGGAATGGGGGTGGTACAGAGAGGTGGTTTTGATTTGACTCTGGGAAATATGGATGAAATGGGGGGATAAAGACCTTCTTCTGTGTCCTTATAGGCACAGTTAAAATATAACCATCTCTTTATAGCCTAAAATAATTCAGTTCTTGGTGTTTTCTCACCACTTCTTCTTCCCATGGCTTCTCTTTCTACCTTGTACCCTGAACTTTCTGATCTTCTCTAGATCTTGCAGAAGAGCATCTCCCTTTTCTCCTGCTCTGTGGACCATGGAGCTGGGTATCTCAGATAAGGCAGTGTTGGCTTTCATCTGAGTGGGAGTTTGATGCATTGGTTTAAATTTAACTTTCTAGGTTGAGGTCTCAGTTGTTTTGGGGCGGAGCAGAAGGGAACCATGTCCCATCCCTGGGAGTGTCCGAGGCCAGCTTGGATGGGGCTTGGAAGGTGTCCCTGCCCATGGCAGGGAGTGGAACAAGGTGGTTTGTAAGGTTCTTTCCAACCCAAACCATTCTGGGATTCTGCATCTGCCGACTCTGGTGCCGGGATCGTCGCTCCCGCTGCGATACCGGCGCTGCCCCTGGGGTTCCTCATCCCCCAGAGCTCCTGCAGCGACACGAACCTCACGGAGCTGCTGGTGTGGGGTTCCTGGGGCTGCCCAAACTCTGGCGTTATTAGTTTGCAGAGGTACCTCACAGGGCTGTTTATTTAGGGAGGGAGAAGAGCTGAAAACCACTCCTGGGTGCCAAGGGCACGTTTCCCTGGGTGCTGTCTGTCCTCTCCCCAGCCCGGCTGGGGTTGGGGTTGGCTTTCCCAGCTTGTCTGTGGTTGCCTCTCCCCATCCAGCCCCTCGCTGCCGGAGCTGGGAGTCAGGAGCTCCCCTGTTTGCACTGACAACAGGGAGGAGCCGTGTAGCAGTGGCAAACCTGCCGCGTCTGCTTGATACAGACCCGCATTGTCCTTGACAAGGAAAGAGCCTTCCAGTAACTCACCTTGCCAGCAAGAAATAGGATTTATTTTTAATTTTTTTCTTATTAAGAGCAGCTGAGTTGCTTGGAATCAGTGCAGTGTTTAGTGACACCCAAGGAGGATGTACTTTTGTGAATAGAAAATGCTGCTTAATTGCTCAAGACGGCAGTTTATTCTTTCACATTATGGAATTTCGTCTGTGTGAACCCAGCAATGTGACTCTGAACTCATTATTTTGATTTCTTGCTTGCTGCCTTGACATAGTAGGAAGCATCTCTCCCTTGCAGAATGAATTGCTGAATCTTTCTGTATCTAAATGAGATTAAATTAATACTGCATTCTGGGGAGCTCTTTTATAAAGAATCAGCAGCGTTCTGCTCTTCTGCAGGATTGTGTTAATCATCAGACACGAGGTGAAGGACTGTGGCCACGTAAAGCTGTGTAACAGGCCAGCAAAAAGCTGGAAAGTGCTGAAGAATAACTCAGGTGTCTCTGGGAAGAGAAGCAGGCTGCAGGAACCCTGAGTCACAGAAATAAATGTAATTGACTGTACGTTTCCCAAACAGCAGCTGAATCCGACTGTTCTAAAGTAAAAATGGTTGTGTTTTCTCTTTCACATGTGACGTACGGTCCTTTTTTTAGCTGCTCGTGTTTTTTAAACTATAGGGAATTGTGAATGACTTGTGTGAATTTATAGTGAGTTTTGAGAGGCTTGAAGGCATTTTGGAGTGTGTATGTAGGTACACACTGTGTGCGTGGTATACAACCAACTATTTTAAAGAAGCCTCTGTGTTTATTTAGATCCCAGCAGTTTGAGGCCCTTGCTCTCATATCTGTAGTTACGGGTACGGTTACGTTTGTTGGCTGCAAGGAGGGAATCTGAAGTCGCTTTTTCAATGCAATCTCAATATAATTTTATTAAAACAGGTTTTAGGACAAGCAGGAGGTGAGGTGTAGGTCACTAGGTAAAAGCAAGCATGTTTTGAGAGCTTGAATTTGCAATCTTCATGTGTGTGACAAGTTTCTCATGGTACAGCCACGTCACCGGAAATGCCACCTGCTTTATTTTGTGGAACCACTGAATGGTTTGGGTGGGAAGGCACCTTAAAGCTCATCCAGTCCCATCCCCTGCCATGGCAGGGCCACCTTCCGCTGTCCCAGGGTGCTCCAAGCCCCGTCCAGCCTGGCCTGGGACACTGCCAGGGATCCAGGGGCAGCCACAGCTGCTCTGGGCACCCTGTGCCAGGGCCTGCCCACCCTCCCAGGGAACAATTCCTTCCTGATACCTAAGAACCTGCCCAAACTCAATCTTTCTCTACATGTCAGTAATTTTATTGCACAGAGGGTTTAAGCTGCACCACATAACTCTGTTTCTGAAACCACTTCTGTGTGCTTTGAAAGAAAACATAACACTTAAGGAGGAGGATCTGCTCTTCATGGTAGAGTTCATTCATGTTGGTGAGAGGTTGTTCTAAATTTTGAAACATGAGGTTTAACATCTCTTCTAAAACTTGCACCTTAATGTGGGTAGCGGGATGCGAAATACTTCAATGTGGTTAAATTCCTGTAGCTTGGTGCCTTGTTTCTGGCTTCTGCACCACCGGTGTTTTATCTTAGTTTTCTCACTTGCTGTGGCAAAAGCAGAGAGCTGTTAGATAAGGAGCTTTTAAAGATGAGACTTGTCAATAGGAAAACAGCCTGTAAGCCTTGCTTAGTCAGCCTTCAAATGGAATTAAGTGGTTGGGAATTAATTTGTTCGTAATAAATGAAACTGAATACAGTTACCAGTTTGTCCAGGACTTCGTTTATAAAGTCCAGTAGACTTCTTGTAGCTTTCTTGTTGTAAGTTCTGTTTTTATATCAAAGGATGAATTATGAGTTCTCTGCTGCCTTATGAAGGGCAACATCAGGATCCTCCTGTATCAGTCTGGGCTGGTGACTCTGGGGAGGAGAGCTTTGCCCAAAACCAGTAACTGCTGCTTTTTAGCTCACATGGGCCTTACTCTCCCCTTTTTTCCTCCAAACTGGAGACTATGAAGGTATCTGCTGTCACACTTGTAAATGGAAGAGGATACACTGAAGAGGAAATATTGCCTCTGTGTGTTCTGTGTCTCAAGCTGTAACAGCATTGCCTGTTGCCCCAGATCTTCAAGGATGAGACTTTCGTGGGTTCTTAGCAGGAATAGTTGGCGTAGTTTGCATGCAAAGATTTTTTTTCTGAAGTAAAATAAGTCTAAATAGTCCTTGACCGAAGCCCAAGTGGGTTTTGCAGCATTTTGGTTTTTCCTTAGAGAAATAAGGGGAAAGTGCTACTCTGGGAGGTAAGACTTTATCTATGGAATGTGCCTAAACATCCTCTTGTAACTCTTCCCTGGCGAGCACGAAGCATCTGTGCTGTCTGTGCAACTGCTTGCGTTGAGCTGGGGAAGAGCAGCAAAGAGCTGGGATCAGAAGGAGCCGTGGTGGTTCTCTGAGGTTCACTGGGTCACTGTGGCCACCTCTGCTGTACTCCCTGAGCTCCTCCAGCCCTAACAGGTGTCTCCTTGAAAATATGTGCCAGTGTTTGCTGTCTGCTGGGGAAGAACAGTGTTCCTTTGTTGCTGTTTGGAGGCAGGAGGGAAGCCAGCCAAGTTCAGTGCTGCTTCATGGCAGAACATATCTCGGTGCTTTGAAGTTGTGTGCTTTTTAAAATGAGACCATCTAGACTGCAGCTCTGCAATTCTTTCTTGCATTCACTGAAATGTGCTCCAGTTAGTAACATGTTCTTCTACTAAAATTTCGTCTATTAAAATTCTGTCAATTTTTTAATCCTCTTTCTGTTACTGCTCTGATGTTTGAGAGAGAGCTACTAGTTCTTCTCTATCCTTTTGGGAGACACACAACAAACCCAAAAATTCTTCTAGTTAGTCATCTTCTTGGTCTCAGATGCCACCTCTTTGAAATACCTGGGCCCTAACTTCGGGCATAAAGACTGGACATCCCTTTAACTCCTAGGAGATAAAAGCAAAGATCTTGATCCAAGAAATACTGCCTGTCAAAATAAGTTAATAAGACCCTGGCAAAGGTGTTATTTCCTGGAGAGCGTTCAGCTGAACTTGATTATTTTCCCCATTCCTTTCCTGAGAATCTCTAGATCTAGGTGCAGTTGGTAGTTGAGAAAGATCAGGGTGTTGGGGAACCCTGTGTGTTTGGGGGAATTTGGGAGGAGGGTGTCAGTGGCATTTGAGTGGTTTTGTGAAGTTTTTTGTACAAGTCCGGGGAGACAGAATTCTCAGGAGATGTAACAAAACATGGCCTCCCTTTATGGCAGTTGTTTCCACAGGGGGGGATCTGTACCTGTGTGTCCTCTTAGGTCTCCCTTTTCCACAAGGAGCTTTGCTGTGGAGTTGGGAGTGGGGTACGTGGTGTGTTTGGCTGCTGGAGTTAGCAGTGAACTGAATTAACAACCTCCTCCCTGAGAGCCAAAACTCCTGAGAATTCCCAGCCCTGATTAAACTCCATTCACTCGATGTTATGATTCTCCTCTCTTCCGTACAGCGGGAATTTGTCTCCTGCAGGAAGCACCGAGCACGTGACTGGGATGCTGCCATTGGGAGGATGATTTCTTATGGCTGAAAGTGCTTGTGATCATTCTTGAAATAAGTTGCTTTTATTTCCTGCTCTTGTCTTGCCAAATATCCTAAAGCTGTATGTTCACCTTTCCGCAGCAGTACTGGGAGCTGTTGGGTAGAGCCAGTCCCCTGCTTCTGTTCCAGTTTCTCTGAAAGCAAAGAAGGAAAGCTTTAATGGGTAGTTTTTAATTTCCTTATTAGACAGTTCAGAATCCATATGGGAGAGAGATTCTGTGATATCTGCATTCTTACCGCGTGGGGAAGATTTTACTTCACAGCTCTTCTCCTCTTAAACACCAGAGAGTCTGTAGTGAAGCTGTTTTACAGAGAACGATGGTTAAATGGTACCGTGAGCACTTGGATACTCAGACTGTTCAGTCTGTCTTGCAGTTTTTATACATTCTTGAGAATGTATAAAAACTGTTACATTCTTCACTAGTGCACACCTTTCCAGGAAAATCATTGTTAATAAATATCTCAGTAACTCTTGCAGCTGTAGTTTGTGGCCTCGGCAACTATTTTTGCTGTGATTGCAAATACTTGAGCATCTTTTTGTTCTCATTAGGCCGAGGATGGCTGCTGCTTGTTGGGATAGCTGTCAGGTAACCTGCGGTGGGACGAGAGGAAACAGCCTCAAGCTGTGCCAGGGGAGGGCCAGGTTGGACATCAGGAGGAATTTCTTCCTGGAAGGGGTCATCAGGCATTGGAAGGGCTGCTCAGGGTGGTGGTGGAGTCCCCATCCCTGGAAGTGTCCAAGGAACAACTGGACGTGGCACTCAGTGCTCTGGGCTGGTGACAGGGTGGGGATTTGGCACAGGTTGAACTCAATGGTCTGGGAGATTTTTCCCAAATGATTTTGTGATTCCCACTCAAGCTATGATCTATGCTGAGCTGCTCCAGGGTATGAGCTTCCCTGTTCCGCTGACCAGTCCAGAGGCTCTGGCCCGAGCAGTGGAATTTCAAGACTGAAAGTTGGCCGAGGGATGTGCAGATATTGCTGTTTTCTACTGTTAAATATAATCTTTGTCATGAACAGATTAATGCATGAAACCACTGGGCGGTTGCACACAGCAGCCTCTTGTCCCCCTGGCACAGATAAATAAATCCTAGTGATGGATTTTGATCTCTTATTCCCAGAACACTGCTCAGCTCCTGCTCAGGAGAGGCTGCTGCTGTGTGGGTGCCTGCAGCCCTCGCATAGCCCTGGCAAGGGCTGAAACTGCTTCCAGCTGCCTCGCTGGGCTTTGTGTGGTGATAAGTTTATTTGAGAGCTGGGAGCGTGTTAAAAAGGTTCTGTAATGCAAAATACTTGTCACTTAAAAATTGGACTTGTATTTTCTGTGTTACGACGTTTTAACTCGAAATTTAAGGCAGTATTGTTATTTTAGATGTAATTACAAGCTCCAGCAGAGCTCCTGTCTCTTTATATAGTATTCTATGCTTACTGAGAATATCTGAGAGGAATAGAGGAAAAGCAAAGCATGGGGGAGGTAATTGATTAACACCCCTCCCTGCTGGAACAGGAATGAAGTTAAGGCATATTCTAGTTGTTGGTGTTCAGTAAGAAGCTTTCTCTTTAAGGTGTCATTTTCTGTCCTGAATCTTCTCTTCTCTGGAGCCTGCTCCAGGTCCTGCTTGTGTCGGTCAGCGCGTCCCTCCCTGTGCTCGCGCTCTGCCCGCGGTACTCGCAGCCCGAGGCCGGCTCTGGGTTTGAAGGTGCCGGGTGTTGTTCGGAGAGCTGCAGGTGCCAGGCGGGGCGTGCTGGGCTCCCCAGTCTGCCAAGGATTCCTGCGCTCCCGCTGGAGCTGGCCGGGCACGGCTGCTCCCGCCCTGCCCTCCTGCAGCCCAGCCTCTGTCCCGGGCCGCGGCTCAGCCCGGGCTGCTCCCTTGCTGCTGCAGCGAACGCCCGATGCCGCGGGCACGGAGCGGGGCTGAGCTCTGCTCCCGCCGCAGGAACGCTCCCCGCGCCCGAGCGGCACCGGGAGCGGCGATCCCGTATCCCCAGACTGGGAAATCGCGGGAACAAGGACAATACTCACAACTCCAGCCAGGCTGTTTTTCCTTAGTAAGAAAAATGTGAAGCCCTAGGAATTTTGTCAAGGCTTCTTGATATGTGAGTACTCAGTGTTCTGCAAGAGGAATAGAAACTCTGATTAAAGACTAAACTCTGTTCCAGAAACTCCCAGCACAATACAGAGAGGCTTGTTCAGGTACAAGGAGTGAGACCTGAGCTTGGTTGAAGCCACTTGCTGTGGCTTTCCATGAGACTGTCATGCTTTTTGTGCAAGCTTGGAAGCTTCTGTGATTGCTTCTTGCCTGAACCTCGTTTTGGAACTTACTACGCGTAAATATTCATACAAATATTTAATGTTTATATGTGATACTTTGGTTGGACCTTTTAGAGCTTTTCTATTGCTAAAGTTTCTCATTGAAGGGGTTTGCTGTCACACTGTGAAGGTCAGAAAAATTTTATGGGCCATCAAGTTGAGACTTTTCAAGCTCTGTGAGTATCTCATGACAAAAGTGAAGCTGCTTTTTTTCCTTGCTTTGAGGATAATCTTCTGCCATTAAGGAATGGGTTTTGATATGATTTGCTTTTAGGAACTTGACTGTGTGGATTTCTGTCCCATGTCTCCAAACAGCAGACATTTGTGGAGCTGTGTACTGACAAGTAGAAAGACAAATTCGGAATGATCTGCTCTGGAAAGAATCCAAGTGTTTTAATTTGTGTGTATGTAATTCTAGTATCTCTCCCAGAGCCAAGTCTGCCCTCCTTAGACTTGATGATAATGCTTAGCACACAGAGTGTTTTTATCTTGAAAGCACTGCACAAACATGAACTAACCTGGCAGTTAAGCCTTAAACTTTCTTTTAGGTGACATTTACTCAGGTGTGAGAGCCACTGGCTGTGTCTGCATTGTCTGTAGTGTTAAATACAGACCAGGAGCTCGGCGCAGGCTCCCAGTCCTGGGCTCTCAGGCTCTGGCAAAAGAGTGCTAAAAATAAGAGTCCCAGAATCCCAGAATGGTTTGGGTTGGAAGGCACCTTAAAAGCCCATCCAGTGCCACCTCCTGCCACGGGCAGGGACACCTTCCACTATCCCAGGCTGCTCCAAGCCCCGTCCAGCCTGGCCTTGGACGCTTGCAGGGATGGGGCAGCCACAGCTTCTCTGGGCACCCTGTGCCGTTGGCTCCCCACCTTTGGAGTAAAGGATTTCTTCCCAATATCCCACACAAACCTGCCCTCCTTCAACTTAAAGCCCCTTGTCTGATACATAAAAATATCATCTATATATATACACACACACACTACATATATGATATAAATCCCGCTTGTCTGATATATACATAAATAGCTACTGATGGTTTCTGTGGGTGGTGGAGGAAAACTCAAATCACTTTTGGGTGGGAATTGCTTGATGTGATCAGAAGCCCGGTGAGCACACGGCAGCTCCTGCTCCAAGCTCAGCACCGCATCGATCCTCCTGGCGAGAGGCTTTAAATTTCCATGGAGGTTGGAGCTGATGTCATTGCTGTGAAATGAGGCAGCAGTGAGCTCCTGCTTCCACTCACTCCGCTCGGGAACTGGATCCCAAAGCTTTTCTGGCATAATCCCATGTTCCAGAAACCACGGAGCTGTCCTGCTGTTGCTGCCATACCACTGGTAATTACTTAATCACAGTCAGGCAAAGGGCAGAATTTGGTGAGCAAAATAGTTGAAGGAAACACAGTTACAGAATCAAAGAATCCCAGACTGGTTTGGGTTGGCAGGGACCTTAAAGCCCATCCAGTGCCACCCTCTGCAATGGGCAGGGACACCTTGCATTACACCAGGATGCTGCAAGCCCCGTCCAGCCTGGCCTTGGACAGTCCCAGGGTGGGGCAGCCACAGCTTTTTCCTTTTTCTTTCCTTAATTTTAATTTTATTATTATTTTAGAATATTTTTAATGTAAATTTCTCTGCAAATACTTCTGTCAGGACCTCCAGAGGCCCTGCTGCTGTTTTCGTGGGGGGATTGGGCAACTTAGGGTTGCTGTCATTCCCAGGGACAAGAGGACACGTCACGGGGTGTTAAGTCCTTGGGAACCGTTCCTGGCTCCCTCGGATTGTAGTGCAGCTTTAAAAACCTTTATCTTTGTGCTTTTGCTGAGGGTCATTGTTTCTTCCCTTAGTTCCCTTAGCAGAACAGGTGGCCTTTTTCTTTGGTGTCTTGGCAGATTTCCTCTTAAGTCTTATTTTAGCGAGTTGAAAGAGGAAGAGGGCACAGGGTGCTTTTTGAAGCCACATTCACTGAGGATTTATTCCCACCAGCATTGTGAAGTCTGGAATAGTTACTCTGGGATTCTTTGCTCTTTTGAAGCAATTACAGTTTCTTGGTTTCTCAATCGTGAAGTGGAAGATGTTGTCCTATAAAAGAAGAATATATCCAGGAGAAGCATTGAAACACACAAAGAAGGATCACAGGTTTTATTCACTGCCCCAGGATTTATCCACTTTGTCTTGAGACAGGTTTTACAGGAGCTTGTGAGGGCATGGAAAGATGAAAACAAACATGGTCAGCTCTCTTCATCAGGAATAGTAGGTGGTTAAACAGAATTTCTGCATGATGCACTTTGACATTTATTAACCCCCTTGTTCCCCCACCTTTGTCCATCCTTCTGTGGCTTTGAGTGAAGCCTGATGTGAAGTGCCTGGTGAGCAGATGCAGAGACGCTCCACTGCTGCAATTAGATAATGTTTTTGCACACGTTTTCTGTAAGAACAGCTGAAGATGGGTGCAGCCTGTTCTTCTCCTGCCCTGTGAAATCAACAGAGGCCTAATTTTTCTTAAAAAAAAAAAAAAGTTCAGTTATTACTAAATACATCTTAAAAGGCTTTGGGTTTTGTCAACAGTGTGAGCAGCAGAAAGGGAGACAGATGCTTGTGATGGGTTGCTCTGCGGGTGCTTGAAGGAAAACTGAGCACTGATTTTGCAGGTCTGGCTGTGTCAGCTCCGTCACGCCGTGTCTCTTTTTCCACTAGCTGCAGGACAATCTGAGTAATCAGATTCCCCAGTGAATCGGAGCCGGGGCACTTTCGTTGTTTGCTCCTGTCTCAGTGTGTGATTCACTGAGTTTTGACTGGGACTTTGGGAGGGTGACTTGCCCGGAGCTGTGGTGAAGAACTGGGGTTGGTTATTAGGAGTAGCTGCAAGAAGAGGTGCTTGTTCCGAGTCTGTTCCACCTCCCTGTTTTCTAATTACGTGTTTGAATTTCTCCCTGCTCAGCTCACCTGTAATAAATCAGACACCCACAGGTTACATGACCCTTATCTCTGTCTCTTCTGATAAAGGTCTTTAAGTGATGTTTCCATTAAGGTTTTTAGCAAACATCTGCTGGAGGGTTGCTTTTAAGGACCTAGCAGTGTTTGAACTCAGTTTTATTTCAAGTCTAACCCAGCCCAGGTATTTTAGGATGCCCTGTGTAGGTGGCTGTAGGACTGTAACCCTGACCTGCTTGAAGCTCTCCTGGTAACACATTTGATGTCGTGCTATAAATAACTAGTGACTTTCCAAACATAACTAGTTTCTTTATTGTCCTCTGAATAATGTGTGAAGCAGGTGTGAATGTGTGAGCTCCACATCCCCTTCCACCAGGATTTCCAGTTTCAAGGGGCAGGTGCACCTTCTGGCTGTGCCTGAGCATCTCTTTTTTAAAAGATGTTTTGGTACAAACCCTCCTTCCTGCCAGATGTGGGTGCAGAGCTGAGCCGGGCTCCCGGAGATGCTGGTTGCCACAGTGGAGCTGATTCCATGAAGTGATCCAAACACTTGGCTCTGTCTTTCAACCACGTCAAAATTAGCAGGGCTGAGTGTTTGAATACTTTAAGTACTTGCTGGGTACTGGTGGTTGGGACACTTTGCTGGGACTGAAAGTGTTTTGTGCTTAAATTCTCCTGAACAAGCACACGGTGTGTGTGGACAGCGTGTCTTGATCTCCCAGCTGCTGGCCTGGAAGGAGCAGGACGAGGCTGACACGGATGGAGTGGTGCAGTGCCTTGGGCAATGGGACAGAAACGCTGCTGGAAGAAGACAAAATGATCCCGAGAGAACTGGCAGGAAAGGAAAGAAGGAAAGCTCAGAGAAATGGTGTCAAGAATAGTTGTTTTTGCCTTAGATCGTAAGGCCAGATGAGCTCATTTATGTGAGAAGACATCACTGTGGAGGCTGATTTAGCTGAGTAAAGTCTTGTTTGCTTGAGCTGGAATGGATTTTCAAAACCATTCTTTTCCTGCTTAGGTTGATCTTGTAGCCATCAGTTCTTGTTTCCTCCCTTGCCTGTTGGGTTGGGAAGCCGTGGAGCAAATACAAGTACTTGTGGATGTGATCTTGTTGCCTCTTGCCATCTGAAGAGAGCTTGAATGTGAACAGGAGATGTGATGGCTTTTTAAATCTGTTGTCATTTACTTAAAACTTCACTTAAAAATTTCAGGATTGTTGATGGATCATTTACCACCCCTCCCTTCTTTTCTAAAGAAGGCTTCATAGTGCTTTTCCTCAGTGATCCAAACGCATTTTTCTCTCCCTCTTTTAAAAACCCCATAAATCCCAATACTCTAATTCTGCCCTATATTCTTTTGTGTCTGCTAAATACAGTCAGAAGTGTTGTGTGTTTTCATGCTTTCCTTTGCTGTCAGTACCAGTGAGCCATCTTGCTGTCAGTGATGCGTCTCACTACTTTTTGTTCCTTCAATCAAGGTTTATTTAGATTTTTGTTTTGCAGAAACTACTCAAAATGCCTCCTGTTCCTGTTCTGTCCTTTCAGTTGCTCATCAGCTGGGATGTGGTTTGTGTGCTCCGTGGGTGAGAACCATGCTGATGGCTTGGTCAAGAACCTGTCGAGTACCAAAGACTTTTTAAAAAAGAGTTATCTTTAAGCATTTAACCACATTTTTTGTTACATACCTGGAGCTTTAGACCTGGAGAAACTTGATGTGTACGGAAAATACTGAAGTGTGTTGGAGTTCTGACATGTCTGGTTCTGCCATGAGACGGATTTATTGTGTCTTGCTCAGAGCAGCCGTGGCTGCCCCTGGCTCCCTGGCAGTGCCCAAGGCCAGGCTGGACGGGGCTTGGAGCACCCTGGGACAGTGGGAGGTGTCCCTGCCATGGCAGGGGTGGCACTGGATGGGCTTAAAGGTGCCTTCCAACCCAAACTGTTCTGGGATTCTGGGATTCATTTGGGGATGTGTCAGCAGATGAGATGAAGTCTGAGGCCTCCCTTTTTCTGACGCATCACTAAATGTTCTGGTACAATAATTTTCTTTAAAACACACAGGTGATGGTTGTTCTGTAAAGTTTGTACGAAGGTTGTGTTGGTGCCAGTGGGAGCTTTGCTAGGATTGAAGGTGGTGTGTCCTAAATTCATGCTGTCCTTTAGACCCTAATTACCAGTGCACTTTGGCTCCATTCCCAGGAATGGCCTGAATTTGAGGTGCTGGAAGGTGAACAGCATCTGGTGCTGGGAGATGTGGTTTCCACATACAGGGGTCCTTGTCCAAAATAAAATGGGCTTGCCATTTGTGTTTTACCTCTTGTAAAGTTTGGAGCATGGAGCTGCTTAATCAAACTGGGATTTCATTGAAGAATTCCTTGGCTGCTTCTCTCTTGGCTCAGATGTTCTTGCCCCCTTCTTCCTCCTTGTCTCCTTTCGCTGTGCCATCTGTCTGTCATCTGCTTTCTCATTTCTCTGACCTATTTATGAAATATGTTTGCACAACCCCTTTTGCAGTGGCTGCAGAGGAGTGCTGGAATTGTGACCAGGCTTATTTCCTCTTCCTCTTTGTTCAGTTTGTCAGCTCCAATCCATTGGATTTGGTGGGTCTCTCTGGTCTTGTCCTAAATTTACGCGGTGGTTTCAAACCGGGGCTGTGCAGAGAATTTTCTGGTCGTGGCCAGGCAGGACACGGCAGCAGCGTAAACCTTGGAGGCTGGGATTTGTCTGAGTCCTGGCAGGAGGTGGAGTCGGGTTTGGGTTGCAGCTCTTGCTTGTCAGAGTTCAACTCTGACAAAGAGGAACTTTATTTCCGAGGCTTCGGACAGTGATTTCATTGTCCCGAGCTGCGGGGCACGAAGGGGCGCGTTGAGGCCCTGTCAGCAGTCCCGGTTCCGAGTCCGCACCTGTCGCGGGGCAGCAGCAGCCTCTCGGCTCCTGCTGCTGTGGTTCTCCCCTTTCTCCCGTGCAGGGATTAAGGCTTGGATTTGCTGCAGCTGGTCTCAAACTCTGGAAGCGGTGGGACGGATCGCTGTTGGCAGACACGGGAGGAGACACCGCTGTGGGAGCAACCAGCGTGGATGGGCCTCCTTTTGTAGAATCCTGGAATGGTTTGGGTGGGAAGGCACCTTAAAGCTCATCTCGTTCCACCCCCTGCCAGGGGCAGGGACACCTTCCACTGTCCCAGGGTGCTCCAAGCCCCGTCCAGCCTGGCCTTGGGCACTGCCAGGAATGGGGCAGCCACAGCTGCTCTGGGCACCCTGTGCCAGGGCCTGCCCACTCTTAGAGTAAAGAATTTCTTCCTAATATCCAACCTGAACCTGCTCTCCCTCAGCTTAAGGCCGTTTCTTCCTCTTCCTTACATATTCCAGAAAGAAAAGGTAAATTGCCTACAATCCCCCAAATCTCCCTATAGTACCTGTTCAAGGTAAAGCAGGAGCTTGATAACTTGTCATGTTCCAGTCCAGAACCTCGTGTCCCACCTGGAAGCTCATCTGGCAGAGAGGGAGTGCTCTGAGTTGGAGATATTTTTATGCCTTTTAAAAATGGTTGAAAAGATCTTAATATCATTGGGGCTGGATGGTGCCATACACATAGGGAACAAAGCAGCAGGGTTGGATTTGTTCTGGAAAGGGCATTTTATTGTCCATACTTTTCTGCTTGAGATAGCAAAGAAAAAAACCAGGGAGAGGGAGGAGGACACAGCAGCGGTGATAAGGCGGCTCCCTTTCGGTTTCCTGCCTGCACAATGGGAATGGATCTGTCCTGCCAGTGATGGATCTGAGGCTGAGGATCTCTGCTCGCACATTTGCATACATTCAGTTCCAAATAATCGTAAAATCATAGAATCACAGAATACTTTGGGCTGAAAGGGACCTTAAAGATCATCCTGTTCCGCCCCCTCCCATGGCAGGGACACCTTCCACGAGACCAGGTTGGTCTTGTCCAGCCTTATTTATTTTTCCCAGAATTGAATGTTCCATAGGCAGAGGTGGCAGTGAAGGGACGGCAGGATTTTGAAAACTTCCTCAATTTCCCTGCTCCTTCTGGGTAGGGGCTTTCTCAGCAGATACATCTAGGAAATTTTGCCACTTCCTTTGAAAGTGTTTGTCCAGTCTCGGATGCTGCAAAATCAGAGCTCTGGGGGAAGGGTGGATTGAAAAAACAAAACAACAAAAAGGCAAAATAACCCTTGATGCAGGCTTCTGTAGATCAGGTCATGTTTTTGTTTGTAGGTCAGACATGATAATAAATATACTCAGAATTACTAAAGGGGAGAAATAGCTGTAGATTTTTGAGTTTTGTTTGTGGTTTGTTTTGTTTTTTGTTTTTTTTTGAGACCTTGAAGAAAGAAAATGGAGCACAAGGGGACAAAAAGAATTGCTGAACACAGCATGTCCTTTCCCCAGCTTTAGGGAATAGCCAAAGAGTCTCTGGGAAGAACCCGAGCTACAGGGAGAGAAGGAGGAAGCATCCAGGAGCGTGTAACAGTGGTGACATAGGAATGGCTGCACAGTCCTGCTCCCCAAATTCGCATTGAAGATGCCTCACGTAGCTGAACTAATAAAAAGCCCAAACAACAGAGTTACTACATGAGTGGATTGTTAACCTGCAGCTGACCCCTCTCTTTTAATTGCAATAAATGAAATGAAGCCCATACAATCACTCCTAAATTTGTGTGTGTATCTGTGACACATATTTTTCTCCAGAAGAACCTGGCAGTGGGGGGGGGGAGGGCAGCTGTAGGATCAGAGATGCCACAGGGTGAAAACCCTCCCTTTGTTCTGCTTTTCTTCACCCACCTCCCCTGTGCTTGGGAGGGAGTGTGGGCCTGATCAGAGGGAGCCTTTTTGGCAAGTGTTTAATTAATTAAAAGAGAGAAGGTGGTAAATTGATGGTTACAGTGGAGTGTCTTCTGTGATGCTAAAACCATTCCACTCTAAAGTGATCTTGTGCCTGGGACATTAAATACTCCACAGATAACAGAGCCTCTTGACCATGAGCCAGAACTCCTCTGGCCATGTAATAGATGAGAAAAAGATGTCAAGTACCACGGCCAGGATCAAACAGCAAATCGGTGATGGAGCACGGAATTAGCAGATTTGGAACTGGGGGCCCAGCTTTGAGCCTTTTAAACCATAAGACTTTATTCTTCCCCCCGACTGCTCTGCCACGTTGCAGAAGATGGATGAGAGCCCTGGGTCAGGATTCCACGGTGGCAGTGTCCTATTCCCTAAGGGAAGGTCTTCCTTTGTGATGTAGCAAATAAGTATTCCCACCACGGATATACAGACATGGACTCTGCTATCAGCTTCTTGCTTTTCTTCCTTTTTGTTTGTTCTTCACTTTTCTCCCTGGTCAGATGCGGATTTCCTCCTTGGAGCCTACCTGGAGTTAATCCCTTAACTCTGCTCTCAGTGATAGTTCCTGTGTTCTCTCTGGTGGGCTGGTGCCTTTTGGCTCTGTGGGAGAAATGCATCTGCACACGTGTGACTTTATGTATTTGGACTCTCCAGAGTTCATCACCCGAAGTCCTTGTGTAAACCTTTCGTTCAAGGAGTCCTTGAGGACGTGGCACCGGCGGGGGTGTCCTCTTCAGGCTCTCACGGGGTCTCGTGCAGCAAACACGATTTGTGATTTGGGTGGTTCACGTCCGAATTCCAGCATTCAGTTTGTGAGCATCGGCCACCTCAGCTCTGCAGACTCATCCAGATTCCGCTTCCTTCCCCCTCCAACGCTTGCTTGCGCTCAGGGTTTGAATTACCCCATGCTCTTTTCCAGCAAAGTAAATAGGGGATCTGTAAGTTTAAACATTAAGGCCTTTGTCAGCCCACAGCTAGTAGCAGAGGCCTCCTGTGGCTAAAACTATGTTTGGGGGAGGTCCTTGTTTTACAGTGCATTGAGTTGTGTTGAAGGATGGCTTGGCAGCGTGGGACTGGAGCAGGGCACAGGTGGAGCTCCGGCCGGAGCCCGCTCCGCTTGTCCCCTCCCAGACCCTTGCACCGAGAGCGTTTGGTCCTTGTCCCAAAGGGCAGGGCCTCCGCCGGGGTGGACGGGAGGATGTGACCCACAGGACTCGGCTGCAGCCCTCAGATGAGTTGCCAAGTGGAGCCTTGACTCCTTTTTGTCTCCATCACTTCCTAGCAGATCATCCAGAGTTTGTTCAGCTCTAGTGTGTGCCACCTCTGCCGTGTGTTGGGTGAAATGCTCCTCCTTTCTACTGTCCAGAAATTGCTGGCGTTTAAAATTGTTCCTGGCAAACAGGTTCAGAAGATAGTACAGGCTGAAATAGTGGCTCTCTTAAGCAGTGCTCTGTGGGACCGTGCAGAGGGATTTGCAGATTCATTAAATGAGATTCATTAAATGATGGAAAACTTGATAAAGGAGCCAGGAATGCCCGAGAAATTTATGGGTGTTGACAGACGTCCACTGGTGCTAAAGCTGTGATGAGGAGCGGAGGGAAGTGACACGATGTGTCGGTGGTTGAATGCAGATGAGATGGGAAGCTCCCTGAAAACCCTACATTACTGGCCAGAGTTGCTCTTCTGGAAGATTCTTCGACCTGGTCAGAGCTTAGCCCTTTCTTGGAAAGCAGAGATGCTCTTTTGTGTCTCCCATTTGATGTTTGAATCCACTGTTTCTTCAGGCCTTTGTGTGCCAGAGCGTCACTGATAAAAGGGGTTTCACGTGGCTGAACAATGCAGATTGTGCCTTTCTTCTCATGGCAATACAACTGGATTTTCACAGCCTTATTTTGGCCATCTCCAGCCACCCCCAGGACAGCTCTGCCCAAAGCTCCTTCCTCCGGTGCCCCCAATTTACCTACCCCAAACCAGCAGTCTCTGCTGCATCCACGTGGATCTCGGTCTCAGATTTGATCCAGTGCCACAAAACCTTTCTGCATCTTTGCTATGGAACACAATTGCTAATTCCATAGTTTATACCTTCTGATCTGCTGCCTCTGGTGCTGCCTGGCCATGGTTAAGTAGCTGGAAGCAGCTGCCCTTCTCCCTGCCCGTGCCATCCCGATGCTCCATGACCCCTTTCCGCCGTGTTTCTCTGGCTCCAGGCAAAACCGAGCATAGCGTGACTCGCATCAGTCTCCTGTTGTCCCTCTCCCTTTCCTTTTCTCTCTGGATTTTTTCCATGCTCCTGTGCTATACAGCAGTCCTTCAGCCAGGATTATTTTATCCCATTTCTTAGATAAAGGGCTTGGAGGCCAGAAATGTGTTATTTCTGTGTTAACTGGAAGAGCTCTTCGGGTTGAGAGAGGAAACTTTCCTTGGATCGATGCCTGAAATAGCACGGCTGCCCCTTCCCTTGACTAAATGACCTTCAGATTTAATATTGATGTGTAGCTTTATTCTCGCTCTGGTTTAGACTGGAGAGGTGATCTTTTCTGGGGACTGCGTTGGGAGAGGCCTGGGGAGGGAGGGACTTGTGCTAAGAGGGGCTGCAGAGGAGCCGAGCACAGCACCACAGAGAATACCTGCGTCCCAGTGGGTGTTCTCTTTCCCTAAAAGACATGGTGTTGCTGTTGATTTGAACAGAGATGACCTCCCTGTGCTTCAAGCCAAAAAAGAAAAGGAAATTTCATCTTTCCTACAACTCTGAAGCTGCTGGGATTGAAGGCTTGGAAATCAGGGCAAGCCCCTGAGTGAGTGGGCCTGAGCTGGGATTGCACTCGTGCAGCTTGCTCCCAGTGCTCTCCCGAAGGCTGGGAAGCAGATTGCTGCTCCCCTGGAAGGCAGGGAGCCTTGGGACTGCACCTGCTGGGTGAATTCGTACCACTGATGCAGTTCGGCATCGATGCTGCTCTGCTGCTTCAGTGTTCCCTAAAATCCAGGATTAGTTCTCCCTTACTCCCTTACGCCCAGCCCATTTCAGCCATTTTTGGCACTGCTGAGAACTTCTGCTTCTACTGGAAATCTTCCTTGGCTTCTGCCTGGTTTGTTGTGATGTCACTGTGTGGTCCAAACAAATGTATTTTTTAGAATCATAGAATGGTTTGGGTTGAAAGGAACCTTAAAGCTTATCCAGTCCCACCCCCCTGCCGTGGGCAGGGACACTTCCCACTAGACCAGGTTGCTCCAAGCCCTGGGCCGTGAACATTTCCAGGGATGGGGAGTCAAAAACTCTCTGGAGTTCTTGACTGCCGCCTTTGTGTGAGCTTAAAATCCTCCTCGCTCTAATGAACTGTGAGGAAAACTGAAAAAGAACCTTTTTAGGAGACTTTTGTGAGGAGGGTTTAGAGCTTTTATGTTCCAGGTACAGAGCAGAATCTAATTTTGTGATCTCAGAGCTGTGTTCAGGAACACAAACTTTGTGTCAGAATTCTGCATTTGGAGACGTGTTTGCAGAGCTCTCTCCTCTTCCTCCCAGGACGTGAAAGAGGAGATAAGGAGGGTGAGGTCATCCCAGCGGTGCAGAAATTTCCCAGGCCTCGAGCTGAGCCTGTTTCAGTGTAATCACTTATCCTGAAGTTTCATTTTGATCTTGGGCTGCAGAACGTGTGGAGTTAAACAAAAGCCCCCCTGGTCCTCCTGAGCCATGACAAAACACCCTTTGACCTCAGGTCTTAACGGCTGCATAATGAGAAGTGAAGAGACTGGAGCTGCTTTTTCATCCCTGGAAGGATGCGAGTGTCCAGTGCTGCTCCCTCCTCTCTCTCGGTGCTTGCTGGGTGCAGTGGGTGGGGGCGGAGAGGAAGACTATCTCCTTCGAGAGAAACCAAGAGGAAAATGAAAGCAGGTTTTATTTGTTGCCCTGCTCACTTCCATCCTGGAGTGACGGGGATCAGAAGTGGCTGAGTTGAAAACAAGTTTCTGCGTCCTGTGTCAGTGTGTGGTGAGCTCTGTTGTTGGAAAGTTTGGTAAATACTGAAGGAATAGTCAATTCCCCTCTCGCAAGGAAGAGTTCTTTGCTTTGAGATTAACTCCACTTTTCTCTTGGATATCTCATTGTGAGATTGTTTTGCTGGTGCTGCCCAAGTGGGGAAGCTTTGGGACACTGAGACAAATGTAGTGGCACTTGTTTAGATCAAGTTGAGAGCAGCACAATCGGGAAACGCCTTTGTTGGTGCCATTTGCCTTGCGGTATGAGCTGGAAGGTTTTAACATCCTGAAGAATCATTCCATAAATTCTGCCTTCAGTAACCCTCCTGAACAATGAAAACACGTCCCAAATAAGTCCTGTTCTGACACACTGTTGTGTTAGTGCTGCTCACCAAAGCTTGGAGCTGCCATCCTCACCCTGGCAATAATTTCACGTAGTTTCTGTATTATGGAATATTGATTTACTGTGGAGCATAAAAATGTGCCGTACTCAGCAGAAGGGCCTCTCCAATTGTTATGCTCCAGGAACACTGCTGCTCAGGAATGTGAAATAAATTTTCCCTTTTAACAATGGATCCTGATTTGCATAGTCTCTATTCTTGTTCCCCCAGGGACTGTGGCACTAATGGGCTGCAGCGAGCGCTCCCCCACTTGGGCACCGAACTCCTCTATTTGCACACATACAAAGGGCTTTGCTGTGGAACAAGTGTAATAACTTTTCAAACAGTTTACTCCATGCCGTAATTGTCTCCTCTCTGTTGTGCTCTCAGTTTTGTTTGAAGAATTTAGAACGCTGAACACCCCCTTCCTTCTCTTTGATGTTTTAACTGCATTATTTTCAGGGAAACTTGTTTTCCAGCAGTCCAGAAAGTCACATTGTCCGGTGCTGCCAAGTGTGAGGTGATCTCATGGTACTGAAGGGAGACCAGGAGCTGGGAAGTGGCTGCTTTGCTCTTCTGGTGCTTTGCTTTGGCAGCAAGCAGAGCTTAGGATGGCGCTGCAATATTCAAGATAATGGCTTGTGGTTGTTGCTGGCTGTGCTCATGATGTGTTAGTGAAGATGTCAAACCTTTGTCATCACTTACTGTATCCTCTTAGTGAACAGGAGTCGCTGGTCCTCAGCTCTTGAGTTTGCCGAAGAAAGTTATAAATCTCTTGGTGAGATCCCACCTTTAATGTGAAGAGGAGAAAAAATGAAGAGCAGAATTTCCATTGGCTTTGTGCTTCTGCCACTTTCTGCTTTCTTGTAGAAGAACTTTAACTCCTAATGAAAACACAGAGTCTAAGAAAGGTAATGATTCTCAGGTGGAACCCAGACCTACTGGGAAACTGCTGTAAGCAAAATTATAATACTGATAAAGACCCTTACTCAGCAAAAAGAAGGATATGCTCCTGGAAGATGTTCGTTGTAAACTGGAGCAATTGTATTCTAGGCATTTTGAGGGAGAAGCGGGCATTCTTGGTTCATAGTTTGTGACGTTGAGAATGGCATCTTAATCTGAGCGTTAAGGGAAAAAATCCCAATGAACTGAATGCAGTTGGAGCAAACTTCGGTGCCTGGTGTAGTGTCACCTTCTCGTTCCTGGATTTAGCTGCAAGGGAGTAAGAAACTGCCTTGATGTCTGAAGCGATGGTGATCAGGCAGAGTCTGCACATGGGCAGTTCGAGCTGCCCTGCTCTGCCTGCCTCAGTGCCCATGAGCGTGTGGAGAACTCTACTGAAAAACGGGTCCAATAAATTCTCTTAAAACATGGTATTTTTCAGCTGACTGCTCTGCTGTGCCTCTGGAGAGTTGGTTTTCCTGGTGTAACAGGCAGCTTGTGGTGACCACACTCTTCTGATCCCACCTCCTGTCCCCCACCTTTCTCCCTCACCTTCCCCTTCTCTCCTCACATCTTTGTCCATGGGTGCTAAACAGGGTTCAGACATGGCCCAAAGTACTTGCATTGGCATAGCCGAAAGAATAAAATCTGAATTTTTGGCTATTGTCACAGAACAATTGTCGCTGCTAAGGGCTCAAGAGCAGCTAGAGCTGGGAATGGCTGTTTTTCAGTCAGCTGAATAAACGCTTGGGGCAGTGCATAAATGTCATGGTGTAAAGATCTGGGGCACTTGGATTTGAAATAGCACAAAAGTACTTCTGAGACACATTCTGCCACTTCCAGGCTTTGGTGGGAGCTGCCGCACGTTCCTCTCGAGGTGAGGTTCGTGCGTTTCCACGGGATTGTGGATGGGCTGAGAAAGGCCAGCACAGACGGGAGTGACTCAGTGTCCCAGTGAGTCACCCTGGGCGCTCCAGGCAGGATCCAGACCCCGAGGCCCGGGCGGTAGTCGGGGTGAGATGCTGCGTCACCGCACACCAGCCTCGTGTAGCACCTGGGGCTGTGGAGTTTCACCTTCACAGAATTGTGGAATCCTTTCAGTTAGAAAAGACCTCTAAGACCATTTAGTCCAACCTTGGGCAGTGCTCTGGAACTGCTCTGATACGAGGCCTTAACTCCGTTCCTGCAGCACAGCCAGACCCCGAGCGTGGCACAGGGAGCGAGGACTGATGGCACAGTTTCTGCAGGTGCTGGGGGTGGTGATCCGCAGCCAGCAGTGTTGCTCTGAGATGAAAACAGGAGGTAAATAAAATGGTGATTTCTAGTTTGCTGGTGAGAACCCGGGTACAGCTTGTTTGCTCCGCGTGTCTGTGTGTGTTTGCATAGAATTTGCTGGGTTGTTCCCTGCCCACTTACTGGGATTCCTCTAAGTGGCGTCCACTGTTTTTCAAAATACTCTGTTTAAGGGAAACATAGAATCACGGAATGGCTTGGGTTGGAAGTGATCTCAAAGATCATCCAGTTCTGACTCCCTGCCATGGGAAGGAACGCCTTCCACTATGCCAGGTTGCTCAGAGCCCCATCCAGCGTGGTCTTGAGGGTAGTTTAAGGAAGAAGGGTCATTTAGTAGGGTGGCTTGGTTTAATTCCTTTTCTGAGGATACTTTGTGAAAGCACTTGCATGCCAGACATTTAAGTCTTGTGAAGATAAGCCTGACCCTGAGGAATGGAGATGATGATGATGTTCAACAACATAAATAATCCCCTGACTTTTTACTCAGGGGGAAAACTTTTTCAGCGTGGATTCCAGTGTATTTTCATTATGCAGCTTCTGAAGTAGTTAAAGTTGTGAGTCACAGTACAATGTGTGAGTGGTAGGATGAGTTGAAGGTGGTTTTTGTAGCTTTGGGGTTTTTGGTGCCATGAGCAGGCTGGGGGGGTCCCTGTACCCCCACCTTGGCAGTTGTTTCACTTTGGTATTTTTCATTTCCCTCTTTTGTTTCCCCATCTCTAGGTCTGTTTGAGGATTGAGTTTTGTACTCATCCAAGGGTTTTCTTGGATCCTTCGGCTGCATTTGCCTTGCACTAGGAAGGGATTTGGGGATATTTTGGGGAGGGAAACTGCCAGGAGAGAGTGGCCTGGGGGCAAAGCTTTGGCTGCAGCAGTGAGAGGGGAGAGTGGGGAGAACACAAGGAATGAACTCCAGTTTGGAGCATTCCCTCGGGATGAGGGGCTGTTGGGACATGTTAGGCCGTGGGCTGGACACTCCTTCTGCAGCTGGGGTAGTGGAAGTTTGGATCCTGCTGAGTTGCCACGGGCTGTGATTTCTGGTTGTGCCACGATTCCTGTGTACGAGTTCAGGCATCTTTGAACAGCTGCCTTGGGCCACCTTTTTTTATTTTTTTCCCCCATAGAAATGAACTAAAGATGCCAAACCAGCCCTTTCACACCCCGGTGCAGGTGATGGTTGCTGGGGGTGGCGTGGTTTCGATGTCTCTCCCTCACCAAACGGGGGGCAGTTGGGATGAGCTGTGTTGGAATGCAGATCATGCTGGTCCCTGGGCTGCTGGCCTCTGCCTTGGGCAGGAGCTTGGCTTAGCCGTGCTCATGCTTTAGGATTTGTGCTCCCAAGTTTTCCCTGAGCAGTGGGGGTTTTTCAGTGGAAATAAGTCTTCACTCCCAGCCTCTGGAGGTCCTGGGTTTGTGTGAATACGGGAATGAATGAGCCGAGGGGGGGTTGGAAGGAGATTCAGCAGAGTGCTGAGCACATGCTGGGAATAGAAGAGCCCTTCAAAGCTGATGGTTCTGTCCAGGGGTGGGGGCGGGTGTTCAGCTGAACAAATTGTTCACTTTGGCTTCTTTGCAGGCAGAAATGTTACGATCGGCTAATGAGATTGTTCTCGAGCCTTGTGGGGTTTTCTCTTCCTCCCTCGCAGTCGTCATGAGAGTGGGTTTGGCAAAGCTTTAACTCTTGCTCCACACGCTGATCTGGTTTTGCATTGATCCAAAATAATAATAATAATTAAAAAAGGATAAAAGCTTGGTGAGATGAAGAATGAATGTGAAGAATACATGGAGCAAAGTGGAAAATAGCAGCTGAATGGGGTTCAAATCTCTCTCTTTAGTGAGGCACAGTTAAAGATTACGAGAGCAATTTTAAAAATTGGATTTGTGTGTTGCTTGAGGATAATGCTTAGAATTGTCTGTGTGAGCAGAGCACATGGGCGTGCCACAGTCACAGAATCCTGGGATGGCTTGGGTGGGAAGGGACCTTAAGGCTCATCCAGCGCCACCCCCAGCTGTGGTCACCTGGCAGGCATCTTGCGATTCCCAGTGCTGCAGCCTCGCTTGGTGGGCAGATACTGGCTCTCTTATTGAAGAAGGGTCCCGTCCTGTACCTCCTGGGCTTTGTCCTAATGCCACGGTGAGGCTCCTCCATGGAAGGGGCTGACACCTTCCCAGTTTGCCTCTGGAAGGGGAGGGAGGCTGAGCTGTGTGTCTTTGGGGGGAAGGTCTCAAACCCCAGGGCTTTGAACCACTCTTTGGTGACTTTTTCTGTCCAAAGCTGTGTAGGAAAGAGGAGAGTAAATACAGCGTGGCCTCTGCATTGGAAGGTGACTGCATTCCAGGGGACAGCAAAGCCCCTGGGAATATGCCAGCACAGAGTGGAGGAGGGGAACCATATGGAAAGTGCCTGGAAAGCTGGAGCTTATTGCCTCACGTTGTGGCATTAATCTGTGAGCGTCCGAGGCTCTCGGAGCTGCCGGGTGCCCCGGGCTGTGCCGCCTCCTGGCATCACTGCCAAAGGCATTCTCTGGTTTCCAGTGAATCCCTCCCATGGCTGTTCCAGCTCTCAGCCTGCTTGGCTGCCTGCAGAGTTTCTCAGTGTTTCTGTGTTGTGTTTCTCTCTCTTCTGGCATCGACTGTTTCTTCCAGCACGACCTGTTATTCCTCATTTAACATCAAGATGGTTTGGGTTTGCTCAAGTGCTTGGAGTGGCAGAAACAATCTCCCCCCAGACCCCAGTGGCCATTTCTCATTCATTCTGCTGACTCCTGGAAGTGGTTCTGGTGATGTAGTTCCCTTCCAGCCTGTAACTTTCCAGTCTGAAATCAGTTCTAGCTCCACAGCAGCTCTGTGCTGCTCCATGTCATTACCAGGATGGTGTAGCAGCAGCTGGTGGATCTGCTCTGCTCACTTTGCAGCTGGGCCTTTAGTAGGGCAGTCTCCTGGTGAAAAATAAATCTGCTAATCTCTAATTCCCTCCGTTTGTTGGGGCTGTCTCTGTCTGCCTGGTTGGAATTCAGCTGCATGGACTCAGCAGAAAGCAGCATGGACTGGTGGGCGGATGGGCTGACTGAGGGACTTGAAGCTGAGATTGAGATTGGATATTGGGAAGAAATCCTTCCCTGAGAGGGTGGGGAGGCCCTGGCACAGGCTGCCCAGAGAAGCTGTGGCTGCCCCATCCCTGGAAGTGTCCCAGGCCAGGTGGGATGGGGCTTGGAGCACCTGGGACAGTGGAAGGTGTCCCTGCCATGGCAGGGTGTTGGAACTAAGTGATCCCTGTGCCAGGGCCCAACCACCCTCACAGGGAGGAATTTCTTCCCAATATCCAATCTAACCCTTCCCTCTATCAGTTTGAAGCCATTCTCCCT
Source organism: Gymnorhina tibicen (assembly GCA_013399875.1). Lineage (NCBI taxonomy): Eukaryota > Metazoa > Chordata > Aves > Passeriformes > Artamidae > Gymnorhina > Gymnorhina tibicen. The sequence continues at coordinate 509,445 of VXAZ01008602.1, forward strand.
TGTCCTGTCACTCCACACCCTTGTACAAAGTCCCTCTCCATCTTCCTTGTAGACTCTCTTCAGGTTTAGAAGGAAAGGAGTGGGTTTCCCTCTCCCCCGGAGCAAGTGGAGGTTTCGGATGCCCGGTGGTCACTGCAGGACATCACACTCTGTGCTGTGCACGGTTGCTCCTTTCTAATGCTAGATGAGAAAAGAATCATTTTCACAAAATGCTTACAGAGACACGAAAGCTGAGGAATATCCGTAGGTCCTTATCCCAGAGCTGATCCCCGTGAGGGGAACGTCCGTCCCAGGATGTTGCTGCCAGCACCTCGCAGGGAAGGGTGGGACCGAACTGGGAAAGGCTCAGTTCTAAATATAGAGACACACTACGCTCGGTGCTGTTTTGGAAAGTGTGGCTGAGCCATCATTCTGTTCTTCCCCTCCTCCACTGCTGCCGCAGGGTGTCAGAGGATGAAGTGTACATTACTGTGTTTCGCTTTCTTGGGTTATTTTTGGTTCAAATCCAGTGGGTTTTTCTGGGGTAGGATATGTCCTGATTTTAAGGTGAGGAGCAGGTCTGCTGCTGCTTGTGCTGCCATGTCACTTAGGAAACTAAATGGATTTAAAACTATTTTTTTCATTCTTAATCTCAATTTCTGTGTAATCTGAGCAAAAGAATGGGTTGTGTTTAACAGCACAGGCCAGTGTTCCAGCAGGCAGAGGTGCTTTGTAATGTTGGGAGAGGCAAACCAGGGAATTGGCACTTTGGATAAGCTCTCAGCAGCATTTGGTTCTAAAAACTTTTGGAAACAATTCCCAGGGCTCTGTGGATCCCCAAAGAGCAAACTGCCGAAATCTGGATTTACACAGGGAGATATTCCAGAGAGAAGGACTTGAACTCCTAAAGGTGTTTTGGAGAAGGTCTTGGAGAAGGCTGGGAGGGCAGAAGGCAGCGTTGCCTGTTCTGCGGGAGCACGGCCTCATCCACAGCGGCTCTGCAGGGACGTGGCCCGTGCAGCCAAAGGCAGGAATGTGGGTAACGTGTCTTGTTCTGAGTGCATGGGTTGCACTTGCAGTTTGAAGCAACCAGCTCCTCCTTTTCAGGGTATTTCTGTTAGTTGATTTGAAACTTGTAATAACCCTGGGACTTTTCTGTATTTATTTCATTTTTAGGCAAGTGCATTTGGTAGCAGTTATGCCTAAATCAGGGCAGAGGCCCAGGAGGTGCAGATTTTTCAAAGAACTTGGTGATTTCTGCTCCTTCCCATCTCTGCAGCTGGGGCTGCCTCAGTACAAAACCTCATTTACCACGTGCTGCTTCTGCTGTAGTGGCTGGTTTCAGCTCTGAAATGGGTTAATCTCAGCAGAAGAGTTTCTGGTTTGATTTTGGAGGAAACATCTGGACATTGCTGTGGCTCTCCTGCCCGACGTGCTCTGGCTGGTTCGAAATTGCTACACAGAAGGAGGGGGAGATGGGCAAAGGGAATTATTTTGTGATTAATTTCTTAATTGCTAAGCATCCAGATGTGGCAAAGGCTTTGTGCAGCAACACTGGATTTGTCAGCACTTTCTGCTGATGCTTTGTTTCCACACCATGTCGGGGCTTTCTTCTTTCTGGGCAGCCGTAATATTTATCCACGGGCATCGGGATGCTTAGGGTGTATTTTCCTGATATTGTGGCTTTTGATGTGGAGAGTGGAGCCATGGATTTATCCGTTCCTTGCTGTCTTTGTGTTCCTTTCTGCCCTGGAGTGCAGCAGTAGGGATTGAGGGTGTTTTGATGACAGTTGATGTTATTTCCTGGCTTCCTTACTTGCTTGGTCCGTCCATCAGATGCAGAAATCAGGTCTGCATTGCTGTTGCCTGCTCTGTCCTCTGCAGGACCTCACTGCAGGGGAGCAGCTCGTGCAAGGTTGGCCCTGTTGGTCCTCTCCAAGCAGTGGTTTTACTTTTAAACCCCAGCAGCGGTGGTTGTGAAACTTGTCCCTGAGGTTTAATTGTGGCCACATGGTATGAGCTGCTGTTCAGGTGGATTTGGGGACTGATGGCAGACTTTTTTGAAAGACTTCAGTCACTGGGTTCCAGAAGATGTTGAAATACTGCTCTGCAGAGACATGGCCCTTGCAGCACGTCTGTAATTCCTTGGTAATTATTAGCAGTGGTGAGATGGTATCAGTTCTGCCATCCAGGATGGAGCTTTTGATCTGTTTGTCAGTTCTCCTTGGATTTTTGTGGCCTGTGTAATTAAAATCACACTCACAGTAATCCCCCTTCCCCTCTGTGTTGTTGCAGGAGGCGAAGGGCAGAGTGGAGATGGGCAGCAGACCGTGCTGCCATCGTCAGCCGCTGGAACTGGCTCCAAGCCCACGTCTCGGACCTGGAATACCGAATCCGGCAGCAAACGGACATTTACAAGCAGATTAGAGCCAATAAGGTGAGGAGCAGGATGCCTTTGGGTACCTGTGGTTCTGCTTTGCCTCCTAATGGGTCTCTGACACCGGAGAGTGCGGATGCGAAGTCTGATGCTTTTTCCCCCCTGCCTCTCTCCCAAAGCAGATTGCAAAGCTGTGACTAATTGTAATGCAATTTGGCATGGGCTGAGTCTAATTCCTGTCCCTGGTTCAATATGATAATGTGAAGGCAGCAGTACCTTGCTTTAGAGTCAGTCTTTGGTGCTGAGCAGAGCTGGTGCTGTTGCTTGTGTGACGCTGTTCCCCATCGCTCAATCCCTTCTCTTTTTATTTGATATTTTTTTAAAACCTTCCCATTCTTTCTTTTTGGGAGTAGCTGAAGATGGGGATAAGAACAACTGAGACTTAGTGGGAAAGGGAGTGGCCTGTGGAGGAAGTTAGTTCAGATGCTATCACCCAGCACAGGCTTAAAATTGAGTCTGTTTCATGAAAAAGATCATTTCTTGGTGCTGACCTTTCTCTGTGGAAGGAATTATTTTTTTAGAGTTGCTCTCAGATGGTGGGAGAACGGGGGAGAGCAGAGAAGGGATGAGGAAGGGATTGTTATGGAGACTTGTTCAGGCATGCACATCTAAATGTCAGGCCTTGGAGGGAGGAATGTCTGGAGTTTGTGGCAGGAAGGCTCCTGGTATTGCATCAACTGAGAGATCCTCAGGAATTCAGTCTGGCAAACGCCTTTCCCAAGATGTGTGTTGCTCTGGGGGTGGTGGGGAGAGGCTTCCAGGGGGTAGAAAGCAGGGGAGGGAGACTGGACTTTGATGCAGCTGTGCAGAAAAACAGGCTTAATTGAGTGAGTGAGGGCTCTGAGTGAGTAGGTGGAAGAGCACGGCTTGTGAGCAGAATCCATTACTGAGATTAGGGCAGAAGGCTTTTGGGAAGTGGGCAAATGAACGATTCTTCAGAAAGGATCATCTTCCTTCTGTCTTTAAGCTGATGGTGCAGCATGGCTTTAAGTACAAAATACGAAATAGCGGAACATTTATATGCTAAAAGTTAGGTAATGGAAGAAACGAGAAAACTCATGTAGTGACGTGGAAGGTTCAGGGCTTTCAGCAGGTGATGACAACTTGACAGGCTCATGAAATGGCCTGAAAATGGTTACAAGCATCCCCTGTGTTTTTATCTAAGGCTGCAGCCTCCAGGTCTCAAAGGAGGTTCTGGCTAACAGGATCATCCTTTTTGATTTGTTCAAACCAAAACTCAACTGTGATAACCCAATACATGAATTTAAGATAAAACGTACTGCTTAGGGTGCAGGGGGGTTCAGATCTTGAGTGTTTTGGGTAGTGGCTGTTCTGCCTGAAGAAGGAAAAAACAGAACCACGAGTATCACATACCCCATTTCTGATAGGACTTGCTGGAGATTATTCCTGCGCCCAGCTGTCGTTATCTTGATGTCACTGAGCTCTGGGATGGTTGTAAAACAGATTCCGTTTGCACCAATGAAAAGCTGGAGAGAGTCTTAAAAGGGCTTGGAACAAGAATAGGGGACTAAAGAAAAGAAACAACCTCGTGTTTCAATAACACTTGAGCTTGTTGGAATGGATTTGGCTTCAAATTGTACAAGGAAAACAGTTAAAGAATTTGGAAACACCTTGTTTTTTCTATCAACATAACTTAACTCCAGCTCATTTGGCCATAAGGAGGTTAAAATGTAGCTGCTGTAGGAATTCAGAGTTCTGCAAGTTCTAAAGTTCAAAGAAATTCTGTTTCATTCTTTTTTAGGTTAATTACCTTTATATGTTAGAGTTTACATCCCGGTATACCCTTCAAGAAAGACACATTGCTGTGTCAGATCAAAGCAAGGGAAGGACCAGGCAGTCAAAAATAACCCTGTGTTTTGAGGGTAAACTGCTGCCTGGGTGTCTCAGCAGGAATTGTGCTCTCCGCATGTTCAGGTCGGCTCAGTCAGAGCCTGGTGAGATGTGGAGGAAAACACCAAATCAGGGAGCGTGTGCTCAGAGCTGGTTGTAAAATACCCTATTTCAGGCACTTAAAAATAGCAGGCTGTTGTGCCTTTGGATGGGAAGAGTGTGTACAGTGAATGTAAGGCTCTGGATGTCCATGAAGGTCATCGGGTGGTTTTGTTTCGTTTCACAAACGTGCATCCTGCCATGGAACTGCAGGTGACTTCCACCGTGTCCCCCGGCACCGGTCACACGGGACTTGACTTGGTGGACTTTGAGGGGAGGCTCGTGGCTCTGTCTTCTCTCCAGATAACGTGCCCAGGTTCCCCTCCAGGCTCACTTTGCTGTGACACACTGTGCAACCTCCGGCATTGTTTTCAGATGACTGATCTGCCTGTTTTGATCTGAGCAACCCCCCTTCGTGGTTCCTTGTTTGACCAAATGCAGCTCGTGGGGCTTGTCTTTGTCCTGGACTGTGTTCGTAGGTTCCACCAACTCCCTAATCCCTTGCACATTTTGCTCTGCTTTGTTATAAGACAGCTCAGAATATGCATAATTACAATGATTTTATTTCACTTTGTGTTGTTCTGAGAGCAAAGCAGTCCTGCCTTTAGATTAAGCTTCACTCAGAGTAAAACAGAAACAGGACAGCATATGTTAAACCTGATAGAACAGTGCTCAGCCACTGTGCTTTGTCCTGCTAAGTTTATAGCAATGTCTTTCTTTCCTTATTGAATTTTTGTAAATACCACTTCTTCAGGGAGGGAAGGGGAGGGGAGGGGGAAAGTCTGCTCAGAGTAACGAGTTTGACTGCAGATTTTTGGCACCCACTCAAAACTGTTTGCTCAGCTGTGGTGGCCAGTTCCACTTTGTACGATGAAAGCAGTCGCTTCCTGCTCTGTGCTCCAGCAGAACGCTCCCTTTGGCTTGGCTGGCATGCGTGTCCCTGGAGCTGCTGGTGGGGAGGAGGGGAAGGGTGGGGAGCGGGACAAGCAGTGGTTCAGCAGCTTTGCCCGAGAGGGAGCTAAACATCTCCTGTTAATGGGCTGGAGGCATGGGAGCTGGCTCCAGCCACTGTCCTTCCCTCTCTGAGTTCAGCTGAGATGCCAGGAAAACCCAGGCAGCAGCCGGGGATTGGGTTTGGCATCATGTCTGGAAGGCGTGGTGGGAATCCGAGGCCTGGCGTGCAGCCTCGGGGTTTGGGGGGACGGTGGGTGTGCATCCTATCATCCCTGTGGAGACCGAAGGACCTGCAGTTAATTCCTGTTCCCTTCCCTCTCTTCCAGGGGCTGATAGTTCTCGGTGAAGCATCACCCCCTGATCCTGCAGTAGATGATTCATCCCGTCCCGTTAGAGCTGAAGTGAAGCTGGAGCCTGGGGCTGACCGGCTGGTAAGTGCCAGCAGTGGAACTGACTGGTCCAGGTGCTCCACCTGCACCAGTTTTGGGGAGGGAAGGGTCATCCCTTAAGCTGTGGGGCAGAGGGATGCTCAAATCCTGGGACTGGCCTCCTGGGGCAGCTCCTCCCTGTGATTCCAGGAGGGAATCACTGATCTTGGTCTGTAGCTCACCCCCTCCCGCCTTATTTTGGGGTTAATAAACAATAGGATTTAAACACCTTTTAGAACAGAGTTCCTGGGGGCACCTTTGTAATATGCATTAGCATTTTGTGAAGCTTTAAAATCCTAACTAATCCTTTCCCTCCAGTAAAAAAGTACCTCAAACTGAGAGCAGCATGATTAGCAAAGGCTGCTAAAGATGTGGCTATTTAATATCTGCCTGAGCATTCCCCCTTGGAAAGGGCACTAATGATTGCAGTGAAATGCACTGGAAACTATGCAGAGTGCCAGGTATTTATTATTTAATGCAGAAATGTAGGGCACAGACTAAAGGCTTGATCGTACTGTTCAGCCTGCCTGTGATTGCTTTGGATCCTGGGGGACACATCGACGTATTAAAGTGGAGGGTTTGGGAGTTGTGGTGGAGTAGGAAGAGCAGGATGGTCCCTGTGTGGCTCAAACTTCTGCTGCCAGGCTGCAGCATTCCTCCTTTTCTGTCCCAAGCTGCAGCATTCCTGCTTTTCTCTCCTAATGCCACGAGTGGATAGAAGTGGGGTGTCACTGCAGCTTGAGGTTCATGGACCAATATTCAGTGTAGTAGACACAGGTAAAAACACCTCACTAGAAGTGACCATAAAATTGTACTTGGAGTGTTTTCCTGTGTCCCTGGTAAGAATTTGTCAGAGATTTCCTGGTACTGACTGATAATATGAAATACTGTGAAAATTTTTATTAACGCCAGACCGCAAAGGGGTTATTGCAGATGATTGTAATAAAATATTTCCTCGCTCGACACTGGCTTTCAGACGTGTGTTTGGGGTTTAAGTCTTTCATTAGCAGATTAGCTGAGCCCCAAACTGCTGGGTAATTTGGTACAAAGGAAGGCTCGGCTCACAACTGAAATAGTAGATGGTGTTTGAGATGCAAACAGAGCTGGAGCGCCGGGGACGGGCCCAGGGACTGCCGGGACCTGATGGAGTCACGGGCATTACGCAGTGCCTGGCTTCAGGCAGCGGTGTCCGTGTGTCGTGTGCTCCCCTTCCCTTCCCTTCCCGTGCTTTAACCCAAAAACACTTGGAGAGTAATGAACCAGCGCAGTGACAGCGTGCTCTGACTGGCCTCAGGAACAGCTCTGCGCTGATGGATTGGCTGTTGTTTGGGAGCTAATCTGTAATGACAAGCTGATAACAGAGAAAAATGATCAAATTTATCAGGGATAGGGAGAATATTTTCTTCTTGTCTGTTTAAATCAGGATGTTTATCTGACATGAGTGTATTTTCAGTCTGGAAATGTGCAGAGGGAAGGACTGTCCCACCTGACTTTGTCCCTACATGGAATCATAGAATCCCAGAATGGTTTGGGTTGGAAGGGATGAGTCCCACCCCTGCCATGGGCAGGGACAGCTTCCACTATCCCAGGGTGCTCAAAGCCCCATCCATCCTGGCCTTGGACACTCCGGGGATCCAGGGGCAGCCGCAGCTTCTCTGGGCACCCAGTGCCAGGGCCTCCCCACCCTCCCAGGGAAGGATTTTTCCTGATATCTACTGCCCTCCTTCAGCTTAAGGCCGTAGTAAAGTAACATTAATACGTAGTAAAGACATTTTCCATATAACTTACAAAACCATCATATTGTCCTTTTTAGAAGTGTCTTAGACATCACCTTGGAATGTTCAAAACAGAAGGTGTCTGTAGATTCCTGGTGAATGGTGGAGTAGAAGCTGCTTGCTTCTGTCAGGTTTGGCTGCTCACAGCCCTCTCCTTGTTGCTGTGTTTACTCATTTTCTACATGATCCCTTTTTTCATCCCTTTCACTTGGGTCTGAGCTCTTCAGACAGAGACTTTTATCACTGCAGGGCTCTCTCGGTGGAGACCCGATGGCTCTGGCAGGTCTCGGGGGTACCAGCGACCCAAATCATGGACACTGAGAGCAGTGAAAAACATCCTCTAACGCAGGCTGCACTTCCTGTGGCCGCTCCTGCAGCCCTGTGTGCCTTCTTGGGGCCTGCTCCTGAGAAGGGTGTTCATTCCCCTTCCCCAGGGACACACACATCACTCCACGCTCCCAGCTTCTCTGTGACAGTGCTGGAGGTGTCACCCCTGGAACTGCCGCCTCCAGCACCCAGCCCCTGGGTTTGTGCTTAATTAGGGCTGCTCGTTAGGGCGGGGTGTTGAGTCAGAGCCTTGATCTGCTCCAAGCCTGAGATTACCCGGAGACGTTCCCGGTGGTGCGTGAGGGCTCTTACTGGAAGGGGATCTCTTGGGCCTCTCCTGGAGAGGTGCTTGTCATTCGGGCACCCTCCAGGCTCTTCCCCCCAAACCGGCAGAGCAAGAGACGCATCTGCAACGTGGAGCAAAGGGAGGAATCCATCCTGTCTCATCCCCAGCCCCCTTGGATCTCCTCCTCTCGTGAGTGCCTCCCTTGGCCGGCGTGCGCGCTGGATACGTGTCCTTGGGCATCGGCTTCGTACGTGGGATGTGGCTGATAATCCCCAGGAGGAACTAATCCTATCACCAGTGGAGGGAAGGGCTTTGCAAATAAGGCCTGGGAATATCTGCTGGGAAATGGAAGCTCAGTAGGTGAATAAATATTTTTGCCTGAAGATGGAAATAACATGAGGCCCTGAAGACATAACTTGGCTGTTGATTTTGGTTCCTTGGATTGCTTGTCTAGTGAGGCGGCTGCACTCGAAATATTTAATTAGGGGGCAATACCCAGTAATAGGTGAAGGTCTGAACCTTGCCTGCTTTATTGGGGTTTTTTGGGAATACAGGGGACATTCCTGGTGTTAGCTCATGGCTGGCTACCTGTCCGCACCCAGCGGCTTTGCTGCCCTGATGTGCAACAGCAGACGTGCTACGATTGAATCTTTGACACCCCCAGGAGTCCCAGGGATCCTAAGGACTTGGGCTTGCAGACCCAAACACATAGAAGAGCTCAGCCAGGAGTAGGGGTGTGATCCTGGTGCAGTGGATGCTGCTCTGGATCCCAGCCTGGCTGCCCAGCCAGCCCTGGAGGACAGCGTGGCCTTGGGAGGTGCACCAGGAGCTGGTGTGAGAGTGAGAGCGCGGGAGGTGTTGGCTCTGCTCGTGTGTCGGGGTACACCCAGCTCAGGGTGATAAAGAGAGCCTGGGCTGCTCCTGATAAAGACACGTTGGATTGATGCTGTCCAGCTCCTCCACAGGAAGCAGCTGAGTCCCTCTGTTCCTATCTTGAACCACCAAGATGGAGCAAGCTCTCGGAGAAGAAGTTCCTCCTTCAAGGCCCTTTCTGGAGAAGAAAATAAACGATTTCTAAAGAGCTTGTGAGTCATGAGTACCCGCCCTGCTGCCCCGGGGGTGCCTCCGGCGGGTGTCACGTGAAGGCTCAGCCTTGCCAAGCCTCTGGAAAGCAGAGGGAAAGAAAGTGTTCAGCTCCTGCACTGACTTCACCTGGCCGGGGTGCTGGGTTTACCTGATGGCTCAGGTGTGATCTACCTTGCTCCCGTGTCTCTCTGGGTGGCAGAGTTGGTCCCATCCTGTCTTTGCTCCCCCACAGGAGAAATGTCTCTTGTAGCAGAAGTGTAAAAGCCCCGGCGAAGTTCCTCAAACAGGCCCAGGCAGAAGTTGTGTGAGTTGTTAGAAATTGCCCTTCCCTGGGTGACTCAGGCTTCTGCTCCTCTGGACACCGTTACGCCAGCGCTGCCGCGGCCTGGTTGAGTTGTTTACTGAGCTGGGGGTGTTTGCAGGGAGGATTTAATCACCGCCATCCGGATGGGTTTGGGATGGAGTCAGGGCCAAGCAGGGGGCTTGGCTGACCATCTGTGTGGTGTCAGAGCTCTGCTTTTGCCTTTTTTATTGGTGCTTAAACCACATCACCACCGTGTGTGCTCAAAGGGGGAACCCCAGCGAGAGACAGGGCAGGGAATGCAGGAAGTGCTGCACAAAGGAAGAAATGAAGTTTAACCCCGGGGAGGAGTATGTCTGACACCAGAAACAAGGGGCTGCACGGATGGGGCTGGAGGTGATGAATGCCAGAGGTATGGACACACTGGGCCGTGCCAGGGTGGGGAGCAGGAATGTCACTGGTGGGAGGTACAAAGCCACTGTGTCCTTGGAGGCTTGGTGACAATCCTGCTGCTCCCTGCAGAGCCAAGGGGTTTGTGTTTCAGACCTCAGGCAGAAGGGATTAGGAAGCACAGTGTCTTTAACTCATTTTTTACTCACCTTCCTCTGCCAAAACCGTGTTTCCAGCTTTGTGTTTATCCAGCACTTTCAGTGTTACAGACTCGCCCTGCTCCCATCCAAACCCCACAGCCTGGGTTCACACTCATTTAAAACACTCCTTAAAATGCTGTTTGGACGGTTTGCACAGGTAGTGAGTTAAAATGCAAATTCAGTTTTGCAAGTCTGTTCCCCTCTCCCTCCCTCCCCGTTTTCCCCCAAAGTGCTTAGGCAGGAGCTTTCAACCACGTGGCTCAGAACAGAAACCCAACTGCAGGGGAGACTGCAGAGGTTTACAGGTGGTGATGCACTTGTTTGCACCATGGAGACAAAATGCTAAAATCTCCTTAAAGCCCTCAGCCTTTCATGCTCCTGATTGCCTGAGGGGAATTAAAGTCCTTTGGATCTTGGAATGAAAGAGCTGCCGTGTATCCATCCTCTTGCTGCTCCCTAAGATCTCCTTCTGTCCCTGGTCTCCTGTTCATACAGTGACTTCTGAACCCTGGTTTGAAGTCCTGTGTGGAAATCCATGGATACAGTGCAGAATCCTAACTAGAACCCAGGAATAAGAAAATTGTGGCTATTTAAGAAGTTTTTATTAATTTATATTTTTCTCACCCTTCCTTAGAGTGTGTCTGGATCCCAGCCACTAGAAAACTTGGGTATTTCTGCTGCAAATACTCCTGAATCCCATCCCGCCAAGCCCTGTGGAGCACCGAGACCCGTCAATGGAGTTATTAACACGTAAGCTCTTGGATATTATGGGAAGAGTTTGCTTTTATGATCTTGGCAATGTCCCACTGGAAACCAGGCTGTAACTGGGTTGTAACTGGGTTGGTAATGGTATAGATTGTGTCTTTTTTCAAGAAGTATGGTAGTAGATCATGCCTGGAAACATTTTGGAGGAGATTGCTTGCTTGAGGTTTTCTGCTGCATTGTTTTGCTGAAAATGGAATTAAACTGAGCTGTGTTTACATGAGCAAGCCCTGCAGGCAGCCGTGCACAAAACTTGTTTCTTTATGAGTAGTTTTACTACATCTGCACATTGTGTGATTCAAAGGTACTAATGCCCTGCTTGCAGAATTATCTGTAACCACTGACCCGCCTTACTGGAGTTATGGAGAATCCCATTGATTTGGGGAGTAAAACTTCCTAAATTCTTTATTTCTCCAGGCTGCTTTTGTTGAGAAAATCTTGAAGTGGGTAAATGAAAACAAGTGAAAGGCATTCCCCGACGCTACAGGGTTGAACTACTTGAAAACCCTTGAGAAACATTGCACTTGCTCAGGGCCTTGAGGAGACAGGGGAAAAGAGAGGGAAAAAGGGAAGGAGGGAGGGAGGGAGGGATGGATCCTGCACCGATGTAGTGCGAGCAGGCATAGGAGGCTCGGATCAAGGAGCCCACGGCTGCAGCTGGAACACTGCAGGCTGTAACAGAGCCCTTTGTATCCCTGTAGCCTTTGAACTGCACAGCCTTAGACCACAGGGCTTTAATGTTTTGCATTTTTAGAAAGGAAACACTTGCAGAATAGACATGAAAAGGTTCCGTAGATGAGGCGCTGCTGCGCCGGGATCTGCTCGGGGCACGGGGTATTGATGCCAGGGCTGCTGCAGCCTTTGTGCCTGAGACAGAGAGGTTGACGTTAGCACGGCACCTTTCTGGGGTCACTGCTGAGAGCTGGCATGGGTGGAGATCTCAAATACTCATCAGAACCGAGTTTACATCAGGGTTAAATATTCTTTCTATACAATTACATGTTCTCTGGCATTTAGACTCATGAAAACCTCTTGTCTTAAGATTCCCCAAACTCTGATTCTGGAGGAAGCTGAATTCTGGGGTTAAAGCCGTTAAGGTCTAGAGTGGCTGTTGCTCTGTGATGGGCTTTCAATGCTGTTTTTTTGTTCAGAACTTCCAAAGGTGTTTTGTTGTGGGAGAGTGGAAGGTGACCGAAGTAAAAGCAAAAACTTGAGTTGGTTTAATAAAACCTGTTGCCTCATGAACTGCAGAGCTTAAACTCAGCTTGGAGTGTTTGCTCAGGTGCAAACCATGAACCTGCTGGTAGTGCCACATGAATAACAGGGGTTTTCTTATTCTCCTCTCTTCTGGGACAGTCTGCAGCCTGGCCTGGCAGAACACGCTCAGGGAGATGGCCAGGAAGCCGAGGAGCTCCTGCACAAAAAGCAGCGCCTGTCCCTGGTCCCCTCGGACGGGACGTGCGTGGCTGCTCGCACCCGCCCCGTCCTGAGCTGCAAGAAGCGGCGGCTCGTCCGACCCAGCACCATCATGCCCCTCTCCAAAAAGGTGAGTTGGGTGGCTTTTGCTCTTGTTTTTCCTGTAAAGATGGAAAAAAACAACAGGAAGGAAGAGCAAGACAGCAGGGCTTTAAAGGCTCTTGGACAAACAAAGGAGAAACGAAGGAGAAGGTTGTAACGTGTTGGAAGATTTTTCTTAGCCGCCACTGGGGAGGGAAGATGCTGAACTCGTGAGTTTTCTTAAGCCAGCCAGCCTGAGGTGAACTCAAGGCCAGGTAGGTCAGTGTGGCACAGTCTGAGCAGGAGAAAGAAGCCCTGAGAAGTCAAATATCAGGAAATCTTAACTCTGACACAGGAATTAGCAAAGCCCCAGGAACTCTGTGCTGCTGCTCAAGGGAGAACCACGGTTGTCTGCCCAGGCATATGTGGGATGAATGCCCTGTCTCTTCCTGTTTTGATTTCTTTATTGTTATTTTTTATACTCCTCTCCCTTATGCAGAATTCATTCAATGGAAATACAGTTTATTGCTTGTATGAGGAAGGGCCATGTTTCATTCTTTTTATTTTCTCTTAGGAATGCCATAAACTGTCAGTTGGAGGGAAAATAGTGAGAAATGAAGGAAATAAGGACCTTTATTTGTGCATGCAGAACCATAATGGCAAAAATCTGCTTACCTTTGAGACAAAGAGTTTCAAGTCAAACTTTCCCACAAGGGCTGGGGGGTTTTCACTCTGTGGATGTTTTAAAGAGAAGCTCTAAAAGCAGCATTTTTCTGAGCAAAATAGATTCTTGCTCAGCTGAGTCAGCTTTAACTGATCACTTATCTGCAGTTTTATCTGGGGTATTTCTGGGAGAGCTCTGCAGTATTTACTTGCGAGATCTTCAGTGAGTTGGAAGTTGATGAACTTTCTCGTGGTTGATGCTGCCTTGTGCACTCAGTGCTTGAAGAATTGGCTGTTAATTCTGTGCTAGATCTTTGTTGTTGTCATCAAATACATTTGGTAATCAGAGATGGTTCAGAAGAGCAGTTCAGGGATGGAAGAAGTGCCAGAGAGCAGGGGATTTCTGCGCACTCCTCCAGTCATTCCGGAGGCAGCTGAGTCACGGCCAAGTCGTGCTCCAGAAATACCTCCAGAAATACCATGTCCAGTCGCCCCCGCTCTCCTGCCCAGCACAGAGTGGCTGTGGGGATTGAACTTCACACATACATTGCACATACGATGTGGGGGTTTGATCCTGTAATGTTTTCATTGTTTTCCTCACAATTTGGTGCACGCATTTATTGGAACGTGTGCCCAAAGCTGGGGGCAGCCCTCCAGCTCACACATGGGCACAGTGGCGGGATTGCCTCTCTCCTTGCACAGCCATCCTGGTTAGAAAGCCCCGTGGGCCTAATTTTTATTATTTTTTATTAATTAATTAATTCCCAGCAGTGGTTCAGCACTGCTGATTCATGCTCATTTTTGGATCCATCACAGCCTCCACATCCTCTGGGCAGAACTTCCAGAGGTAGCGAAGTAACTGCTCGGTTACCTCTTCCTCCTCTTCTCTGGGCACTGCATTTGCTTCTTGCATTTGCCCTCAGTGAATTATATTTGATTTATTTTAGACAATTTCTCTTAACCTATAACCAGGAGTGGGTTTCCAGCTCTTCCTTTCAAGCAGCCCTTCCCAGCATAGTGTTATTTGCTGTGGATATTCTCTCCCATCCTTCAAGTCATTCATGGAAATTAATTGAATAATTCTGACTCAGAACAGGCTTCTGCAGGATTCAGTTTAATCCACTCTTCCATTTTGGTGGGGAGTCGGGGTTGTTTTCTCTGCATGGGATTTACGTGCAGTTGGGTGTCTGCCCGCAGTGGTTTCACACAAATGAAGTCTGTATCAAGTCTATAAATCTGTGGCTCGAGACTCTGTCCTGGATTAAGGAACAAGGTTGAGAACCACCTTTGTCACTCCGTAGATGTCCCTGGAAGTGTCAGCTCCTGGCATATAATGATGGCTCTGACCCATTGGAACTAAAAATGGCTTCTTTCTCCCTTCTCTGACAGCGGAATTGTGCTGCCTCATGGTTTTTATAAATGAGGTTTCAACCTAGATAAAATTAAACACTTTTAGTCAAATTTAGCAGCTGTTAAACTGTCTGTGCTGGTAAGTTGTAGTTTTCAGTTGTGTTTATGCAAAGTGAAAGCATCCTCTCGTGAGGCCAGACTAAAGTAACAGGTTCTGTACAAGGTATAGGAAAAAAGGGGGGGGGTGTATGTGTGTGAATGTATATATATATATATATATATATGCATTATAATTATATATAATGCATGATTATTATTGAATATATTAGACATATATTACACATAATAATTATAATTTTGTAACAATATAAATATCACACAACAACTATTCAATGTAATAAATGATACAGAAATAAAATGAATTTATTATACATGTATTAACATTAAAATGTAACTATAATATATAAAATATAGGTGTCCTTTACGTATTTCATATGCATATAGAGTATGTATTCATATATATATGTACAAGGAATTAAAAAAAATAAGGCTACCTGCAGGATGAGCTGTCGGAGGAGCGTGTGGGGAGAGCCCTGGGCTCGCTGACCGCGGTGTCCCCGTGTCCCTGTGCAGGCCCACCGTGCCAGCCTGGCGCGCTGCAGCTGTGACGTGAACCCCTCCTGCGCCCTGTGTGGCACCCGCAGCTCCAGCGCTCCGGAGATCCAGTACGATGCCCCTCTGCTGGAGCGCCTCTCCCAGCTGGACTCCTGCATCCATCCTGTCCTGTCCTTCCCAGACGGTGAGCGCGGCCCCTCGGGTCCTGGGTGGTTACGGGGGGTGCTTGGAGGTGCCCCGGGCCTCCAGGGGAGGTGCAGATCTGCTCGGGTACACCCAAACTTGTCCATCTGCAGGTGTTTTTGAGATGAGAGCATTGACTGGAGCAGGAGGGTCCGGGAAAGTGCACCTGGGCTCTGCTGTGTTTCGGGAGTCTCGACCCAGAGCCTCACTCACGGTGGGGAAGCCAAGCAGTGCCTGGGAGTCCTTCCTGGGACCTGGCTCCGGGGTCTTTGGGGTTGAGAAATATTTGCTTCCATGAGTTTGTCCGTCTGTGTAAAATGATTTGTGGATTGGATTGTCACAGGAAATCCTTTTGACCTTGTGAGGAACTGTAAATGGTCTTCCATGGTTCGGTAGGCACAGCAAGAAGGGATGCTCCCGTTAGGACACTCAGTTTCCTGTGTTACAGCTTCAGGGTTAATCATCATTAAGAGGAATAATTAACCAACCCTGACTGTGGGATATTCACAGATTTCATGTGTAGGGACTTTTCCCAAGGGAAAGCAGCTACCAGAGTCTTCTTGAACTGATAACTTCCATCTGGAGAGTTGAGCAGTGCATGGGTCGTAGTGGTTCCTTCCCTTGGTGGGAGTTTGTGGCTGCTTGAGGTATAAAATTGTGGCTACCCCATCCCTGGAAGTGTCCAAGGCCAGGCTGGACGGGGCTTGGAGCAACCTGGAGTAGTGGAAGGTGTCCCTGCCCAAGCCATTCTGGGATTCTCGTGCTGGGAGGAAGGTGTGTGGCCTTGCTTCCCCTGGGGGTGTCAGGTGGTTGGTCCAGGATAAGTCACTGGGCTGATGTGTGTGCTTGGGTTTAAATTCCAGCTTTTCACAAACTTCATGTGACAGTAGGAAATGCAGGGAGTGTCTGGGAGCAATTAACGTGGCCTCTTTCATTAGCACTATATTTAAACCAGACTAAAATAGTAAATTGGTGCTATTTTTAGCTAGATCCCTCCCCTCCCAAAGACACAGCTCTGATCAGGAGTGCTCAAGGAACTTAATGAACTCCTGAAGCAGGAATTTATTTTCTGATTTCACAATACTTGTGATCCTCTGTCTGTAGTGCTAAATCAAATATCTTGGGAAGTGGGGAGACAACCTGTTGGGTGCTGCTGCAGCAGAGGCACCAGGCAAATTATCCCATATTCTTCCCATTTTTAGGGCCCCTGCAGCCAGCTCACAGGCTAGAAGATCCGTTCTGGCTGTATGAGATTAGAAAAACTTAGAGTTTAAAACTTAATTGGTGTAAAGCTTAAAACACCTGTACAGAAATAGCCATTTTCCCCTACTGGTGAACTCTGTTTATTCAGTAATGCTTAATGCAGTTCACAAGGGCTGATTTTTGGGATGGGGGTGATTCCTATCCCAAAGAAAAGCCAGGTAAGCTCTTCAGGTGGGGAAATTGCTGCACCTGGTGCTGTTGGTGTGCACTCAGGTGTCTCCGTGCCTGGGAGCATTAATCCAGGGTGCTGCCGGGGCCGTGGCTGTGCAGGGGCTCCGTGAGGATTCCTGGTGGCTGGAGCTGTGAGCATGTGCTGACTTTCACTTTGAGCCCGTCTCTCTGGGCTCTCGGTGCCAGCCGGGATCTCCGGAGCAGTTTGCCAAGGGCAAAACTGCCAGGCACTGCAGGAGGAAAAGATCATTTATTCACTTATTCCCCTGGCAAGCAGGACACAGCCAGCGAGGCCTTTAACCCCTGCGCTCGTGCTCCGCCAGCGCTTTGTCCCCTTTTGTCCCCTTCCTTTTGGGCTGCTGTGGGGTTTTTCTGGTTTTTTTTTTCCTCGTTGGTTTGATTTCTCGCTGGGAATTTTTGGATGATGTAATAACCTTGGAGGGAGGGTGAGCGCTGGGCTCACTGTGGTTGCCATCTGCCGGTCCCCGGGAGCCCTGCACTGCTTCCCGAGGAGCAGGAGGAGGAGGGATGGTCTCGCTTGCTGCACGGACTCTGCTGCCAGCAGGGCAGTGCCAAACCAGCAAAGAACTCATTTTCTCCTGACAGCGTTTTGTCTTGGCGTTCTCCCCCTCCCTTCAACCTGTCCTCTCCTTCCACAGATGGTATGGGGTGTGAACTGGGAGGAGAAAGCAAAAGATGGGCAGAGAGCAGAGGCCATTTTCCCAAAGTCTGACCGCTCCAGTGGCTGGCAGCATCCCTAAAGGACTGGCCTGGCCCCTCTCTGTTTTTTGGGACATGTCCCCACAAGCCAGCAGTGATGGCCAAAGAACTGCCCTGTGACAGCCCTTCCTTAGCAAGGGATTGGGTTAGAGCTTGAGCCATCGAGGTACTTGGGAGTGCAGCTATCCTGGCTTTTTCCAGGGAGCCAAGTCCCCACCAGCTCCAGCCCCTGCTCTGCCAGCTCCATCCTGTTTGCCTGCCTGGATCTGCTGGGGCTTTCCAGTCTCTGAGATTGGGAGGGAAATATTGGGACAGGGTGGTGGGACCACAGCTCTTTGTTGCGTGATTAATTTGGATTCCGTGTTCTGTGTCCCTTGTAGATGTGCCGACGAGCCTGCACTTCCAGAGCATGTTGAAATCCCAGTGGCAGAACAAACCCTATGAGAAAACTAAACCTCCCAAAAAGCTGTCGCTGAAGCACAGAGCCCCTGTGCCCCCCAGCCTGGCTGACCCCGTGCGCAAGGACCGCCACAAGCTGGTCAACTCCTTCTTCACCGCAGCCAGTAATCAAGTCCCACTCCCGGGGGTGAGGCAGGGCTATGGCAGGGCTGCAGGTGAGGTGTGTGCAGGTGCAGCTCAGGTTTGTAGGGACCTTCTCGTGCTCGGTGTCAGCCATGCCCACAGCAATGCCGTGGGTCTGAGCACACCTCCCCAGCACCCCCATGGCGTGGAGAATTTGTGGAGCTGGAGAACTCTGCCCGAGCCTCCTGTGCCAGCAGAAAGAGAGGTGAAAGCAGGCATTTCATAGCTCTTTCTCTGTTCCCCTCCTCAGAGCGCTCCCATCAAAAAGCCCAAGCAGACAAGGCACACAGGCCGCCTTTAGACGATTTTTCGGCCGTGTCCAAGGCCGAGAGAGCGCCAGAGCGCTCTGCCCAGCCTCCTGCCTTTGACAAAAAGCGATTGCGAGACTGCTCATCTGAGAGGAGTGAAGGTAGGCCCCCAGGGGCAGTGTCTCGGGGGGAGCTTGGGCTTTGCTGCATCCTCAGCCTCTCTGCCCCAGAGAAGGGGGCACGCACTGCTTTGGGCCGAGTCGCCACCGCAGCAATGCCTCGTGTGCTCTAAACTGCTTCTTCCCCAGGGCAGCCCCCTCGGAAGGTGCTTCTCTTTCCTGCAAAGTGCTCCTCAGCACTGGCCAGCTCTGGTGCACATGGTCCTTTCCTCGCCACCACCGCCCCCTTGGGTGGCTTGGGTTCTTTTGCTAATGTTGCTGTTCGTTTTCTCCCGCCCTCCCCGTGCAGTGTTGAAGCATCACACGGACGTCGGTGGCCCGAGCTACCTGTCAGCAGCTGTGGCCCCCACCCCTCACAGCCCCATAGCTCGGCAGCTCTCCACCTCCTCCGAGGGCTCCGCTCCCGCCAGCTCCGCTTCCCAGGGCACCTCCGGCACCGCCGTGAGTATCTGCTGCCTTCTGGAGGGGTTCTGGGCTCAGCTCCATTGTGGGGGCTCAGCTTTGGAGCAGGTTTTGGGCTGGGGAGTGCTCAGTGTTCCTCTTGACCCGTTGGTTGGTGGGTGGGTGTTGGGTACGTTGGCTGTGCAGAGCCAGGCAGCCGCAATTCCAGGTTCACCATCAGCTCAGCAACTGCTGCTGAATGTTCCCGTTCTCAGCAGTCCCTTGGCTTTGCTCCACATCTGGATTTTGGGTTCTGAAGCTGTGTGGGGCTGCCAGGAGAAGAGCTGAACCCCAGCAGTGCTGCTTCCACTGGGACAGCTCCCCTCGTGGCCTCGGTGGCACTGGGCTGTGGATGGGCTTGGGGTCACAGGGCCAGGGCACAGCAGTGGTGGTGGAGGTCTTCCACCTGTACACAAGCTCCAGCAGTCACTCAGACCATCTTCTGAGAACACTGAGGCTCCCAAAATGCTTGAGGATGGCAGGACGGGGGACCTTTATGAGCTGTGTTAAGTGAGCAGAACCGAAACTCCCTCCCTCTGTGCTCCGGGACAGAGCCATGGCACAGCTCCTCCACCAGACACTGTCATCCTCCCAGGCCCACGTTAGCAGAAGCCCTTCAATGAAGGACTGAGTTCTGCTGAGCTCACAGGTGTCCCAGTGAAGAATTTGGCTTCTGTCCGGCCACCCCATTTGGTAGTCGGGCCACAGCCTGAGCTGGATGTGACCCAGGGACAACACAGCAGGACTCCTGGAACCCTCTGCTCCAAGCTTGTTGCTGTGGGGTTCCAGGTCCCCCCTGGGTTCCTTCGCTGTGGAATTGAGTTGTTCCATCACCAGCTGTGACATCAGGGTGTCAGAAGAACCCAGTGGTGTTTCAGCTTGAGTGAGCTTGGTGTTCTGGGGGAGAGGACAGCTCATACCAGCAGCTCTGGCACCTCGAGGAAGCCTTTCCTTGGCTCCACACACCCACCGTGGTTTTCTCTTGCTGCTTTTCCTGCTGTGTTTTCACAAGCTCGCTCAGAAATGCAAGATGAAGAGGTTTCCCTCCCCCAGCAAGAGGATTCCAGGCCCAGGGCTCCATGCTCTGGGCTCAGGGGTGGAGCTCCTGTGTTCAAGCGTCCCAGGCAGCCGCGGGTCTGTGTGTGCTCCCCAACCAAAGGGTCACTCCTTGCTCTGGGCAGCCACACCTTGGGATTTGGGTTTGCTTGCTGCTGGGGCAGTAAATTATGGGTTGGGAAGAAGACTTGGAACAAGCAGTAGGGGAGCTCTAGTCTGATGCAAATTGATGTTGGTTCTGAAGTGTCCGTAGGTCAGACAAGGCCGTTTTGTCCTCTCCCATCAATGGCTTCCACCGATGACTTTCCCACGTGCCAAAGCCCACATCCCTCTCTCACGTGGTTCTTCCCGTTGCAGCAGCCGAGGAGGAGGAGGGGCGAGAGCTCCTTTGACATAAACAACATCGTCATCCCCATGTCCGTGGCTGCCACCACCCGTGTGGAGAAGCTGCAGTACAAGGAGATCCTCACCCCCAGGTACTGCCCCAGCAGGAAAGGGATGTGCTCTGCTTCTTCCTTGGGAATAAGGGAAGGTTTGGAAAAGTGATCGAACTGTTGCTGGAGACTGGCTAAGTTAGGGAATATTTTTTCTGAGGGTCCCTTGGCCATCACAGCCAACTGCCCAGCTCAGTCTCTGCTCAGTTTAAAGTCACTCCTGGTTGTCTCCTTGTCCTGCTACTAAGCCAAAGGCCCCGGTGGTTTCCCGGGTGGTGCCTGGGCTGGGTTAACCTTGCAGTTCTGCCTCTTCCCAATTTGCCTCTGTCTTCCTCCTGGTCATCCATGCTCTTCCCTGGCCCATGTCAGAGCGGGGCAAGGCAGGAGGGAGCCTGTGGGAGGAAAAGGAGGAAATGCTGCAGCCTCTGCCCTTGGGAAGCATCAGCTGAGGTGTGGTACTTTAAACTGAGCCTAAGTGTGTTGCTCCTCGTGGCCGGGTGGAATTTCCCTTTCCCAAAAGCCAAAAGTGTTGGGGGGTGTGGGCAGCTGGTTCTGGCTGTGCCCTGAGTGATGCCCGTGGTGGTTGTGTTGCAGCTGGCGTGAAGTTGATATCAGTGCTCTGAAAGCCAGCCCTGAGGAGGACAACGAGGAGGTAAGAAGGATTTCATTTCCCAGTTAATGTGGAATGGGGCTGGTGGTGACTGAACAGTGTCTATGGAGGGAACAGAGGCAGGGACCTCAGCGGGGAACCAGCTGGTGTTGGTTCCTGTACAGGGCTGCCGGAGCTCCAGGAGCGTTGGGACAGCGCTCTCAGGCGCAGGGTGGGACTGCGGGGGTGTCTGTGCAGGGCCAGGAGTTGGACTGGATGATCCTTGTGGGTCCCTTCCAACTCGGCATTCTACAGTTCAGTGATAAACGTTAAAATTCTCACTGTAACTTGTGCTGGCAAAACTGTACAGAGATGGTTGTTCAGTAGCAGAAAGCTCTGACCAAGCCCTCTGCCTTCCCTTTCCAGGTTGAGGACTTGTCAGATTCGGCCTTCGCTGCTCGGCACGGGAAGTGTGAGGAGATGGAGCGGGCGCGGTGGCTGTGGAGCACGAGCGTGCCCCCGCAGCGCCGGGGCAGCAGGTACAGCCCTGCCTGCGGGGCCATCCCCAGCACGGGGATGCTCCTGGGAGCAGGTGCTGATTCATAAAAATGGTTGAAAGCTGGTGCGGTGTTGAAAAGTTTGGCCCCATCCAGCTTGAGGAGCCCGTGTGGGAGCGGGGCACAGTCTTGTTTAGGTGGGGGTGAAGCTGCAGCCCAGTTTGGCTGCAGACAACTCCTGCACCATCTGCTTTCTCAAGCACTTTTACTGCTCCAGAAGTGTGGGAGATGCTGTGCCAGCCTGCGAGTCCAGGGGAGGGCACAGGGGCTGCAGGATCGGGGACACCTTCACTCAGTTCCCTTTCTGTCTCCGTGAGTGGGTGTCTAAAACCTCCCACTGTTTCCAGCTGTTGATCTCATCATAAACGTGCACAAGAAGAGGTTTGCTCTTCTCTGTTCCATTGCAATTCCCAGTGCTCCTGGAGAGTGGGATGTTTTGCTGTTTCTTTAGCCCGTTTCTTACATCTGAAGTCCTTGATGGCCACTTGCTGCTGCAGTTCACCTTGGGGAGTTGCACACGGATTTGGGAATTCAGTTATGTTGCTCTGCTTGTAGTGTGTGGGTTTTTATCTGGACTCTGTGTTGGGGCTCAGACTTTTGTAATTCTTGGTTGAAATCTGAGGTCTCGGGGTTTCACTGTGCTCCTCCCGCTCCCAGCTGCTGAAGAGCAGCATCGGTGATGCATCCAGACAGTGGAAAAGGGACAGAGGTGGGCCTGGATGCGTTTTGTCTCTGGGCTGTGGCATTCCCTGCTCGTGTTCCCATCGGGGCAAAAGGATCGTGGGGTGGGATCAGGCAGCAGTGGGGGAGCACGGCTGGGCTCTCAAACCTGCTCCTGTCTCAGGTCCTACAGATCGACAGACGGACGGACGACTCCCCAGCTGGGGAACCCCTCGACTCCCCAGCCGGCATCCCCTGAGGTGGGCAACTACCACTCCCACTTGGAGCTGTCCCACACCCACTCACCACGCAGCCCCATCAGCCCCGAACTGCTCTGTGCCCCCCTGACCCCCCTGTCCCGGGACTCCCTGCGGCTCCTGTCCAGCGAGGACACGCGTTGCTCCACGCCCGAGGCCGGCCTGGACGAGCAGGTGGGTTCTGGCTGCGGCCGGGGCAGGTGCGGCACCGCAGGTGACCCTGGTGTGGGGAGGCAGCTTGGAACCCGCATGTGGGCAGTGCCGTCGGAGCCGGGCCAGGTGGGACGCGCGGGCGGCGGGAAGCGTTTCCAGCGCTCGGCTCCGCGTGGAGCTGCCGGGCGCCGTTCCCGAGGCCGGGGCTCTGCACCGGGAGCCGCTCTGACCTCCGGATCCGTGCGAGGAGCGAGGACACGAGAGCTGTTCCAGGGATTTTCCGTGACTCGGTTCTCTTCCCCTAGGCCGTGCAGCCCTGGGAGCGACGCACCTTCCCGCTCTCCTACGACCCCCGGACGGAGTGCGAGGACCAATCCGACCCCCAGGACCGGTTGTCGCGCTGCACCCGCCGCACGTCGGGCAGTAAATCCTCCCGGGAATGCGATGGCACTTCGGCTTCGCCCGGCCTGGCCAGCCTCAAGAGCCGAACCCCGCTGGCCCCCCCCTCCTCCTCCTCTTCCTCCTCCTCTTCCTCTTCCTCCTCCTCCTCCTCCTCCTCCTGCTCTGCAGTCCTGCGGCCAGCGCACAGATAGAGACACACGGGGAGACATGAGCAAACCAACACACAGAACTAACTCTTGGCATTAAAGCTTCCAAAATCTGCGTTTGATATTCAAACATCCTGCCGGGAATTTTCACAGTTTTTAGTGAATTTAAGGAGTTTAGAAACTGTTTTTTGTTTTCTTTTTTTTTTTTTCTTTGTTTTTTTTTTTTTTTTTTTTCTTTTTTTTTTCCTTCTCCATGTTTCCTCGTCACATGAATGAGCCCCCAGATTCCTCCCAGCGGAGTGAAGCCTCGGGAGGGGAGCAGCCCACCAGACCCCCTCCCCTTTCCTCCCCCCTTTAGGTGTATAAAACTAGAGCACAGGATTTAGCTGACTAGCAGATTTCGGGGATAGTTTTTCCCAACAAAAGGGTGTCGTTTTCTCTTAACCCGCTCCCCCCCTCCCTGAAGGGTTTTAGTGGAGTGAAATTAGTGGTGAAAAATGATGTCTTGGGATTGCAACCTTCACTGTCTGGCTGTCCTCACCTGCAGAGTGCCCCCACCTGCACTTCACCCTCCTGCGTTTTCCTGCCCCAGGTTGTAGTTCCAGGTATCCCATGGGGTGTTTCTGCCCCTCCCCGTTCCTCCCTCTGCCCCAGGGATGCCTCCCCCTTCCTTCTCCCCTGGTTTGGAGCCGTGGCTGTGCCGAGGGCTGTGGCTGCATTCCCAGCGGGGGGTAAGGAGGGACCTCGTGGCTGCTCCACGCTCAGCTCTGCCTGGGAGGAGTGGGAGTTGGGAAGCACCCGGTGCGCACCTGGTGTGTTCCGAGGGCGGGGAGGGGAAGAGCCCCCGATGCTTTGAGCAGGAGCAGAATTCTCGGGGCACTTGGATGCCCTTTGGGGCGAGGCTGTTCCAGCTGGGACTGGGCTGTGGCCGGTGCTGGAGCTCTGCCCTCGCTGTGGGGTTGGGCAGTCGGGGTGAGCCGTGAGCGAGGAGCCACCGCTCCGGGACGGGCCAGGGCCAGGGGGTCCCGCAGGTGGGTTTGTGTCAGACAAGGGGAGAGCAGAGAGGGAAGGATGGAGGCAGGAGGCGGCTCCCGGGGGTTCAGGGTCATCCCGATCCCACGTGGGATCACCACAGCTTCGCTCCACTCCCGCACCGTCCCAGCACCGGTGTCGGTTCCGTTTCATTTCCGGGGCGCCCGAGGTGCCCTCGCCTGACAGGTATTTGAGTTTGAACCCCAGTTTGTTGTTCCTCCCCCGTCCCCTCCCGCCCGGTTCCGCACCCGCAGTGACTCCCGGATCCCGCGCACCGTCCCCATCCGTAACGCTTTCCGGTCCCGACGGTGTGGCTCCTGGTCCCTGTCCTGTTGCTAGCATTGTGCCTGTCTTATGTATAATCACATCACCAAAAAAAAAGGAAAAAAAAAAATACAAAGGACTTTTTTTTTTTTCCATTTTGTAATCGTAAAGAAATAGTCGCTGAACTGCTTCATGGTCGGGGTTTTCACAATTTTCAACATGATCTCGTGGTTTTGGTTCTGTTCTAGTTTAAAGGATCCGTCATCGTTTCTTTAAAACAAAAACCCAACAAACAACGGCGCTACCATATCCCTCTGCAGAAGTGCTTTTCTATTTATAAGGTTGAAAATTCTGAATAACCCTTTTAGCATTATAAAAACCACACAAAAAAAAAACCACCTTGTATTTTGTAAATATTTTCTTTTCCTGCTTTGAGCTGTGTAATGTCCTTGTTATATAGAAATGCTTTTCTTCCGAGAAGCTGATCTTTGTTAATGTCTTGATTCTGTTGGCAAAGCACAAATGTGCTTATAAAAAAAAAAAAAAGAAGAAAAGATTAAAAAAAAAATTAAAATGTAATATTCCATTTGATGAGTGTGAAACACTGGGCTGGGACAGGGAAGGGGCCCCTCAGTGCACTCAGATCAACTGCTTCCCTCCCGCGTTTCAGTGGCCTCTTTTTTTTCTTCTGTGATGTTATTTCCCAGCAGTTACTGTCAGCAAGAGCAGGAACCCCAGGGCTGGGGTTTATTTTACGTTTCTGGGGTTAACCGGGTGCTGCTGGTTCTCATCCAGGGACTGTTCTGTCCTTCTTGGCTCCACCGGGCAGGGCCCCCCCTCCTGGCGCCCCTCTGTGCCCCAGGAAGAAGTGCAGGCGCTGGTATTTAAAAAGTAAAGGAAAAACTGAACCCCAGTCCGTGCCCCTCTGTGCTGCTCCCGGATCCTGGGGCCCCGAGGGAGCGGCTGTCCGAGAGGATGGATCCCCGCCCCCGGCTCCCCCCATGCAAAAGAGGTGCCAATTACCATTATCGTAGTAATGACTTTATTTCCAAATTCACTTTTACGGCAACAGTGTAAACCAGTTGTTAAACACACGATACACTATGGACACCCACAGACAGAAGCTAAGCTAGAATGATACACTGAGATCAAACCTTCCCTCCCCTCCCCGGCGCAGCGCGGGGGGCACGGGGCTGCCAACACCACACAGGCTGGCACCGACCTTCGCTAGCACGCAGAATCTTTTGGAGTGCAGAAATACGATTTTTTTTTTTTTTTTTTTTTAATTAGTGCCGGTTTTAACCCTTTTCAGACCCAAGATGTGTGTGGAGTAAAGGAAAAGCCGGGGGTCAGGTTGTCCGGCTGCTCACGGGGACCCTCAGGCCTGGGTCTGAACGCAGGGTCGGGGCTGGGGACGTGGCTCGGGCTGCTGGAGGGGACAGCGGGTGACACGGTGGATGGAAAGGGCTGTCCTGGGACCCCACAGGCTCCGGGGGGACGGCAGATGGGGCTGAGGACACTCACAGCAGGAAGGGGCTGCTCACTGGAGCTCGGCGCACGCAAAGGACGTCCCGGCCCTGGGTGCAGGTGTCCCTCGGGGGCTGCACGGAGGGGACACGGGTGGCACAGGACGGGCGAGCTCAGCTACCCCGTCCTGCAGCCCTAAAGGGGTAAAGAGGTGGTGCTTTGAGGGTTCTCCCACTTGCTCGTTCTACAGAGGACAAAAACTGCGGCGGCTCCTACAGCGCTACAGTCAGGGACGGAGCACAGAGTCTTACAATCATGGAGTCAAGTGAACGGAGCGAGTGACAAGCTGGACATGGTGGTGGTGCTGGACCAGCCTCTCCCCAGCAATAAAGCAGCTCCTGGGGCTGCAGAGAGAAGGGTGGGACCCCCCCAAACCGTCCCCATCCACAGCCAGGCCTGCGGCAACCCAGCCCCACAGAGGGACAGGGGTGACAGCGGGTTCACAGCTCCCACAGGATGGGAGCAGGTCCCATCCTGGGAGGAATTGTTCTGCTCAGGAACAGCTGCTCTGACAGCCTTGATGGCACCCAGCCACCACCCCAAGGACAACCAGAAGCCCTGACCCCCGCCAGCCCTGTCAGACCAGGATTTGGGCCCTTGCTGGGAAAGCACGGCTTTCCCTGCGGCACAGCCTGGGGGTGCAGGGTCTGCGGCCCCACCGGGCCCCCTCTGCCCTCCCACACCCAGCTGTGCCCCCAGAGCTCGGCTGGGGCCTCTGGGGGAGACAGGGCAGGAGGACACACACGGAGCTGCACTGGTGGCATCTCGGCCTCTTTGGTTGTAGAGGGAAGGGGCGGGCGGGGATAACCACGGGACCCCCTCGTGCTCCCCAGGGAGCCACAGGAACAAAAGCAGCCAAAGAAAGATCTCGACTGCTTCCTGTCCCCGAGTGGTGCTGGGGGTGGTCAGTGCTGTGTGAGGGGTGAGACGCTGCCAACTCAAACCCGGGGAGCGCCCGGAAAGGGGGTTCAGTGCCAGGGAGCGGCCACTGGCCCCGGGCTGGGGGAGCTGCTGCCACCTCCCCTGCGTCCTCCCGGGGTCTCACCGCTGCCACCGGCACAGCAGAGCCATGGAGCTGCCACCTCCGCCATCGCTGAGCTGACCTTGCAGGGAAAGAAAAAGAACAACCCAAAAATGTCACAAGCCGCACCCAAATCCAGGAGCCATCGCAGCCCTGGAGCTGTGAGTGCCCCTCATCCACACTCCCGGGGGCGCTGGGAGGTGCCCGGCCCGGGGAGCCCCCGCGCAGCCCCGGCCCCCCGCCCGGCAGACATGCGGCACCGGGCTCCTCCCGGGCGCCAGGGCTGGGCACGGCCCGGAGCCGGCCGAGCTCCCCGGGTCCCCGGCTGGGCTGCGGCGGAGCCGGCGCGGGGCAGCTCAAAACTACTTAACAGCATTTATTTTTTAAACACATGCTCGTTTATGAAAACAATCACCCTGGCACGGTCCAAGCATATACAGACAAATCTACTCTACGACACGAGGGGCTGCCAAAGGAATGGGGAAAAGCCTCTACTCATCCACTCAGCGGTTCCAGCACAGCCATGGACAGGGAACGGCCGTCCGGGGCCCCTCGGAGCGGGCACCCGGCGTCGCCTGAACTCCAGCTGCCGGAGCTGAGAGCGGGTTAGGGGGTACCTGGCCGTTATCTTCATACACATCTCGGCTTTCGGAGATAAAAACAAAAGGTTTCTTCCAAATCAGCAGGCAAATTTAATGCGGGGAGGGAGGGCACCTCCCCGCAGCCCTGGCTGCGCACCCAGGACGCGTCCGGCCCACGGGCCAGCCCGGCCAGCGGCAGGGCACGAGCTGGGCAAGGTCACAGCCCCTTCCCGGGAGGGCCACCCGCTGCCCTGTGCTGGTGCGGGGTGCTCGGGTCAGCGTCGTGCTGTGGCCGCCCCTCGGGCCCCCTCCCCGCCTTCCCGGGTGGCCCCGGGCGGGGCTGGGACAGCGAGGGACGCGGCAGGAGCGGGGGGGGCGCGGGGACGGGGACGGGCTGTGCGCTCCGAGGAGCAGGGGGAGAGGAGGTTTTGTACCTCATAGTGTCACTGATTTTGAAGTCCTGGAGCTAGAGCTGAATGAACAGTAAAAGCAGGTTAAATCATTAACCAGTAAGGGACAGGGAAGCAGCTGTAAAAGGAACAGAGGAAGAAGGCCAGATTATTATTTTTGTTTCTTTTCTTTTTTGTTTCCTTTCCTTGTCTTCTCTCCTGGTGGCCGCCGTGCCGCGATCACAAGCCCTGCTTGGCCAGCGAGGCGGACACCTCGTCGGCTAGCGTGGCCAGCTGGGGGGAGTCCACCAGGTTGATGCTGCCGGTGGAGGAGACGTTGCTAAGGCGGCGCGGGGAGGCATCTCCGGAGATGGTGGGGGACTTGTAGACGATTTCGGCACCGTGGTCGGTCTTGGCTTTGGCGTTCTCGCGGAAGGTCAGCTTGTGAGTCTCAATCTGTGAGGGAGAGGAGGGCGGTCAGGGGGGCACGGCCGGGGGGACGGCGGGGACCTGCCAGGCGTCCGCTCGGGCACGGCCGCTGAGAGAGGTGGGAGGAAAGTTCAGAGCAGTGAACCGGTGCCCCCAGTGCCCCAGTCCTCGGCCACGTCCCAGGCACCAGAGGGGACAGCAGGACCGGAGCATCTGGATGCTGCCAAATCCTCCCCCAGGTGAGGTCCTAGGTCCCAGAATGCAGAGGGCACAACCTGGGCTGCTCCCGCTCCCCTGGCAGAGATTATGGGGGGACACAGCACATGAAGCTTCCCCTCAGCCCACAGAGCGGCTCCCAGGAGCCAAACCCCTCTCCCGGTGAACTGGATCTGGTTTGCTACTTACAGGTGCCCTCCCCAGTCGAGTGCAAGGCTGGGGGCTGGCTCTCCGTGGGGGTGAGTGGCTCCAGCACCACGGCCTGGAGCCCAGCGGGGTCTGGGCTCGGGGTCCGGGTCTTGTCTTCCTTGCCTTTCTCTCTCTACAGGTGAAGAAACCCACCCAGGGCAGTGGGGGGCAAAAAATGCATCAGCAACAAAAACCATGATCCAAGAAATGTCAGCCAGAAGGAAAAAGACAAAAAATACAGAAAAGAAATAGAAAACTGGGGAGAAAAAGATCTGAAAAACAGGGCCATTCACTGACTCATAGAAAGAAGCGTGGCTGCCTTTGGAGCCAGGGACGAAAACTCCAAGAACAGCAAGGCAGAGCACAGGGACTTGGGCAGAGCACGGAGCAGACCCAGCACAGGAACTGGAGTCCAGCCTGAAGAGCTGTGAGTCCAAATGTGCATCTGTGTGTCACAGAGCAAGGAGGGGGCTTGGGGACACGGGAAAGGCGCAGCAGAGCTGCACCTGGACTCAGTTACACCCACAACCTCCTCCAGGTGTGGGTTTGGGCAGGGGAGGGGCAGCCACCAGGCTGGGAGGCTGAAGTGGTGATGCCACTGCTGGGTCACAGCCTTGCAGAGAAAACTCCCCTGCGAAGGGCAAGCCCTTCAAACTATGGCCCAGTGAATGTGCCAGGATGTGACGGAGCCATCACTGGAATCACAAAACCGATGGCAAAGGGCTCAGTGAAGCACAGGGGAGGCTGATGCACGGCAGAGAGAAGGGTAAGGAAGTCAAGCGGTCCCGCAGTCAGAGGCCAGCTGGAGGTGAGAGCTGGAACTGCACAGAGAACACGTGGCCAAGAACAAAGTGCCAAAATACATGAGCTGAAACAGAACCTTCCCCTCCCATTGAGACAAAAGTGCTGGGAAAACAAGCAAGATAAAAACTGCTTCTCCCTGGGGAAGCTGAACCCTGCATGGCGCCAGGCTGGAGTCTCAGCTCTGTGCTTACCTGATGTCCTCACCCCCTGCCTGCTGGGGACTTGGTGGCCTTGAAGCCCAGCTGTGGAGCTGTTTTACTTGGCTAAGACTCACTGAAGCCACCATCAAAGCCTCGATGGGAACAGCTCAGCCCAAGCTCAGTGTTTCCCTGACCCAAGTGCCTTTTGTCTTTCAATTTAAATGCCCCCAAACACTCTCCTCCCTTCACAGAGCCCTCGGTCAGGAAGGAGAAATCACCTTCTGAAGGGCCAGTTTGCTGCAAAGTCACCTGTGCTAAATAAAGCTGAGCCTTTAATGCTCCACTCTCACTGGGGATCCAACACCTCTGCAGCCCCCCAGCTGCCAGCTCTGTGCCACGGCAGCAACACAGCACAGGACCTGATGGTGACACTCGGTCGTGGGAAGAGTTTGAGACACAAACACAAACTTCAGAGACAGCAGGAAGAGCAGGAAACCACAGGAGAGGCTGTCACTGACACTCGCACTCATTCGGGCGGCCGCAGGCCCGGGGGGACACAGAGACGTGGTGGCAGCAGTGCCAGCTCTGCTCAGCCAACGCCCCCTTAGCCCCGAGCAGGGCCCTGTCCGAGGCCAGACCACCCCTCACACCCCCAGCAGGACACGCCCGTCCCCGAGGCCCCTTTACCTTTTTATTGCCTCCTCCAGGGACGTGGCTGATGTTATCTAGGGACCCGATTTTCGACTGCACCTTATCTTTGAAGTCCAGTTTCTCAGATTTCACCTCCACCTGGCCACCACCTGCAAGAGAAGAGTGGGAGGAGGGTCAGGAGCTGGGAACACCACCCAGCACTCCAGGGCTCACTGGGATGCTCCGGTCACTGCCTCCCCTCGCCCCCTGCCCCTCTCCACACCCGCCGTGAGCCCCCGGGGCCAGCACAGCCCGAGGGGTACCTGGTTTGTGATGGATGTTGCCCAGGGAACCGCATTTGGATGTCACATGGCTCAGGTCGACTGGCTTGTAAACGATTTGCACCTGTCCGTAGGAGAGAGGGAAAGGGGATGAGCTGGTGGCCAGCACGGGCAGCTGGGGAGGGGGAGCACAACACACAGCGGCACCTGAGCTGGACTGGAGGGAAAGGACAGCTCAAACCCCAGGAGGATTAATGACACCACAGAAACTGTCATCAGAAATGGGAGATCATTAATGCCCGTGTGCAGTAGCCTCTTAACATGTCAGCATGCACGAGATCACCTCTCCACAGAGGGGGGAGTAGAGGCAATTTTAAAGTGCTCAAGTGAGAGAGAAAGTGGAGTGGTAATTAATTAAGATTTGCATACACATCATCCAAAAGGAGGAGATATACCAGAGAGAAAACGTAAAAAATAAATACCTTTTCTGGTGTAAAACATAAAGCTTATGTCCACAAAAACTGAAAGAACAGAAATGATCAATGTGCACAGAACTTTTAAAAGAGTGACCAAAATATGCATTTCTGAAAAATGCTGTAACAGAAATAAGGGTTAAAAAAAAAAGCAAAGCAAAGTCTAAATATCTGGGGTTCACATCATAGAAATCAAAATGGCAGTTACAAAATATTGAACCACAACAGCATTTCGTGATATTTAAGCTCTGTTTTGATGTGTTTTGCCCGTGACACCTCTGAACCTGGGCTCCAGCAGTTCCACGATCCCCCCCCGTCCCCAGACCGCGTGGGGCCGGTGGCCTCTTGCGCACGGACACCGGGGACACGGACACACACAGAGGGACGGTGACAGGGGCTCTGCAGAGCTACGTTAGCAGCTACACACCAGGAGAGGACCCGCGGAGCACGGCACACACACGGCAGCTACGGCAGGAGACAAGGGGGAGGAAACATCCCCAGAACCCCACAGGTTCCCCTGGACCCTGGTTTGGGACTCACGCCGGGCGTGGGCCAGCTGTTGCTGGAGTTAGGGGGGCTGTGCAGGAGAAATGGGACCATCGACACCTCGAGGTTGGTTCTGGCTCTGGGGACAGCCTGGATTTCCCGGGGAGCATCCGCGGCTCTCCGTGTTTCCCGCGAGCACCACAGCGGGTGTGATGCTCTCACCGATCTCAGAGGATGTGCCAGCACCAAAGGGACCTAGAGAGGAGCTGCCTCCTCCCAGCAGCCCCAGACCAGCGCCAAGGATGCACCGCAGCCTCTGCTCCCCATCTGTGCACCCGGGGCTGACCCAAAAGCCCCAGGGGAAGGTGCATCCTTCAGTTCTCACGCTGGCCCCATCACCCCAGCGATGGACTGTGACTGTCACAGCCCTGAGGAGAGCCCTCAGCCCACCGTGGAGCCAGGAAAAGGAGGAGCAGAGGCTCAGTCCCAGGCACAGAGCCCTGCTGGCCGGCCTTGTCTCCGATGCTCACGCAGACCGAAAGGCACATTTGACAGGAGACAGGGAGGGAGAAAAGCAACCCCTCGGGGTCTGGGAGCACACCGGGGACACGGACGTGGGGACAGCGCTAGGAAAGGTCACACGTTCAGTGCACTGGGCAGGAGAGGAGACAGATTTGGTTGGAAAGTAGGAAGCACCCAAAAAGGGCAGCTGGTGCCTTTCTAATGCCAGCTGTGACCCTGAAGGGTCTATGAGCAATTCAGGCACTGCTGAGACCTGGGACG
Organism: Gymnorhina tibicen; assembly: GCA_013399875.1. Taxonomy (NCBI): domain Eukaryota; kingdom Metazoa; phylum Chordata; class Aves; order Passeriformes; family Artamidae; genus Gymnorhina; species Gymnorhina tibicen. The sequence goes on from VXAZ01008602.1 coordinate 541,731, forward strand.
GAGAGTCCTCCTGTTTCCAGTGCAAGCAATCAGCAACTGGAACTTTCTGCTGTCATTCCAGTTCCTTTTTTGACAGACAGGACTCTGTCATCCCTTCCCATCCTGCTGGGGAGCAGAGAAGGATCCTCCCCATTTTAGCAAGAAAGGAAAAGGGGAACAGAGTTGTTTGCCTGGGAAACCAGTGCCAGAGACCTGGGGATCCTACCCCTCAGCATCAGCAGTGCCGAGGCCAACTTTTACCTGAGGCATCACCTGGTCAGAGCATCCACGGGCTTAAAAACCCAGGTACCAACCCCAGGGAGGGACAGTTCCCTCTGGTAGCAGCGATGGCTGGGCGGGGTCCCTGCTGACCAGGGGAGGTCAATTCCCAATGGCCATCAAAGCCCTGGGCTCTCTTGTTGCCCTCTCCCAAGGGAGCCCCAGGCCCGGCCCAGCCCCCAGGACAGCCTGGGCAGCCACTCTGCCCCTGCCAGGCTTTGCTCCCAGAGCTCCCACAGGCAGAGACCATGGGGTTTTCAGTTCTGGCAGGGTCTGGGGAGGAATCACAACCCCCAGACGAAAATCCAGGTAATTCTTAACCCGCTGCAGCTGCCAACACCCACAGTGTGAGCTCTCCAGGGAGGAAGGGACGAGCTCAGCACCAGCCACACACAGAGGACTCGTGGCCAACGCTAACTCCTGGTCCACCACACCCTGAGCAGCCCAGGCAGTGCAGGACTCCAGAGTGAGGAAAAGGGACAAGCATGGAACTGCTTCACAGGGGTCTGAGCTTTGCAGAGCAGCTCCTCTGGCCTGTGAAATAACTGCACAGTGACACCAAGTTCAAGCCAGAGGCTGCAAACCCAGCTGTGTCCCTGTGTTCACCTGCCAAGACTTCTGCAAGGCTCAGTTCCTCAGGGAGGGCATCCATAGAGATCAAAAACAGCCCAAGGAAAATCCATGGGGAACATCTCAGACCAGGCCCCACAAACCCCAGTCACACTGTCTGGGGTCTCAGGGATGTGCCTTCCTCGGTCCAGCATCTTTCCTGGACCCAAACCGTCTCCAACTGTAAATCCACCAACCTCTGCGGAGTTTCTCCAGGTTTCTGGCACAGTAACTGAAAGCTGAGTCTGGTATTTATGTGGGAACAGCTGGAAATGCCAGCGTTCAAATCAATTAACTCAACACTACCTCAGGCTCAGCCTCCGTGGGCACTGCCGGATACATTCGTTAGCAAGGAGAAACTTAACATTTGCATGGATCATACTTGCCTGATGGGAGCGGGCAGGAGCCTGCATGTTCACATGTGGGGCAGGATCGTGTCCAGTTTAGCAGCACATTAAGCAACGAGGACTGGGTCTGCTCATAAATCTGCCCATTCCTGCGTCGCTGTGTGCCAGAGGCCCCATCCCGCAGACAAGGAGGCTTTCAGCTTCCAGGTAGTGCAAACCCCTGGAGTTACTGGGATGTTTTATTACAGACGTGGTTTGGACACGGGGCAGTTAGTTCTGTCCATGTCAGGCATGTCCAGGACTTGTTAGGGGTCATCTTTTGGGTTAATGGGGTTAAATGACAGCACGTCCCCAATGGCTATGTGACAGCAGGGTGGCTGCAGATAGCATTGGTGATTAGTGTAACAACATGCCACTAAAATCAGGATTATTACAGTGCATTCAAAGTGTGAAGGTACTCACACTGCCTCCGCCCGGGATGTGTTTGATATTATCCTTTGAGCCACACCTGGATTGAACGCTGCTAAAGTCCAGCTTCTTATTAATTATCTGCACCTTTGGTAGCCAGAAAAGAGTCATTGCACGTCACCAATAGCTATCTGATGGCAGGGTCGCTGCAGATAGCATTGGCAGTTTAGTGTACACAACATGCCACTTATCATAAGAACTATTATAGAGCATTGAAAGTGTGAAGGTACTCACACTGCCTCCGCCCGGGATGTGTTTGATATTATCCTTTGAGCCACACCTGGATTGAACGCTGCTAAAGTCCAGCTTCTTATTAATTATCTGCACCTTTGGTAGCCAGAAAAGAGCGTGAGAAACAACATGACCATCTGCAGCTTGACCATGTGTTATATCCCTAAACCAGGAACCTGCCTAACAGTGCCAGGAGTGAAAAGGAGAATCTCTGGCTTGCTGCACAGATTTGCCTGCTCCTGGGCTGGAAAGTGAAGATGGAGGTGGGCAGGGTACAGCTACAGACTGGACAGGCCTGGGTGGTGATGCAGCCCTGGGTCCCAGGCCACCAACACCAGCCAGGAAGCCAGCTCAGCCCGGCCCCTCCCACTGCACAGAACGGGACCTCGCTGGGCACCGCTGAGAGGCACCAGGGCTCGGAGACTCCTCCAGGGCTTGGAGACTCAGCTTCTGCAGAGCCAGTGGAAGGAGGAGGGATGGAGCTGACAGAAAAATCCTGCCCAGCTCCAGCTCCCGCGCCAGGCACCACAGCCCCTTTCTGGGCCAGGCACACCTGGCCTTGGGCAAACAGGTGCCGCTGGCCGGGCTGGGGAGCAGGAGCTGCGTGTCCAGCACTGGGAGAGGACACCGAGCTCTGCCCTGCACGGGGCTCACACTCCCTCCACAGCTACCAAGAGACAGCCAACGCTGCCAGGGATGCAGCCCCAGGCCAGGGATGCTGCTCCGCACCAGGGATGCAGCCCCAGGCCCCCATCCCAGGGATGCAGCCCCACCCCAGCTCTGTGGCACATTCCCAACGCCGTCTCCAGTGGGAGCAGGCTGGGAAGGGCTGGGGCCACATGGGAACCACAGGCCCTACTAACCACACCCTCCAGCCCCAAAGCCTTCCCTCCACACGCGGATTTCTGTGCTAATGAAGCTGGTTCCACTCAGGGCTTGTTTTCCCCACTGGTTGTGTAGGGAGTGACCTCAAGCATCAGAGCAGCTCTTCCAGACAACCCGAGGGTGAAGACAACCCCTGCTCCTTCCCCATGCACCCTGGAGTGGCTTTACAACCCCCACAAGTGTAAATGCAGGTAAAAACCCATAGGTTCACACCCACGTGTGAAGCACTGCTGGTCCCTGTGAGAGGGACCAGCAGTGTCACATTCCTGGCACAGACACTCCTGAGGCACCAACCCCAGAGCTGAGCAGGCACCTCACCTCCATCCCAGCACTCCAACCCCGGCCTGCTGCTGCCAGGAGAGCTCCCTGCTATGCCCTGGCTCTCCAGCACCAGAACCACCACGGCTGGCGCCTGCCTCCAGCAGGAATTTCCAAGTTCACATCCACTAATCCCACAAATCAGGACCCAGCTCTGCCAGACCAGGCTTTGCCAGAGCAGCACTCGGTGATCCAGCGACAACAGGAGTGCTCAGGCCATGCAGGAGCACTGGCAGGGATGTGGCCTGGCTGGCTCCTGGCGTGTGTGCCTTGTGTTCCTTTGCTTCCCCATGCTGGGGGTCTGGAACCTCCACGGAGAGCAGGCTCCAAACCCATTTCTGACCAGCCTAAAATCAAACGTGTGGGATCAGCCCCTTCTGCTCCAGCTGCAACCATTCTGCTGAGAGCAGCCTTGTGTCCTACAGAACCCCCAGCAGAGCATCCAGCCATTCTCCCCTGCAAAGAGCAAGGAATTGTCCCAAATTCAGCTGTTCTTACTCTTTCAGTAACAACAACAAACAGAGAAGCAGAGAGGGAAAAAACCAACTTGTAAAAGCTGGATTAAAAAAGAACAAGAAAATAATTTAACTATTTTCCAGTAAACGAGGGTTCCTTCTAAAATCTCTGGAGAACAGGGTTTGTGGGGGTGGGAAGAAAAACCTGTGTCTTGTGCTAAGTGGGCAGGGGGGCTGAGCCCCCCCAGAAAGGACACCGTGCTCACGTGCTGCTGTCCCATGATCAAGAGCCCTGCCCAGGCTCCAGAGCCCCCCTGGATTGTGGCACAAAGCCAGTAAATCGCCAGCCACAGTGGAAAACGCCCGGAAAGGCCATGGAAAAGCAGGCTGCCATTTCAGAGGATGCAGAGGAGCCAGCTCAAAGCCTCCCCCCATGCCAAAGGGGAACATTCAGAGCCACCGAGGTACCTGCTCACACAAAACGCCATGCACAGCACTCAGGGAACATTTGTTGCGGCTCTGCAGTCTGGAGCCAGGCAGTGTCCCCCCAGGACAGGCAGTGTCCCCTGCCAGGCTTGCAGAATTTAACCCAAGACCCTCACTCCCAAGCACTTGGAGCCCAGAGGTCGCTTTGCTACTCGTGAAACAACTTTTCTGGGAGTGCAAAGTGGTTGAAAGGACAGAAGAGCCACCAGTTCTGGCCGTGCCACCCGGCACCGTGCAGCCAGACAGCGCCTGATGGCACAACACAACCCGAAACCTTGCCAACAGAGCTGGATCCAAAATCCCAGTGTCCGGAAAAACGTGGGGTCCGAGCCTGAGACCCTCAGAAGGAGACAGACCGTCCTGTCCTCTCCTTCAGTGCTGGAAGGACTGCTCCAGGCACCGTGTGGGATTCGGAAACACAGCCCTGATCCTGCCACTCCTCAGGGCTGCAGGTCACAACCTGCTGTCCCTGCCTGGACACCGCCAGGGAACATCACTCCCCTGGCAGCCGCTCCCCGAGACCCACACCACGAGCTCTCCATGGGACAGCTGAGCTGCACTAAGCCAGGCAAGGAATTCCAGGCCAAGCATCCAACCCAAAACCTTTCAAATACACCGGAGTCGGGCTGGAGCCCTGCCCACTGCCCACGGTCGGGTTGCTGCTGCTCCAGGGAGGTTCTCCCATCCCAGATGGAGCGTCCAGCACCCGCTGTCCCCAGAGACAGGCCCCTGGGAAGCAGAGTCCGTGTTTACCTTGCCACCTCCAGGCTGGTGCTTCAGGTTATCAGTGGAGCCAATTTTGGACTTGACGTTTTTCAGGTCGGGCATGGGCGCGGCCGACGGCTGGACGCGGGTCTTGGCAGAGGCGGGAGATTTCGGTGGGGTGCGAACCACTGCCACCTTCTTGGGCTCCCTGGCTGGTGGGGTGGGCAGAGAGGGGGTGCGGGAACGGCTGCCTGGAGTCCCGGGGGAGCCGGGACTGCTGTAACCGCTTCTGTCTCCAGACTTTGGCTGCTCACCTGGGGTTTGCAGACAGGACAGCACGGGTCAGAACCCTTCCCTGCTCCCTGCTGCCCGTGGGGGCCGCTCTGCCTCGTCCCAGAGCCCACCCGCTACTCCCAGTGCAGGGGAAGGGTGGTGGCTGCACTTTCTTCTACTCCATTTTGAAGGAAAAACTGCGATTTAAAGGCAATTTCCTAATATCCCCGAAGGAAGATGGTCTCCATTGCCTGGATCATCAGTAAGACTCCCCACCCGAGCGTGGCATGACGAATTACAGACAAAAGACACTGAGAACCACTTTTCTATTAGAAATTTGGAAGCACTTTCACAAAATTATTTTCTGTAATTAACTAAGGCTGATCGCTGAGCAGCTTAGCACTGTCCCCAGTTTGAAAACGAAATGAAAGAAGAAAAGAAGACCCTTAAACATCACCTTTCTCAGTCTTTGCTGCTGCAGGAGGTGGTTTTTTCTGCTCCTTTCTGCCTGTTTAGTGAATGAGAAAGATGCTTAAACATAATAAAGCTGGAAAATTAATTGATTTAAGGTTTTATGCAGCTCTGGTTAAATATGAAATATATGTATATATCCAGTGAAATGCACCATTTTAATGGAAATTCACAATGCCTGATGCTTTCTGGGGTTTTCTTCTCTGAGCATAATGGGCTAATCTCCATTCCTGTAATCGAAGAATTGATCCTCTTGCCCCTGGTCTTTGTGAAATATCGTCAGAGAGAAAACGAGTAAATGGATTAAAAAAACAGAGCTGCCTAAATCTTCCAAATTTGAGGAAATCCCACAGGATAAAGCAACTGCCCTCTCCTACACACTGGTGACTGTATGAACAGAGGGGACTGAGCAGCACCTGGAAAGGCTCGATTCAGAGGGATCATCCCTGGGTCTGCACCCCAGCCCCAGGAGAGGGCTGAGTTTGGTCAGCAAAGTTCCCCCTGCAACTGCCCAGCAGCACCACCCAGTCACCAGCACACGGCTCCCACCATCACCTACCGGAGCTGGGAGGGGTCTTGGGGGCCGTGGGGGTCTTGGCCGGGATGCGGGTGGCGTTGGTGGAGTTCCTCTGCGCCTGCCCCGCGCGCGCCGTGCCCGTCTTGGAGCCACCCCTCGCCTCCGGGCCCTGGGGACACAGCGGGGACGTCAGGGACAGGCGGTCACCCCTTGGGATCACACGAGACCCTCCCACCGCCTCCCCTGGGATTCCCCACGCCTGGAATGTGCCTGCTCACACCTCGTGTCCCATCCCCACAGCCAGGGCACGGCCCCTCCTGGGCTGCTGGAGCAGCTGTGACCTTTCCCAGGTGAGCCCCTGGCTTCAGCTGCACCATTCACTGCACGCTCACACCTGGTTTAGCCACACCTCAGTCCTCTAAATTTCATCCTTTGGCTTCCCCTGTTCTGCTAAAATTTTGTACAGAAGACAAATTAATCCCAGCATCTGTGACTGGCACAGGGTGCCCAGAGCAGCTGTGGCTGCCCCCGGATCCCTGCAAGTGCCCCAGGCCAGGCTGGACAGGGCTTGGAGCCACCTGGGACAGTGGAAGGTGTCCCTGCCCTGGCAGGGGTGGCACTGGATGGGCTTTAAGGTCCTTCCAACCCAAACCATTCCAGGATTCTATGGTTCTGCGTGAGCTGCACTCCCCGTGCTTTCCCTCGCCCTGGGTGTATTTATGTGACTGAACGCCACAAAGGGAAAAAGCTCCGAGGCTCTGTTCCCCCTGCAGGATCAGCCATGCATGTGCTGCATTCCCTCCTCTGTGCAGCACCTGCAGCTCCGGCACAGCTCAAACTCATCTGCTGTTTGCAGAAACACAGAGCTGCAGACAAGGAAGGGCACGGAGAGGGCCGGAGAGGCCTCGGGGAGGGCAGGTCCCACCCTGCAGGTCCCACCCTGCAGGTCCCACCCTGCAGGTCCCACCCGTGCGCTCTGCGCGCCGCCTCCTCCCAGCGCCAGCACCGCAGCCGAGCCCGGCCTCGCCACGGCAAGGGGAAGGGGAAGCACATCCCACCCTCTCCGCGGGACCAGGGAAGGACTCAGCCAAGCTCCACGGACCAGGAACGCCTTCAGGTACCGCCCTGGGCCCCTCTCCCAGCCCGCTCCCTTACCTGCGTCCCCGCTCCGGCTCCGGCTGCGGCAGGAGCGGCTCGCCGGGAGGCAGGGCTGCAGGGCGCTTTCGGAGGGGCTGCGAGTCGGAGGGGGGGGATGGAGCCGGGGGGTTTGGCAGGGCAGGGTGAGGATTTCTTGGACATGGAAACGAAATAGAATGGGAACAAAAACAAAAAAAATCAGCACGGGAGGGAAACAAAATGGGATCAGCGACATTAAATAGGATTAGAAGGTGCAATACAGAGCTGGGTGTGGGGTAGGTGATGGCTGGGACTGCCGGGGCAGCGTATAGAGAAACAACCAATTTTAGTGTTCGAAAATAATTCTATCCCTCATCTTTAACTCTTCACCCACTGAATTTCCCCTCAGCTTGTCCATTATCCCACTCAGGCACTAACCAGGATAATGGCCAGCTGAGCTAAACCTCCTCCAAATTACCAGTGTGACAGACATTGTTAAACTTCTGGAATTTACCCATTATTAAACTCTGTTCCTCACCCAGAATACAACACAGCATCTTTCTGGGGGGTTGTCCTGTGCAAGCCAGAAGCTGGATTTGATGATTCCTGTGGATCCCTTCCAACTCAGGATATTCTATGATCTGCAAGGCCTAGATTATTTAATTTAATGTTTTAATTACATGTTTTGCTCCTTTCACAGTTATGCTTGTCCCCAGTGAAGTTTTGAGTCTGCCCCAAGGTCAGCTGCTGCTTTCCAGTCCTGGGCTGAGAAAATGATTTCTCCAACCACCCACCCAACCCCATGAGCCACATGTCTGATTTAGATTTGGACCATTTCCTGACCCTCAAAGAACCCATCGATTGCACCATCCAAACCCGAGGGGAGGAAGAAAAAATAAAAACACTCTTGAAAACAAATGGAAAAATGGAACATGATGGGAAGGTTTCCCAAGAGGCACAAGAGCAGGCCAGGAGGGCAGGAGAGGAGCCAGGAACGTGGACAGGTGTCACCCCTGGCTTTGTTTTTTAGCTTACCTTGGGTTTCTTTTCATCAGCTTCGGTCCCTTCCTTGTCAACACGACCTGACAGATGGAAACACACAGTTACACCTCTCGGGACTGGTCATAAACTCCAGAGATGACACCACACTGCTGGGGGTGTTCCCTGTCCCTGCTCTCCCTTAAACTCAATACTGTTCTTAGAAATAGGACACAGCCACAGTTCCTTGCAGAAATCCTTCCACCACTCCATAAACACATTCCTTCTGTGTTAGCAGATGATCCTGTGTTAGTCAGCACTGGAGACCAGACACACCAACGAGGTTTGTGCGAGAGATTTCCACCCAGTTCCTGCAGGATCCATCCAGTTTAGGACAGAAAGTTCCCTTCAACCCTAAACGCGAGTCTCTGGAACACCCACTTGTTCTAACAATCAAATAAATAGGGACTCAAGCTGAAGGAAGCCCCAGCCCAGCAGCACCGTGATCTCATTTAAGGGGGTTGTTCAGCTGGTGTTGCAGAGCACTTTTATCCCTGGCTGTTGTTAATTCCCATCTCTCCTGACAGGCTGCTCCCTGCCTCCCAGCACAGCGCCCCTTCCACCTGGGTCAGTCTAATTAGGAGATTAGAAATGGGGAGGAGATAAAGTTTGAACTACAAGGCACTCATAACAAAGCCCTTTCCCCCCATCTTCAGCTAATTGGGAGGAGAAGCTGCTGATATTGTCCCCAGTGTTTAGAAACTTGTCCTGGGGGATCAGCCCTTTCCCAGCCACACGGACAATGTTGTTAATCCAGCACTGCCCCATCCCAGAGCTGCTGGAGGCACTGCCCCTCCCAAATTCAGTTGAACTGCACACTGGAGCAAGGCTGGAGCCAAACAGCCACCAAGCATTTCTGTCTTTGAAGGGAAAGACCATTAAATAATTAAACTTCTCCTACTGAATCAGAATCTGGCTGGCTCTGGGCAGTGCATCCCCACCCTGCCGTGGTTCCAGGCTCCAGTGCAAGCCATGCCAGCGCCCTGCAGCACACGTGCAAAGCCTCCCGCTGCTGATCCCAGAGGGAACAACGAGAAATGTGTTATGAGCTTTAGCTCTGCTGGAAAAAGCTCCATCAACAATTTCTTCGTGAGCCCTGCGCAGCAAAGAGCCGCAAACCAGAGCAGCATTCCCAGGCTAATGGGAGCAGCCAAGCCAGCCTTTGGAATGCGGGGGGAGAGGCAGAGCTTCCCGCAGGACAGACCCTGGAAAGCCAGCGCTGAGGTACAACAGGTGAGACACCAGCGTGTGTCCTGCTGCCCTGGCTCGTTAGCAGCTCGCAGCACCACCTGCCTTCAGCCACTGAGCTGGGCCCTTGGGACACCCCTGAACCCGGGAGAGGTGGAAAATAGAAAGGAAAGGTCTAAGGGATGCTCGTGCGTTCCGTGGTGAACTCAAACCTTTACCCAAGCCTGCCCTCCCAGCCCAGTCCAGCCCCACACACTGTTTAGATGCCTCCAGACAAACAGGCAGCTCCTGCTGAACCCCCAAACCCAGCACTGTGCTGGCACACCCAGGGACACCCCATCCAGAGCTGGGATGGCAGCAGGATGCTGTGGAAGAGCAATGGACATGCCTGGCAGTGGGAAAAGGTCCTGCTGGTTGCAGACCGTGCCTCCAGCAGCAGTCGGTAGCGGATATTTAAGGGGAAAGTACAAGAAACAGGATCAATATGGGGGCTTTTCCATGGTTAGACCTGCCATCCTTGCCTTTTTCCTCCTCCCTCCTCTTTAGGAAAGCCAGTTCCAAGAGTTATTGGATCAGACATGCAAACCAGATGGCACGTGTCCTGCCGGAACAAGCTGCACACGCCAGGTTAGCCCCACTCCAACATGCCAGAGCCACGTCCATCCGGTCCTCATCTTCTCTGGGAAGGTGCCAGGTGGGAGTTAAGGCGCCCACCCAACAGATCCAAGGAAATCAAAACAAAAACAGGTGAAAAAAAGCATGATTAGGGACACGCCAGCACCATGCAAGGGACGCGGAACCGCAGCGCGAGGGTCTGGCAATCCAATCCAGGATTAAATAAAGAGGGAGGGGCAGGGAGGGAGCAGCAGCGCTGCGGATCAGTCACAGCACAGGTCCAGGCCATTTCCAAGCAGCAGGAGTCGAGGTGGCAGCAAGCTGTGGTGCTGGATCAGGCAGCCTTGCCGGGAGCCAGGCGAGCCCAGGGCGGCAGCTGGAGCACACACCTTTGAGGAGAGGGACACGACTGGCCTTGTCTGCAGCCAGGCCACTGGGCTTCCTCCTGGGCGTCCGGCGGCCTCCTGCATCTGGCACGGCCTCTTCCGAAGGAGCATCTTTGTCTTTCACATCATCTTCTACCTCAGCAGGGAGTTTGGCTGTTTCTAGCACGGGCCCAGAATCTTCTCCCTCCTTGGGCTCAGCCTCTTTTTGGGAGACACTTTCAGAAGGCTCTGATGGGGTCACATCTGGACCTCCTTCTCCCCCCAGTGGCTGTCGCTTCTCCTCTTGGTCCTCTCCTGCTTTTTGTGACTCAACTTCAATCAGAAGTGCCTCTCCTGGGGTGTCTCTGAGGACATCTTTGGACTTGTTTTCTCCATCATGTTCTTCACGAGTCTCCTTGGCTGCTGCTGGACACAAGCCCTTTTCAGGTCCCAGTGAAACATGCTGATCCACAAGGGAAGGCAAACCCTGCTCAGAAGTTTCATCAATATCCCGGTCCTCATCTTCCTCCCGTCCGCCGGAATCTTCTTTTAACGGGGCTCTGGCACACAAAGGAGATGGTCCATCTTTACGGGCACCTGCGCCACCTGCTCCTGCCAGGCCCTCCGTGCGCACGCCACGGCCCAGCTCTGGCTCCACACCGACGCCTTCTCTGCCTCCCTGATCCCACAACTCACTGCTGCCTTCGGAAGCTCCGGAGCCTTGGTACATATCCAGGGGTATTGGGATGGTGACCTCGATTCTAGTGGGAGCTGCTGCCGGAGCCTTCGTTTCCCGCGACAGAGGCGGCTGCTGAAGCCCCGCTGCCTGCTCTGGGGGCTGGCTGGCACCTTTTACTGCCTCTCCCACATGCTCCTGAGGGCCAGGCTGGAGCTTTGGAGAGCTCGGCTCGCCTGGAGTTGAAGACGTGGGGTATGAAGCATGGGCAAGAGATTAGCACAGGCATGTCAAACATCACGTAACATGAGAGATTCAGGATTTCTGCCGACAATCGAGAGAGAAAAGCAAGTCCCACCCCGCCCCACTGAACAGACAACTCGCTCCCACAGTGGCTTTTGCCTTTAAAGAAACTCTGATCCCCACAGGAACCAGGAACAGCAACAGCCACGGCACGTGGGAGACCAGATTCCTGCCTGGACCCGGCTCGGAGGTGGCCGGGTTCACCCCGCACTCCATGAGCTGGTTTAGCTGGGGAGGCTTCCAGAAGCCAAGAACATTTCCATTTTCCCTAACACCACCAGTGGACCATCAGTTTGCTGGTCAGTGGCCACCTCTTCTTGCCTCAAGGGCCTGAGCAAGGACCAGAGCCCTGTCCTCCTTCCTGACCTTTTGAGCACTGATCAGGTAAAGAGCCTAAATCAGAGCCCTGAGATGACGACTGTGGCTTTGGTAGAACAACAAACAAGACTAAAACAAGAAAAGATGAAGTCAAGACTGACTTGGTCTTTCATCAGTGTCCTCCCCATTTTAAGAGAATATCACAGTTAAGTGAAACAGCCACACAAAGACCTCGTATGTGACAGCTGAAAGATCCCAGGACAGGACAGAAAGGGCTTAGTAAAAATCTGGTGACAAACAGCACTAAAGTCAGGGCACAGAGAAGAGAGAACTTCAACCCCCTCCACTAACAATCCTGATTTCTTTTTTATAGTGGTGCCACTGTTTCATATATAGAAGAGTTGGCAGTCCAAGGAAGTAAAGGTTTTATTCTAATTGCAGGGAGCAGAGTGCACAGAATTGCGCTCATCTGTGTGGAAAGCGACAACCTGAGCTCCGCCCTGAGCTGAGAAGGCAAAGACCTATTTACTTCTGTAAAAGACATGGATGTCTAATGCACTAATGGAGCCACGAGGAGGAAAGACACGGCCCAGCTGGAGGGATTTGTTGTGTTTACTGCACAGGAAACTGCTTCGCAGAATGGCTTTTCACTAAGATTTTAAACAGCGCGCTAAATTAGGGCTGTGGTGTACAGTGCAAGGACAGAAACATCACGGGGAGTCTCAACCCCTAAGTCTGCCCCACTGAGGGCTTTGGGAAAACCAATTTTCCATCAAGTCTGAACTGAGCAGAGTCAAGAGAAGCTTTCCAGGTAGCCAAATGGTCCTGGATAATTTTCAGCTCATCTAAGCAGACACATAATTAATACTGTGAGAACACTTGCAGCCCACTGTACCTGGCTTTGTCACTCACATTCCCCAAGACTGGGATGAGGAGAAAAATCCCATAATGTTAAAGTCAGGGTATCAGTGAGTAGGTTTGAGTCACGTTTTGCATTAGAAAGACACAGTAATTAAACAATGTGCTGGTTTGACATGTGGCATGCAGGGCCCACGCTGCCTCCGCTCAGTCTGAGCAGTTCCTCTGGTCACGGCACATCCCAGCTCTGTCCATCAGCTTTCCCAGCCTGGAGAATGCCCTGGTTTTGCAACTGGACAAACGAGCACCATGACTTTGGCCATCTGAGAGGGAAATCTGGTGCATGAGAAGCTGCAGCTCCCTGAAATGAGTGTGTTGGAACATTCCAAGCGTGTACGACCCTCCTCTGTCAGGAACAGGGGGAACTGCACAGCTGCTGTGCAGGGCAGAGCACTTCCTGACAGAACAAAATTCCCAAGCCACCACCAACCAGTTGCACACGTGGGCAGCAACAACTGGTCCCAGTGACGGACGATTCACCCACCTTGAGTGGCATCTCCTGCAGCGTGGTCCTCCAGGTTGGGAGTGGCTCCTACGCCCGCCTCTTCAGCTGCTCCCAGGTCAGAGAAAGAAGGGGAAAAACAGGATCAAAACAAGAGTTAAGTTTAAGCATGTGCCTGGAGAACGAATTTACATCCCTGCCGAGGCTGCCCATCAGAATGGGCAGGATCTCTGCTGTACCACGAGCAGGGCAGTATCAGAAAGGTAATCTCCTCACACTGATGATGGATCTGGGTAGATCTGTTCAGCCTGTGCTGTACAGACCAGAGGAGTGTTTCACCAATTTCCACATCTTAATTGGCAGGTTAGTACAAGCTCTTCCAGGCAGAAAACAGGCTGTTAAGGAACAAGGAAACTTGTGCATTTAAATCCCTCTTCTAGCCCACCTGGCCTTTACGTGGCCAGCAGCACTCCCATGAATGTCTCTTACCTGAGCTCACCTTCTTGGTGTTTGTGACCAACCAACCTGTGAGCCCTGCCAAGGCTGTATGAGACCAGTAATTCCAAGCCTGACACAAATCTAGAGAAATCCTGACTTCAGGACTACTGGTACATCAGAGAAGCATGGTTTTCTTCACAGTGATGACGGTTTGTCTCCATCAGCATTTTTTCAATTTATTCTATGACTACTTTCAAACCAGCTTAAACAATTATACGTCACAGTTCTCCAGTCAAACTAGGACTTTCTCTGTTTTCCCCATTTTTTTCCAAGCAGTTCAGGACACACACTGGCTCCCTGGGACAGTCAGATCTTGCACCAGAGCCTCTGTGTTTCAGGCCAGGGCTCCACCAGCAGCTCAGGGACTGGATGCAGGACAGAAATTTCACTGCTGTGAGTTTGTTTCAGTGTTTGGCACTGGCAGAAGCCCTTTTCCACCCACTACCTTTCTCAGGTTCTGCCTGATGCTCCCAGGGAAAGCCACTGGCTACGGCACAGGGGACATGTCCTCATTTTTCGCACACAGACCTGCCCTCCCAGATCCTGCCCTCTCACACACAGCACTGCCACAGTCACTCCCTGCTCTGCCTCTGAAAGGCCCCATCCTTCCCTGGAAAACCAGGCCCAGGTGCAGTGATTCCCCACAGGACATTCAGGCTGAATTAGTCACTTCACTTCCTCTGCATTATCCTTAAAAGCACTGCTGCAGTGGCCTGGTTTTCACCTGCCACTGCAAAGACACCCGCGAGGGCTGGGCAGAGCCCAAGGGCTGCAGGACGGGCACCGAGGGCCTGCAGGGACCAGCAGCGAGGGGCTGCTGGCACGGGGGCAGGAATGACCTGGATCTGCAGGTAGAGCCTGGAGGTGGGAGCCAAAGCCACCACAGAGACACCAGACAGAAGGATTGTCAGATGTGGAGCAGAGAAAGAGAGAAGAAAAGGCTGAGAGTTTCCCCCAGGATGGGGAAGGCAAGAGGACAACTTAAGTGAGGAATTATTTGGAGAAGAAGGAAGCAGTGTTGGGAGCAGCGTCCCTGTGAGAGGTTTCATGGTGTTGTCTCACAGCACCGACCAGTCCAGCTCTCTGCTCTGTCTGCATCAAGAGATGAAGCTGCACCTTGGTCTCCCTCACCTGTGGTTCCTTCTGGGATCTCCCCATGCTGTTCCGCACCACCCTGATCCTCGTGGTCTCCTTCCTCCACTAAAGGTGCTGTGGCATCTGAAAAACAACACAGCTTTCACACAGCTGCTGAGAGGCAAAGCCCTCTGGAGGCCACGACGTGCCTGAAGAACCTTCTGCTCAGAGAAGCACTTGGCTCCCTCCCTTGAGCCAGTGGAGCTTGTGGAGGGAACAACCGAGCACGCCACAGCAAAGCCAGAACCACAGGGACACCATGAGCTGCCCCCTGCCACACAACGTGCCACAACATGCTCCCTATGCTTCTGAGAGCTTTGCCTTTTTGTCCAAAAATCCACAGCTAAAAGCAGCCACTGGTGCCTGACGCACAGGCACAGCAATCCTGCATGGGGACATGGCTGGTCTGGAGCAGGACAGAGCAGCTCCCATGGGACACCTTCACAACACACCCCAGTGTGGCTGCATCGTGCTCTGGGACAGACAGACACCTGGCTCCACCTACCAGAGGGGAGTCTGCTCATCCTGACAGTCCCAATCCACCTGGGAAGCAGGATAACATCCCCTCCTGCACCAGACAGGTTTTATGTCCTGATTTCTTGAGGGACTTTCCAGACAATCAGTCGGCCCACGCCTCCAGCGGGACAGGGCTGGGACTGCTCGGCATCTCTGCCCAGCCCTCCTTCCTTTCAGAACAATTTTGCAAGCTAAAGCCTCTACCTCAAGTCTCCAAAGGCAGATACTTGGGATTAAAGCAGCCAGAGGAACACAAAAAGTGAAGGTAATTACAACAGTGAACAAGTCTCTGGACCACTCTGGAATTGGAGTCTTTCTACCCACAAGGCACTGAGGACTCGGGGAGCACCGTGACACAAACCTGTGTCACACAGCACGGGGCTGCTCCGGGCTGCACTGCCGGGACCTTGCAGTGCCCGTGTAAGAAGTCTGCAGGAAACAAACCACAAGCAACCTCCTGAGGTGTAATGAACACTTCACCTTTCTTGCTTTCCAGCCCACTCTCCACCTTTAAAGCTCATTATCTCATTCTGCAGCATGGCAAACACCACCGGTGACAAGACTAAGGGAGAGCATTTTCTCATCCTGAGAAACCCCACCAGGACACGGCACGGGGAGCCTGTGGTGAGGTTTACTACGACCCCATCCATCATGGTTTCAAAGCAGAAAGTCAAAGAGCTCCCACCTTCCGTAGTTGGGGTGCTCTTAGCGTCAGATGTTTCAGAAACAGGCTCATCCGATCCATCATCGACTGGTATCTGAAGGGGATAGCCTGGAAAACATTCAAATACTTACAACAAGTCCTTGGCTATGAACTGGGGCCTGGGGGTTACCGACTCTGATTGCCCAGATCCACAGCAGCAAGAAGCTGCAGCTGGAGAGTAAAAACCACCTGAACTAAAAGCAAGCAAAGCGTGAAAATGCCAACCAAAAGCACCAGTGTCACCACCAAAAGGAACAAGCGGAAACCCGTCAGCAAAAGAAAAGCCCAGTGAACTGGACAGGCAGAAACAGCAAAGCATGGCACAAGCAGGCAAGGAGACCTCAGCAACGTAAGGAGGAAAGATGTGCAGCTTCTGAGTCACTGTTGTCCTCTCCCTCCCAGAGCAGGCTGAGCACTCCCAGGACTGCAAACCGGCCCGTGTTTGTAACACGGTCGGTGCAGGACAACATTCTGTGCCAAGAAGTGGTGGCAAAAGTCTTCTGGAAGAGCAGGGCAAGAGGCACAAATCTCCTCTCAGCAAGGGTGTGGGCAAATCAAATAATGAGAGCTGGAAAAACTGATTTGGAAAAGAAGAAGTGAAATCCCTGGGAACCTGTGATGTGTGAAACAAGCTGAGAGGAGCTATCGGACCGCAATGCACTACTGAGCCCGGGATGAATGGATGCTGTGGATTCTCTCCAGGACAGAGGCCATCCATTTATCTGGTGTAAGAGGTGTCCAAAGCACCTCAAGGAAAGGAAATTAAGATGATGTTTATATGGAGCATAGCCGGGAGTGAGTCCCACCAGGTTTGCTGGCACTGTGCGGGTTTCCAAGCTCAATTGTGGAGCATGACGGAATGAGAAAGGAAAAGCTTCTGGAGAAATGCAGGTCTGAAATATGGTGAGGAAGACTCTGGCATGGCCCCCACTCCCAGAGCTCTCTGTTCAGTTGTCCCCGGGTCCCTGTGCAGGTGAGGAAAGCAGGCAGCAAGCAGCATCCTTGAGCTGTGACCCCAAATAAAAACAGTGCTGTGTTTTCATAGCAAACTGAGGCGTGAACACAAACACACACTTGCAAAGCTGCAGCAGTGGGATCACCCCTAGTCTGGATACCAGGGGTTATTCTGCTCGTGCTGGACAACGATGTCCACGAGCAGCATTTTCCTACGACTGTGAATGCTGGAGCATCTTGTGGGCTCCCCACGGCGCACTGGCTGCAGCCAGCTGATCCACAGGGTCCTTCCGCACACACGGAAGGCTGTTCCCAAGGACCCCTCGCACCACCACGCTGTTCTCCCTCTCCCCACTTAGCTCAGCAGTGGGCCAGGCAGGTCCTTCCACGACCTCCTGGACGTGCTCACCTGATGAGAAGTGTTTTTCCTGGCCAGGTGCGTGATCCTCCATCATGGTGATGTCCTGAGGCTGCTCTGCCACCTCTCAGCAAAGGTACCTGAAAAGGAGAGTAAAAACTAACACCCGTTAGGCAAAACCTGACACAACAGGAGCAAAGGGAAGGTCTGGTCTTTCCTGCACAAGCAAAAGCATGTGCCAGTCACTGCATCCCTCACAACAAACATATAGGCAACTCCTGCCAGCTGCATTCAAATTCCACCAGTATTTGAGACGTCCCAAGCAAAATGACCATCCTAGTGCACCCAGGACACTGCTCTGACACAGTTTTGCCCCAGGAGATCCCTGGGAGCAGCAGGCTAAGTGCTGACAGACTCCTGGTGCACGCTCCAAACTCTGCATTTCTCAGTTTAATCAGCCTCGCTGCTGGTGAGGTGTGATGCTGCTGTGGGAAGGGATTCCTTCCATCCCCGTGGACACACCCAGCAGGGATACACAGCTGCCACAAGACACTCATCATCTTAAAAGCCATCCAAAAGTGACATATGAGGGGAAACAGAACTCTCCAGAGATGGATTTGGGGCTCTTAGAGAAGAGGGTCTCACCTGGTTGTAGCTGTGAGCGGACAGCACAACCCCTGCTTTAGCCCCAAACCCTTCCTGCAGGACTCAGAAAGCCCCACCATGGTGCAGAGCAAAGCAAACAGGTCTGGACGCTGGGCTGGAAGCAGAAAGGTGCCAAACCCGAGTTGTTTTTCTAAACTGCATTGATCTGCAATAGGAAATGAAGTCTCCAACAACCATTATCTGCCCCACGACGCAGGGCCCTGCCCTCTGTGCTGGATGGACAGACAGTGCTTTTAGCTGGCTTCCTAAGAGCTGATATAATTACAGCCATTGGCAGTGATTAATAATCAGCTATTAGTGTGATCACATGTTTGCCATGACCGTCAGGGACGAACGAATCCAGCAACGGAGCTCAGGTTACCAGCAGCAAGAAGGAAACTTGTGGTTTTGTCTGCTGGCAACAAATTACCTGGATGTATGGAACCACACAAGAGAAACTCCAGAGCCAGTAACCAGATCTCTCACCCAGCTTTTTTTAAACCTTAGCAAGATGACTCTGCAATTTAATTACTGCCTTAGACAGCTACAAAGCCATTTGACAGGATTGGAGAACCAAGGAAGCTGGAGAACTTGCCCTGGAATGAAATCACCCATAAAAATGGAGGTATAAAATAGGAAAGAATTAAGTATCTAATTTTTGCTCTAATTGGTGGGCCCTAATTATTTGGATATATGGCTGCCCTCCTCCCAGTGCTCAAAGGATCATATAGATTATATCCAGGCCTCATCTGGCTGATGCTTGATATTATTTACAGCACTGAAATACTAAAATATAGTGTTAACGCAGTGCAGGGGCCACAAAAGCAGCCTAGGCACAAACATGAGTGTAAAATGACACAGAAGTGTGCTGCTCTGGCGTGTTTGTGTGCGTGCACGTACACAGGAGCGGCCTCTCTGCCCCAGACACACGCGTGGGACTGGGTGCAGCAGCTTTCCCGAAGCACTGCCCTGTCTTTGGCAGGGAAACGTGGATGGCAGAAGCAGCTCCTGCCCGCTCACCAGCGGTGATCCCCTCCCAGCCACACTGTTCACTACACACCTCCCAACACTAACACCTTCGCTTCCCAGCTGCACAGCCAGAGCAAAAACTCACAAATCTGCTGTGCTGCATTCACATGAGGCTGTTTCCTTGCTGTGCCTCCTTTCCTCTCTTCCTCCCACATGTTTTTTGGAGAAGGGCAGTTAAGGGTCTCCCCACATGCAGTCCTTTCTTGCCTCTGGACAACCATTTCCCGGGGCACCATGCAGAGGGGCTCCTTGCGGAAGGTTTATCCGCTGGCTCCACGGACAGCGTCCCACACGGGGAGGACCTTCCCCTGCTCCTGGCACGCAGGGGTGCAGCCCTGGCGCTGCAGCAGCGGCCGTGATTCAGCACAGGCCAGCGGAGCTGCTGCGGGGCAGGGCTGGCTGTCACCTGCTTCCCCTGACCAGCCAGTGCCAGGGCTTTCCAGCACAAAGGAGCGGCCGGGGCTGGGCAGGGGAGCTGGGGATGCTGCTCTCTGCCTGTGCTGCTCAGGGACAGGCAGGGCCAGCCCCCACTCCCACCATGGCACGGCAGGATGCAGCTGAGGGGGGCTCGGGGGGATGCAGCCATTAATTTTTCAGAGACAAGAGAGAAAGAGCTGCCTTTCTGTTACAGGGGAAAAAGCACGAGCGAAAGGCACGAAGGTCTATCAATAAAACACTCAGTGGGACCCTGGGAGCACCTCAAACCCGGCTGCAGCTCAGGGAACGCCCCGAGCACCCGTTCATTCGGACGCGGGGGTTTGGGGGCGATACCTGGATCGCTCCGCAGAGCAGAAGCGGCTCCCAGCAGATGAAGCAGTTTCCTCCCTCTGCTCCTGCAGAGTCCCTCTGTGCCCGAGCCACCGTGAGCAGCGTCCGTGGTGGGGAACAAAACCACCTCCAACTGGCACGAGCCACGGGACGGGGAGGGAGGGAAAGTCTCAGCTTTGCCTTGGGTTTTCACTCATTCAGGTAATGAATTCATATGACCAAAGAGAATTTAAATCTTATTAAAACGACATATTCTAGATTCAAATTCTCAAAGATGGTCTGAAAATTCTGAAAGAAGTCTATAATGATAATCCTGTTTGTTTTTCCTTTTGAGTGGGGGAAGGGGAAATCCCTCTTAGGGAAAAACATAACATCAAGGGGAAAAAAATTCTAAAATATTCCTAAAAGTGTAAAACCAGCCCCGCCTTGAAGCAATGGTTCAGTGATGCATAATTAGAGCAAAGAAAGCTGCACAAAGATAAACTTGAACAGCACCCTCTGCATGGCAGATAAAGCACAAACCCTCCAAAGAACCTTATCCATCCCCAGCAGAACTATTCTCCTTAACCAGGGACACTATCTAAAAAGCAACAGCCTATCCCATAATTAACAGCTCCTCAAACCTCGCGTTTTCCAGACCCGAAGCCTGCCTGGCAGGAGGAGGGGCCTTGGAGGAGTCATTGGAGCTGTGCACCCAGGCACCGGGGAGGAAAAGGTACCTGGGAGGCAAAGTTTTTGTTGCCAGGAGCAGGAGGAAGAGCCCGATCTCAGCCCACCAGCACCACTGGTGTTTGCAGCCCTGGGCCCTCGGCATCAGCCGGTTTGCCCAGGAGCGGAGCTTAACTGGTGGGAGCCCGGCCAGCTCCTGCCAGCGATCCTCTCGCTCCAAGCCCCTGCTGGGGACAGGGACACCCTCCACTAGAACAGGTGGCTCAGAGCTCCGTCCAACCTGGCCTTGGACACTTCCAAGGATCACAGAATCATGAAATGGTTTGGGTTGGAAGGGACCTCAAAACCCACCCAGTGCCACCCCTGCCATGGGCAGGGACACCTTCCACCATCCCAGGGTGCTCCAAGCCCATGCAACCCGGCCTGGGACACTTCCAGGGATCCAGGGGCAGCCACAGCTTCTCTGGGCACCCTGTGCCAGGGCCTCCCCACCCTCCCAGGGAAGAGCATCCTCCTAATATCTAATCCAAACCTACTCTCTTAGTTTGAATCCATTTCCCTTGTCCTGTCACTGCAGGCCCTTGTAAAAAGTCTCTCCCCCCATGTTCCCTGTACGCTCCTTCAGGCGCTGGAAGGCCACAATTAGGTCACCCCAAAGCTTCTCTTTGTACCCAGCCCCACATCCAGCCTGCAGCAGCACTTGCTGCCCAGTCACGGACTGAGCACAGCCAGGACACATCCCACCCGCACAACACCACAGCAGAGCCCCCATCCTGCAGCCATGTGGCAAAACCCCAGGAAACCCCACACAAAGCCGCCAGCACCCTCTGCCTGGGAAGATTCAGAGCCCAAATTAAGCCAGGCAGCCCAAACTCTTAATCCTTTGGCAAAAAGCTTCCCTGCAGCGAAAGGTAAACGAACCCAGGGCTGCAAACAGCACGAGAACAACGTGTCCCACTGAGTGGAGCAGGGAGAGGGCGGATGCCCAGCACCCAGCTGTGCTGCGGGGTGCTCAGCCTCGCGTGCCCCGTGCCAGACAGCGCCACGAGCCAGGCCTGGCACAAAGCAGCACCAAACAGCCTCCCCACGGCCCCTCTGCTGCCAGGGGACGATGCCCCCACGGCGCCCGCCCAGGGAAGCGGGCCAGCAGCTGCCCCCGCTCACCGTGGGCACAGCCCAGGGACTGTCCCCGGGCAGAGCAGGGCAGAGCAGGGCAGAGCAGGGCAGAGCCCGGCTCCGCTGCGATTCCAACCGTGCCGCGCCGGGCGTCACGAGGCTGGGACCGGAGGCTCGATTTACACACACCCCGGTCCCAAAATAAACCGGCGTTGGCAGCGCTGTTTGCGGGTGGGTGCGGGGGCTCCTGGTGCACGTGGGTAAGAAAATACAGGGACAGGGACGTTTCAGCAGAAGGGAGTATCGCCTTGGGAGATACTGGCTGGATTTGCACACTCCGGGACTCACCAGTGGGCCCAGCCGAGCAGCCCTTCACACAAAACACCCAAGAGATCACCCAGGTAACTCTCAGACGTGGCCAAGCAGAGCCTCTTGGCTATTGTCTTGTGCTCAGCATCTTCCTTCTCCGTTATTTAATCAGAAAGGGCACAAAGCACTCACTCTTGTTATTAAAAATGAAAATTCAACAAACACGAGCTAAGTGTTACCTCTGAAAGGTGATCAAACACAAACAGGGCTTTAAAAAAAGCATCATTCCGTCTGAATTACATAATTAAAACAGAGTGACAGCACCGTGAAACAACATCAGCCTGAAAGGCTGTTCATAATTCATAAGCAACTTCCTTTTCATCTCTTTGTGTACTTCTCCAAGTACTGTTTTTCCCAGAAGCCGACAGAGGAAGGAATATGGACGATGATCTCATTAATTGCAGGCACTAATATGCAGTGAGCTGAGAAATTACATGGAATTTCATGGTATCTAGTCAAGAGGACAGAAGAACTTCCGTTAGGTTCAAAGACAGATGAATGCCTCTTGGAGCAATAGAACAGAGTTACAAAAGAAACGGTCTAAACAATGCATATTTTTTTCTTTTTTCTTTCCACAATTTTTCCATATTTATTATAGTTTAAGTAATTCCTTGGAGGTCTGAAACTTTTGCCCCTTTCTTCAGGGGCTGGACACTTTCCAAAGAGACATGAGATGGGTTTGGATTCACAGCAGAACAGCTTTTGGGGCACAAGAGTCTCATCACAGCAGTGTGGACATCCATTTTCTTTTCCTGTCACTCCATTCCCTTGTCCAAAGTCCCTCTCAGGCCAACACAGCCCTTACAAATCAAACCCCTCACAGCCAAGAGCTCTGTGAGCTACTGCCAGGGCCACCATGGGGGTCTCCAGAGCAGGCTCGTGGCCGGAGAAAAGCCAAGGAACACTCACATGCTGATAAGTTCCTCAGGGTTGTTGAGAATTAAACTAACAGAATTTGCCATCCCAAATCAGCTTAGGGCCAGTTCAGCAGCTGCCTCAGAGCAGGGTAGCAATTAGAGACCAGATTATCCAACACAAAACCCCGGCCCACGGCCTGAGCTGCAGGAGATGGGGAGTGGGTTTGTCTGCACGTCTCTTCTCCGCCCAAATAAAAGGGCACCGCAACTGTGACTGCTCCACCTTCACCTCACCCAAAGCCTGAGCACCTCCGTGTCCACCTGCAGCATGTTCTGCCACTAAATGGATCTTCCTTCCTTGATCTTTCACCCCTTCTTGCTTTCCTTCTCACTTTTGGCCTGGTTTATCTGACCAAGCCAAGCCCAGCCTTTCCCAACACCACTGCAGACCCCACCCTTCCCACCCCAGCTTTCCCTGTGAGCTCCCGGACGGTGTTTAAGGGTGGCCACGGCCCAGGGAGGTGCTGGCATTCCAGATCACCCAGCTCATTCCACAGTATGATGCAAAAATCAGGCTGTCCCTAAGTCCACTAACTTTAGCTAGATTAGAGCTCTGATCAGAAGGGCTTACGTGGCAGCAGAAAAGGAAGCAACAGCAGTTTTAAAGGCTGCCCTGTGTGTTCAGCAGGCTCTTTGTGAGACAGGGAAGAGAAGCCTCTTTGGCACGGATTTACCAGGCTGCCTTCGGATTTCTTCCCAACCCCCTGCTACAGCATCTTGCAGTCGTGCATTTCACTGAGCTCCAAGATGGTCGGTGGCTGGATAAATTCCTCCTCCCCAAAATCCTGCTTGCATGGGAAGCCTTTAAGCAGTTGAACATGTAGAGCGGATCAAAGAGAAGGCAGATCTTATTTACCAGCTAATTCTCTTTGACTCTTCCCATCCCAGGCTGAGCCCAACCTGCTGCAAATCAGAGCACCTTCCCTGCTGCTGCAGGTTTTAAGGCGGGCTCGACAGCTCTCAGGCTTGTACCAATCATTATTTACTTACAGAAAATGCTGGAAGGCTGATATTCCCCCGGCACTGCCTTTCCAAGGCTGGGCTTGTGCCCAGATGTGGCTGCAACACCAGGCACGGCAGAGTCCTCGGACAGTGTCACAGACTGCTCCCCCAGCCTGCCCCCTGCCACCAAAAAGGATGGGGGAGGGAAAAGAGGGAAAAAAAGTTCCCAAAAAATGCCACTGGACTCTTAATGAATTGGGACAATCGACAGCACAACAGCTGTTCTGCCCCATCAAGTGACTGCTTTGCCTTGGCTGGCAAACGACACCATGAGGAGGCAGAAATTGCTTTTCTGAGAGATTGCATTGCCTGAAGAAAGAAAAACAGGCATCCATCCCCGCTAACTGACGGCTGCCACGCTCCCCTGAGTCGCTCACGTGGAATTATCAGGGATGTTCCCAGGATAAGCAGCAGAGGACAGACCCGATTGCAGAGCAGTCCGGGGGACAGGGGCCTGGCAGGGCTCACCTGCTCCGGGGACACTTGCAATCTAACAAACACAGAACAGTTCGTGTGGCCAGCAGTGTCTCGTGGTTATCACAATTTTCTTCATTAATATGAGGCCAGAAACAAGCTGACAGGACTTATTTCACGCTCCAGTGGGTACCACAGCACCTCCCAAGGCAGGGACAGGCTGGTGGATACGGGATCACGCCCATCTCCCTCAGCACAGCCCATCCGCGGGCACTGGGCACTGCTGCACCCGTCCCGAGCTCCCAGACTGAGCCCCCGCAATGCAATTCAGCCAGTCAAAGAGCTGAGAAATACCCCAAAAAATACTCACTCTGTCAGCCAGCCATACATGAAACACGCTCACGGGAACAGGGGGTGACAGCCCCTCAGGCAGGAGCTCGCCCCGCGATCCCTCACGGCGCCCGCGGCAGCGACTCCCCGGGAGCGGCCCTGCTGCTCCTCCTCGCACCAGCTCCATGTCACAGCCAGAGCTCTGCAGCACAGCCCGAGCCGCAGGACGCAGCACGAGAACCAAAGCTCTGCTCGGCCCCGGCTCCGCGGGCTTTCCCAGGAGCACACGGAGAGCAGCTTCCATGCGGTGCACAGAGCCAGCGGCCGGGCAGATCCCTGCGGCCTGACACGCGCCCCGGGCGATCTGCAGGGCGCACACGCTCTGCACTGCTGAGGCTAAATGTTCTGCATTTAACCGCAAAAACTGCGGAGTCCCCTGCAAGGAAACCCCCCCTGCAGCAGGGCACTGCCTTCCTGCCAGCCCGGGAACCCCTCCTGTCTTTGCTGCAGCAGCCAACAGCCACCATTTCTGCGGCACGCGGAGCCGGGGACAGGACTGAGCCTCCCTGTGCTGGCAAGGGCCACAGCCCGCGCTCCCCCGGGGCTGCTCCGGCCCGCACCGCACTGCCCGGGGGCTGCCACAGCCCGCACTGCACTGCCCGGGGGCTGCTCCGGCCCGCACCGCGCTCCCCTGGGGCTGCTCCAGCCCGCACCGCGCTCCCCTGGGGCTGCTCCGGCCCGCAC